>CM059186.1:13816320-14254843 GCA_030323885.1 Branchipolynoe longqiensis
TTTATAGCCCAATAATATTCTATTCAATTGAATTGAAAAAATGTTTGCATTGTCTCAACTCTCTTTATGTCTCAATGTTTGGCAATATAATGTGACATGTTTTTTTTTCTCTCCATCCGGTGAAACCATAATAGTGTAGTGGTCTGCACTGACCTCTCAGGCAAGTAACCACATAGACAGGTAGGCGTGGGTAGTGTGTTGATATCAGGGAGCCTAGGTGGTGTAATGGTTAGCACACTGGCCCGGAATGCAAAGAGATGTGGGTTCGAGTCCCGCTCTAGGCGCAGTATTTCCCATTTTCATCACCCCCATGACACTGGTGCCGTGACCAGGATGCTATACAAGCTACATGCTGTATAGTTGTTGAACCTACCCTGTGTATGTAAGTGCGTTGCATTTCCTGTATGTATGTAATTGTAAGCATTATAAGACTGACAATTCCAGGGGGACGAGTGTAGTGGTCTGCACTGACCTCTCAGGCAAGGAGCCGCATAGACAGGTAGGCATGGGTAGTGTGTTGATATCAGGGAGCCTAGGTGGTGTAATGGTTAGCACACTGGCCCGGAATGCAAAGAGATGTGGGTTCGAGTCCCGCTCTAGGCGCAATATTTCCCATTTTCATCACCCCCATGACACTGGTTGCCGTGATCAGGATCCTGTACAAGCTTTGCGCTGTATGGTTGTTGAACCTACCCTGTGTATGTATATGTTAGTGCATTGCCTGTATGTATGTAATTGTAAGCATTACAAGACTTACAATTCCAGGGGGACGAGTGTAGTGGTCTGCACTGACCTCTCAGGCAAGTAACCACATTGACAGGTAGGCGTGGGTAGTGTGTTGATATCAGGGAGCCTAGGTGGTGTAATGGTTAGCACACTGGCCCGGAATGCAAAGAGATGTGGGTTCGAGTCCCGCTCTAGGCGCAATAATTCCCATTTTCATCACCCCCCATGAAAATAGTTTAAAGTTAGATAAACTGATGAGATCATAATATTTCCAAACCCAAATCCATCTAGCTACATTTTATCCTACACATTCAACATATAAATGTGTGTACTTATTGCTCATTTATTTGGCTTTTGCACTTAAATAATGTTAAACCTAGTTGGCGCCTGCCCCCCTCCCCCTGCCTTAGGCTCGTCTTCACAGTGTGTGCACTTCGCTACTACAGCATGGAAATTCGCAGCATTATTCCACATGACCGAGTTGCTCAAACTCTCAATATTTGGCACCCCAATTGCTCTGAACATGGTTGGTTGGTTGTTGGAGTTTTACATCCGGGCAACATCAAAGGTCATATCAGGATGGGTACTGACATGTGACAGTGCACACTCATGGTGATTTTATAGTGCTGCCCCACTGGGAAATCAGGGCGTCAGCACCATGACCCAATATCCTACTAACTCACATTATCCTGACACTGAGCTAACCAGTCCTTGCCATATCCTATTAATGCCAAGCACCTGGCTAGGAAGCGACAAGTATCAATTTGATAAGTTATTGGTTTGACTCAACTGGGAAACAAACTCCTGACCTCCCGCACGTGAGGTCCGCACTCAACCGATTCGGCCACTGCACCCGGTTTCTAAATATGGAGACCAAGACGGGATGGCCGAATAAGTTGAGCATCTATATCCCATTTTGTTAGATCGTGGGATTCGAACCCACGGGTTCAAACCTAGGTTGAGTCAAACGAGTAACTTAAATATTGATGCTTGTCACTTTGGGGCAGCACTATGAAGTTGCCATGAGTGCGCACTGTCACAAATCGGTACCCGTCCTGATCTGACCTTAGATATTGGCAGGACGTAAAACTCCAACAACCAACCAACATAGATACCAAAGGTTACCAGGCTACTCCTCAATTTCACCACCATGGATGGAACAAGTAATGACTTTATCGCTATAAAGCCTCAGTCACATTATTGTTTACAACCACTTTGCGACCAGTTTTGACCAAAGAAATCACAGTCGCCAGTGACTTCCTTGTGACCAAAGCGATGGTCATTGACCTCCTTGCGAGCATTTTGGACACAAGTAGGTTTTAGTGTGGTAGCTGCAACCTCTTTGCAACTAAGATGGTTGCAAGGACATTGCTGACCACTGAGGAACATTTTGCGACCACTTGCGACTCTTTGTGACAAACCTTTTTGTGGTCGCAAGCAGTCGCAACTGGTCGTGTAACTGGGGTATTCCTCACCTACGTCCAGAAAAGAAATCTTTACAATGCGCTTTTCCACTTTACAGCATCCAATTTAAAGGGCAAGTAACATCACCAGCACAACATCATTTATTCATAATTATCATGTGCCTTGGTTTGTCTACCTACTAATTCTCTTATGGCCTAATGAAGACCAAGGACCACTATCATCAAATTATGACCAGAGACATTGAGGTCAAATTCGAATATGCCATATTTGAATTTTGTTGTTGAAAATTTAGCTGGTGGACATTTACAAATATTGACTACAAACTAGCCTAAGAATCCTGACCAAATCAAATAAATGACCTACAGAATCATACATGCATGTCGCTACCTAGCCTGGCACTCAGCATTACTAGGATATGGAAAGGATTGCTTTGCTCAGCGTCAGGATATTGTGGCTGAGTGGGATATCAGGTCGTGGTGCTGGTGACCCGGCCTCCCAGTGGGGCAACCCGGCCACCATAGTAGACCTATTCAACATCTCCTTTGAGCAGGGGCGTTTTATCTCAGCCTGGAAAATGGCAACCATCACCCCCATTCACAAAGGTGGAGACAAACAAAACATGGGAAACTACAGGCCAATATCAATTCTTCAAACCCCAGGCAAGCTCATTGAAAAAGTGTTACATAGACACATCAATGAACACCTGGAAAAAAACGATATACTAAACGAAAGACAAGGGGCTTCAGGAAACTGCACTCCACATCAAAAACAATAGCTAACCTAACAAAATGACATAATGGCATCAATGAACCAAAAACAATTAGTTGGAGCCCCCTTCATTGACTTCAGCAAAGCATTTGACACAGTAGACCACAAAATACTACTGGAAAAACTAAAAACCATGGGCATAAAATCCAACACTATGGATTGGATCAGATGCTACCTGAACAACAGGCAACAGAAAACAAAAATAAACAATACATTATCAGACAACCAACCTGTCACATGTGGTGTACCCCAAGGGTCAGTGTAAAGGCCACTACTCTTTATAATCTATATAAACGACCTTGAAAAATGGTTGGAAACTGAATGCCTCCAACTATGTGCAGATGACACAGTCATATATGCAAATGGCACCACAGAAGAGGAGGTAATAACTAAACTAAATAAACTCCTACTAAAACTAGATGAGTGGTGTGAGTCCAACAAAATAACCATCAACACAAGCAAATCAAAAACAGTACTCTTCTCGCATAAACAAATGCCAGAAAGAAAACTACACTGTAAGTTAGGAAACCAAACACTAGAAAATGTAGATCATTACAAATACCTAGGCCTTGAGTTGGACAGCCAACTAAACTACAACCTATGTATAAATAAAATTATACAAAAAGTAAACCACAAACTGTGGCTATTTGCAAAGCTAAAGAGACTACATGACACAAGAAATGTCAATAAAAATCTTCAAGGGCATGGTGCTCCCTTATTTTGACTATGGAGATGTAAACTACATGGGTGCGAGAAAAGAACTACTAAAAAAACTGCAAACACGGCAGAACAGAGCCCTAAAAATCTGTCTAAGAGTAGACAAGCTGCACCCAACCTATGACATACACAAAAGAACCAAAGTGAAACTACTAGAAAATAGGAGAATAATTCATTTGAAAACATTAGCATATAGCTATAGTCAAAACATTAAACTTCTAACAAAACCACAAAGGGCTACTAGAGCAAATAATGCACCACTACTAAAGCAGACCAGAAGCCAAATAAAAGCTCATGAGAGAAGCATGCTGGAAATGGCTGCCAAGGTGTGGAATGCCCAAACGGTAAAGGAATGACAAATTCCTGACCTAAAAACTTACAAAAAATATCTGTGCAAAATAAGGCTAGGAAACCCCCAGTAAGCTGCACTGCAAAGGGGCATGTGATATGTCACGACCCACCAGCGGGACGCCCAATGGAAGGTAACCATGCCAAAAGTAGCCAGATAACACACCACACAGCTACGTACAAGCCTATGATATGTAAATAGGAGTAGGCTAGTCTAGTAATAAGAGTAGAAAAATAAATACATATATACCAAGAAAATCCAAAAAAAATAACATAGGCTAACCAACCAATTATCTATCTGCTACTGAAATGCAGGCAATCAAATACCTTATCAGCAGCCACTGTGTGGTAAGATAACACCAACACTACAACTGGCCAGCATTGAAAATAAAGCCTGGGTACCCGGGCTTATATGCTATGGACAGTATAAATACAGCCTCAATAAAAAATAAAAATAAATAAAAAAACACTATAAAGCCGCCATGAGTGCGCACTCTCACAAGTCGGTGCCCATCCTGATAAAACAAAATATGTTGCCAGAAAGTAAAGCACCCAACAAAACTAGACTTGTCCTGTTTTTTTCTGCTTGGTTGGCGATGACCGCCTTTGCGGAGTCACCGCGGCGTGAAGCTGGCGTTCACTGGGGCGTGACGGTAATGTCCAGAACCATGGCGGTCGGCCATTTTAATCGGATTAACAGCGTCACAATGCTCAGCTGCATGTGTCTGTAATCCCTGTACGGGGGTCCTGCTCATGCAACCTACCCCGGGAATAATTCCACATAATCCCCCCCCTCCCCCCGTGTCCCCCAGCCCCTCCCTCCGCCCCCCCCCCCCTCACCTGGCGCGGTGGCCTAATCGGCAGAGCGCGGCCATCGCATGCGGAAGGTCGGGAGTTCGGTTCCCGGTCGAGTCAAGTCAATGACTTTAAAATTGATGCTTGTCGCTTCCTAGCCTGGCGCTCGGCATTATTAGGATTTGGCAAGGACTGGTTAGCTAAGTGTCAGGATAATGTGACTGAGTGGGGTATTGGGTCATGGTGCCAACAGCAGCACTATAAAGTCGCCATGAGTGCACATTCACAAGTCGGTACCCGTCCTGATATGACCGTTGATGTTGATAGGACGTAAAACAACCAACCAACTAACCAACCTGCCCTCCACCCCGACCCCCACGCATCGACCAGTTTCTATTGGTGAAGGGAGGGTTTGTTTGTTGTTGTTTTATGTCCTAGCAACATCTAAGGTCATATTAGGACGGGTCCTGACTTATGACAGTGCGCACTCATAGCGACTTCATAGTGCTGCCCCACTGGGAGACCAGGCCACTAGCACCATAACCTGATATCCCACTCAGTCAGATTAGCAACAAGTACCAATTTGATAAGTCGTTGGTTTGACTCGACCGGGAACCGAACTCCCGACCTTCCGCACGCGAGGGCCGCGCTGTACCGATTAGACCTCCGCGCACGGTTGATGAAGAGAGGAAATGCAGCTAGTAAGTTGAATGTAAAAGTCCCTACGCGGCACCTTTGGTTCCTATCAGTACCGTCAAAGTGCATTACTGCTTTATATTAAAGCTACAATACACAGTATAACCCCGTTAAGCCAAACTTGAAGGGACACCTAGAAATTTGTTTGGATTAACCGATCATTGGTTTATCCGAGCTTTGGCTTTGACTTTGACTTTGAATAAGCGTGTATTGCAGATGTAATAATATACAATGTATGTGGACACTTTGATTATTGGTTTTTATGTATATACAGTATAAACCCATCAAATCAAGCTCGGTTAAACCACATGATCGGTTAATCCTAACTTTTTTTCGGTGGCCCGGCAAAATACTACCATTTACGATATAAAACAGTCAGTGGGGTCCCAGATGACCTCATAACCACATAAAAGTTTGGCTTAACCATACCGGAAGTGGCCTGGGGTCCGACAATTTTGTTTGGATTAACTGTTAATTTGGATTAACCGACTTTGGTTTAACTGACTCTTTTCTATTATAAATGGTAGTATTTTGCCAGGCCGCCAAAACAAGTTTGGATTAACCGATCGTTTGGTTTAACCGAGCTTGGTTTAACAGGGTTATACTGATCATAGTCTGATGGTTCTGAGATAAATGTATTAGGTTGATCATTATAACCCATTTTACTTTAGTCTGAATTAGCCTTTATTTTAAATGGCTAGCTTTTGAGATATTTGATGTGCAACCATGCAAAATTAATTTGGGCAAGCATGCCAACACTCTGACACCATAGGTTTCTGCAGTAACACATTCTATTGAATTGCCTCAATAGTCCCTTCTATGAGACAATAAATGCTTAATAAGTGCACCAGTATATAAGTTGGATATGCAAATGAAATCTAGATAATTGTCTTGGTTTTGCAAATTTGATGTTTTTATCGGACTATGCAGCTTTAACACCTACCTACTCGGATACTCGTTATTTATCGTTATTTATCTCGTTCTCAATGTCTGCCCATTTCAAAAAGGAGTCGATACCTTTCAGAGCATGCTTACTTACTTTGTGACAATACACTATTCCCTTAACATCACAATGCTGGACCATGATGCAATAATCCCACTCAGTCAAATTATCCTGGCATTGAACCAACCATCAGTGCCGAGTGCCAGACTAGGTAATGCCACGTGCTAATTTGTTTAATCTTTGGCTTGACTCGGCTTAGGATCGAACCCATGACCTCATTTAATGGGAAATGGATATAATGCTATCCCATCCTGCCCGTTTTATGTAGGTGAGTTCTTAACATAACGCATATTCTTGCCAGTAATGTGTAGTTGTCAGTTCTGCTCAGGACTATTTTATACACCAACAAACTTCAACAACTCATGTTGGTGGTAGGGGAAAATTAGGGCCAAACTAAATTGGCTTCGAAGCTCACAGTTTTGGAGTGTTGTGTCTTCACATATGTATATATATATATGATGTATAACACATTATCCGAGTATAAAAATACGAAACGGAATTGTTCTAAATATTGATGTTACTTAATATTATTCAGATTATTGATATTACCGATTGTTATACTCCGTAAGACTCCATACTTGACTGGTGGCGCCACCTATGGCCCACCTCGCCTGCAACGGGTGTCAACAAGTGTCAGTCGCACCCGAGGATTTTTTTTATATGTGTATATATATGATGTATTATTCATAACAGTTATCGTTATTTATATTTATATAAGCCCTTATAGAACGTATATCATGTTTGTCATATATATATACAGCAATTATTAATAATAATAATACCTTTCCACGCCTTTACACTCGCATAGTGCTTATACATCACACATACAGTACAACCTCTCTAAATCGACCGACCTTGGGACGGACTTTAAGTGGTACATTTAGGAGGTGGTCGGTTTAGAGAGTTAGAATATGGTTACATATTGTTAGGTTACGTATTGTTAGGACCCAAATAAAGCGATCGATATAGGGGAGTGGTCGATCTGTGGATGTGGTCGGTTAGAGAGGTTTTACTGTATGTGTGTGTGTGTGTGTGTGTGTAAAGAAACTGCTCGTGCGAGGATTGTCTGCCAATTTTTGGCATTAATCTTTTAATGGCAGAACTATAAAAGTCGCCATGCGACAAGTCGGTACTCTTCCTGATATGACCTCAGATGTTGCTAGGACGTAAAAACAATAACAAAGAAGCAAACAACCATTTAACGGCAGGAGCTTTGTCGTCGTCCACCATTACAAACATGTATAAATATAAAGTACCAGCCTTTATGATCACAGATTGCTGGAACTACTTTAACCCCCCCCCCCCCCACACCCGCCTCTGACACTCTGCCATGAGCTTCCGCTGATGTGCCTACGTACAAAGGTAGTTAATTGTTCTGATTCACCATGGATCACAACTGCATAATTATAATATTTGCTTGAATTATTTCATTATTTAGCCAGCCCTACCGGTTTAACGCTATTCTGTGTGAGTAACTACTTTAATTTTTTTTTTTACTAATTCTGCCTCCTGTCTTAAAAAGGTATGTCATGCGATTCGAACCAAGGGATTCGATCCCTGGCCGAGTCAAACCAATGACTTAAAAAGTTATGCTTGTCGCTACCTAGCCTTGCATTCGGCATTACTGGGATAGTGGAAGGAGCAGTGGAATGAGGAAGACCAATTGTCAGTTAATTAGTCAACTAATATACAAAAAGAAAGAAGGAGGGAGAAAAACATAGCCATTAACCGCTATACTCAACGTGGCTGATATTTGAAAGCTGAGGTCATTTAAAAAAAAACACCTTTTTACCACTTTGGGGTTCAAGTCTTTAAACCTTTCTGAAATACACATAAACCTTAGCAACATTTCTGGTGTATCTAACCCCATATCGGGTAATAACCGCTTTTTGTTTGTTTGTTGTTTGTTGTTGTTTTACGTCCTAGCAACATCTAAGGTCATATCAGGATGGGTACCGACTTGTGACAGCGCGCACTCATGGCGACTTTATAGTGCTGTCCCACTGGGAAACCAGGCCGCCGGCACCATGACCTGGTATCCCACTCAGTCACATTATCCTGACACTGAGCACACCAGTCCTTGCCCTATCCTAATAATGCCGAGCGCCTGGCTAGGAAGCAACAAGTATCAATTTTAAAGTCATTGGTTTGACTCGACCGGGATTCAAACCCACGACCCCACGATCTACCAGCACGGGAGACGGACGCTCTAACTCATTCGGCCATCCCGTCTGGTCCCACTTCTTTTTGTAATAACAGTTACTTTAACGTTGCATAGTCCGATGGTTTTGAATTTCTGTATTTTTTCTGAGATAAATATATTAGATCGATCACTAGTATCTACTTTACATTAGTTCAAAGTTACTTTTATTTTAAATGGTAAACTTTTGAGATATTTTGAGTGCAAACATGGAAAATTAGTTTTGGCAAGCTTGCCAAAACTCTGACACCATAGACTTCTGCAGTAACAGGTTCTGTTAAATTGACTCAGTATTCCCTTCTACACAGAAACAAATACTTCATAAGTGCATCAGTATCTAAATTAGATATTTCAAATCAAATCTAGATAATTGGTTTGGTTTTGAAAATTTGATATTTCATCAGACTATGCAGCTTTAAACTAAACATGAAGTAGACTTGAATGATTAACGTAATATATTTATCCTTTTTTTTTTTAATGGCAGAAGATCGAAGTCATTATTGGACTATGCAACTTTAATCTTGTATACGACTCCGAAAACGCCTTAAACTTAAAGCTGCATAGTCCGCGATAAAAACATCAAATTTTGGAAAGCAAAACACTTATCTAAATTTGAATCTACATATCCAACTTGTACACTGGTGCATTTATTAAGTATTTGTTGCTACATAGAAGGGCATACTAAGTCATTGTAATTGAACCAATAGAGTCCTGAGTGCAGCCAGAGAAGCGATAGAAGTCATCAACGGCGCACTAATGACTAAAATATCCTTTGCCACCCTCACAGGGCTTGATCTAGCAGACTACAACAACAGAAGCTGAAGAAAAATGTCTACTGACCAATACCTAACATATTGTGCAACATCCAAGAAGACAGACACTGGTCAAGACCTTCTCAACAAATCAATATTAACCATCAATCGCCAATTAGTGGCACTAAACAAGGAAAATAAGATACCAACAACCTGGGCAGCGAGTGGAGTGCACGCATACTTCAATAGGTCATATCACCATTACTACGGACGACTAAGTGATGGGTGCCATGCCCACCCCAAAACTAGACGGTACTGGGCCACCCAAATAATCAAGACCATCAACACCATACACCCACAGAACCTTGCTAACTAACAAACTCACCAAGTAACATCACAGTGATCAAATATATTCTAACTGCATCTTACATTTAACAGCCTAGTATACTGCCTAAGAATACATTTTGAAGAAGCTACCCTGTGTTCAAACTAATTTTCATGCTAGAACTTACTCTATATCCCCCCTATTGATTCAACTCACATTAAAGCATACAATATTGATACTCAGTCATGGTAGCAGCAAGATTTCCCATCATGCATCACCTTGAAATCAAATACAATATACCAGACAAAAGCATGAACATAGATCATTGCCCCTCCCCTTCCACACTCATAAGCGAGGTACTGCCAGGATTCCCCCCCATCTCAATTCCAGCCAGCAAATCAAACACAAACCTAGCACGAATCAACGCAGCTGTTGCCAGGATGGTGGTGAACACCGGCCAAAATAGCAACTGACAAAATGAAGGAAGAGGAGTTAAGTATGACTAAACACATCTGATGCTGGGTACTACAAACTGAATTTATCCTTTCACTAAGTTAATTTGCAAATGGTACAGTTGAAGGCTCTTATAACACTGATGCAGGTGTGGGCCTGTCTCGGGGGGTGATAACACTTCATATTTTGTCCATTGTAATGATCGACACAAAACAGCACAGAAACGGTTACACTGAAAACACAAGGACATCTGCTTCAAATGAATGTGTTCTGTTGGGATTATGGGACACCGTGTAAGAAACAAATCAGTTTATCCTCAGCAAATGCATAAGCGGATGGTGTGTTGACTGTTGCAATGGACAACATTTTGTCCCATATTGCTTGGCACCTTTTGAGATAGTCTCATACATATAATAATGAAAAACTGGTCTATTAGTCCCTGAGTTATGAATTTAGTGATATGTAGTTTTTGCCATTAATTATACACAGATTTTTCATGGTTCTGCAGATGCTTTAATCCTGATGTCTGAGGCTGCCTGCTGAAGGCAAATTACATATTAATCACATCATTATTCATTTAACTTATTATTTCAAGTACACATGCTAACGACAATTTTGTTCAGACCTTACAAATAATCAAGTATTTGTCGAGCAACTCGACATCAAACTTGGCAAATTGTGTGATTTTTCACTAACCACCCTTGATCAAATCTATAGAAAATTAATTCCTCTGATTCTATTTGAGATACTGACTTGATTTCTTACATAAAAAGGACCAGAATGCAGATATCTGCAATGTGACTAAATTGTCTTTAAGCTATACCCACATGTTAAAAATCCCATGGTTAAGTCAAAACTGCTGAGAGTGAGTGCTAAATGGTGGTTGACAATCTACACAGATTTGTAGAGAGAAAAAAAGAATTTCTATGTCATATTAATTTTTGTACCAAAAATATTTGGCAAAATCATGTCTTTATGATCGTTCCAAAGTTTTTCAAACTTCAAATTATCAAATTTGTCCTACACCATCTCCTCATCTCACAAAGGGAAACAATAGAGCTTGGTTGAACCGAGCCCTCTCAGGACAAACTATATTCACAACAAAAGACCAAAGATGTATAAGGCCCACAGTGTACTATCAGCGGAGAAACTGGCCTACTTCTAACTTATGGGTGTCATCATATTGTCAATGTTTCTCAGTGTTATGGATCATGCCAATTGTCAGTGGTTGGTGCTGGCTGTATGTCCTGGGTAAAAGCACCATTGCCATCGACGCGTTGTTGCATGTCGTGATGATTGTGCGGCTTGTAGGGGTAGAGGTTGGGTTATATGGAAGTATACTAAACTAGTGATCAGAAGTGGGATTTAAATTTCCTTTTACTACCAGCTACAGTATTACCATGTATAGAAAACAGCTTTGAGTGCCTAGGACTATGGACATTACTGCATGAGAGCACCATGCACACACACAAAACACACCAAGTATGCACACGATAGGAGATACAAGAGCATAAATATAATTAAAAAAGTAAAGATACAAATTCTCAGCCCAGATCAACACTCAACACTCACTAAGAAAAACAAATAAATATGTCAATACAACAGTCACCAATATTTACACACATGGGGGTTGGCGGGTCCTTGGGTGTGGGGGGGGGGGGTTGCGTGCACGGGAGAGCGATTGCGAGGACCCGGGTTTGGTGGTTGATGGGCCACCTACTTTTACTGCACTTCCTCTGACAGAACTGAAGGGCCAACCAGGCTTCAAGATTGGCCATCTAAACATACGAAGTCTCCCCAACAAGATTGACCAACTAAGGATAGACCTGCCTGAGTCAGGATTTGATGTCTTCACAATATCGGAAACATGGCTCAACAGTCACATGGAAGATAGACTAGCCAGCGTACCAGGCTACCAATTCATGAGAGCCGACAGAAAAACAAAACGGCCAGATGGTCAAACCAAACAAGGAGGTGGACTGGGAATTTATTCAAAAAATGAGCTACATACTGATACATCGAAATATGAGGACCTTAACCTCTCCAACTGCAACATCGAACTACAATGGGCAATTGTAATCAGACCTCACACCAAGAGTATACTCATCGGCAACATATATAGGCCTCCAGATGGCAATCTAAACGAAGGAATTGACCTTCTAAACGAATCCATGAGACAAATAACCGACATGGACAAATATGAGATACTCATACTAGGAGACTTTAATGTGGATTACAATGAAAAGAAACAGACTCTGTGGGGAACAATGAAACAATTTGCTGCAGATCATGAGCTCCAGCAAATGATACACAAACCAACCAGGATAACCAGAACCTCTGACAAAACAATAGACCTAGCATTCACCAATATTAAGCACTGCACAAATGTAGGAGTTATCAATTATAATATAAGTGACCATAAACCAATATACATACTAAAAAAGAAAGTAAGGAATGACAAGAGATCTGCTACCTACTGGGGACGTTCATACCGAAACTGTGACCAGAGAGAATTGGAAAACTCACTGCAGGAATTCAACCAAAGAGAGCTCCTAGTGGAACGAGACTCAAACAAATGCTGGGAAATGCTTAACACAACAATAACAAAAGCGGCTGACATGCATTGTCCCCTAGTAGAGCTCACTATTAGAACTAACACAGCTGGGTACCTTAATGAAGAACTAACAGAACTACAACAAGACATAGACTACTTCAGACACAAATTTGAAATATCAAAAGACCCCAGTGATGAGTTCATAGCCAAATGCATGACCAGGAAAACAAGAAATGAAGTCAGAAAGGCCAAAGCAAGATTCCTCCAAGACCAACTATACAAACATTGAAACAATGCCAAAAAATGCTGGCATGTACTCAAACAGATTGAACCAGTAAACCAAACCAAAATTAGTAGCCTTTCCAATGAAGAATCTGGCAACGTGATACCGGATAACCTACTTCCTGAAGAAATCAATAATTATTTCATCGAGATAGGAGAAAGGTTAGCCAATAAATTTAACCAAGGAACAGCCCAACAAAAATGTTACCAAGCCAAACTAAATAACCACAACTATGATCTCCAAGAAACATCATGTGATGAAATCCTAGACAGAACAAATCAAATATCATCCTATAAATCGTCTGGTATAAAAGACATCAGTACTGCCTTGATAAAGATGGCAATAACAACACTAATTAGGGAATTCACACATATGTACAACTTAATAATTAAAACAGGCATCTTCCCCGATGCATGGAAAGTAGCTACAGTCACCCCAATCCCTAAGACCAATAACCCGAGATACTGCAGTGAACTGTGACCAATTTCAATCCTCCCACTTCCAGGAAAAATTATTGAACAGATTATACATGACCAAGTTAAAGCATTCCTTGAATCATCCAACTATCTGACCTACCAGCAAAACAGATTTAGGAAAAACAAATCCACAACAGGGGCTCTGGCATCTCTACTGGATGAACTTTTGGGCAACATGGATAAAGGTGAACTAACAATCACTGTCTTCCTTGATTTCAAGAAGGCATTTGATACAATTGACCACGAGATCCTGATGCAGAAAGTAGTAAGAGCTGGATTAGGCAACAAAGCACATCAGTTCTTCACAAATTACCTCAAGAACAGGATGCAGTGCACAAAACTAAACAACAATGAGTCCACCACCCGTAGGGTCAAGACCGGCGTGCCACAGGGCTCCACCCTAGGACCCCTGCTATTCCTAATCTTTATTAATGACCTACCACTAGTATCTGAAAGAGCAACATTTACATTATTTGCTGATGATGCAGCACTCACAGTACACAATAGAGATATTGTGGCAGCTGCAGCCCAGACAGACATGGTGCTAGATAAGGTGAATATATGGTGCTATGAAAATAAATTAACAGTAAATAATGCCAAGACAGAGTATGTGATCTATGGGACGAAAATGAGAAAATCAAGAGCCCCTCAAATCCAACTACATATGGGTGGAACCTTACTTCGTGAAGTGGACTCCTACAAATACCTGGGCACAACTCTTGACTCCACTCTAAATCTGAATCGACAATTGGCGAGACTGAATCAAACGCTGGCACTAAAACTGACAACTTTTAGGAAATTAAGGAAATTCATAAGTGAAAACACTGCACTACTCCTGTACAAGACTACAATATTGCCTGTTATAGATTACAATGACATCATATATGAGCTCTTAACAAAACAACAAAAGATCAAACTGCAAAGAATTCAGAACCGAGCACTGAGAACAGTTTACCAAGGCAAGACACTCAGTGTGGCTGAACTGCACAAGAAAGCAAAATTGGATACTCTCTCAGAACGAAGGGACCTACACCTGATGGCACTAATGCACAAACGCGCAAAAGACGAAAAATTCATTGACCGCACAAATAGAATAACAAGAAGAGGAGCCTCCACTCTACTCAATGTACCACACCCTTCAACAAATAAATATATCGGAGCACCAATCTACAAAGGTAGTGTCATGTCGAATGACCTCCCTATCAGAGTCAGAGAAACGCAAACAATACTTGCCTTCAAAAATGCATATAGAGCCCACCTGGTTATTCAGGCCCTTAAATGACTACTGCAGTAATTACTAGCAAAGCCCTGAGCTCCTGCCACCCCGGATCCTCGCTTGCTCTCCGGTGGGTTTTTCCCCCGTACCACCCACCCCAATGGGTCCCCCTCCCCTGCCACCACCCTTAACCATCATGAACAAACCATCAACACACCAAACATCCTACACAACTATCAATCTGTTTAAACACATTGAACATTATATAAGACAGACAAAATGTCTTGTCAACTCTGAACTTAACTTGTTTTATAAGAGAAAAATGTAACCCACAACGATTATTTGAGTTGCCCCGAGTATACACCTTTTACTCGGTGCTGCTCCTCATTTTTGCATGAACTACAGTGACTGTTGCTGTACATTATACAGCAGAAGCCACTCCCTTAATTCTACAGGATCGGTGCTGTAACTAATACAGCACTGATCAAACTTAGATTATTGAGACTGTCAATTCTAATAATAAGATGGCCGGAAGACCAGTGCCCCGGCGCTGACAAATGTCATGTTCAGATGAATAAATACTTTACCAAAAAAAAACACCCCAAAAAACCCTGTTACTATTGAAGCCTGTCGTAGTATAGTGTCAGAATTTTGGCAAGCATACCGACATTAATTTAGCATGTTTACACTTCAAACATCTCCAAAGTTGGCAATTTTAAATCTATGTTACCTCAAGCTTATGTGTGGTAGATTTTCATGATCAATCTAATACCAGATGGGATGGCCGAATGAGTTAGAGCGTCCGTCTCCCGTGTTAGTAGATCGTGGGTTCGAACCCTGGTCGAGTTAAACCATTGAATTAGAAATGTATACTTGTTGCTTTCTAGCCTGGTGCTCGGCATTATTAGGATAGGGCAAGGACTGGTTGGCTCAGTGTCAGGATAATGTGACTGAGTGGGATATCAGGTCATGGTGCTGGCGGCCTGGTCTTCCAGTGGGGCAGCACTATAAACGTACCAAGAGTGCGCACTGTCACAAGTCGGTACCCGTCCTGATATGACCTTAGATGTTTCTAGGACATAAAACAACAACAAAACAAACAAAAAACAAACAATCTAATATAGTTATCTCAGAAATTATGGAAACTCAGAATCATCGGACTATGCAACTTTCATATATATACTGGACGCGGTGGCCGAATCGGTAGAGCGCAGGCCTCCCCGTGCGGAAGTTTGGGAGTTCAATTCCCGGTCGAGTCAAACCAATGACTTACAAAATTGATACTTGTTGCTTCCTAGCCTGGTGCTCGGCATTATTAGAATTGGGTAAGGACTGGTTTGCTCAGCATCAGGATAATGTGAGTGAGTGGGATACCATGGACCTTGTAGCCTGGTCTCCCAGTGGGGCAGCACTATTAAGTCGCCATGAGTGCACACTATCACAAGTCGGTACACATCCTGATATGATGACCTTAGATGTTGCCAGGAGGTAAAACTCTAACAACCAACCATCTTTAAAGTATCAAATTCTCAAAACCAAAACACTTATCTAGACTTAATTCTACATATTCAACTTAGATACTGGTGCACTTATTAAGCTTTTATTTGCTGCATAGAAGGTCGTAATAAGTCAATTTAATAGAACCTGTTATGTGTTAGTATTGAAGCCTATGGTGCCACAGTTTTGGCGTGCTTGCCCAAATTTATTTGGCATGTTGTGATGTCAAATATCTCCAAAGTTAGCCATTTAAAATAAGTTACTTCAAACTAAACTAAAGTAGACTATAAATAACATAAGGATTAGCATAATATCTTTATCTCAGAAAATGGCAGAAATTCAAAAGCATCCGACTATGCAACTTTAATATATATAGCTTAGCTATCTCAACAATAAGAGGTGGTATTAAATATTATTATATCAAAGCTACTGATCACGGATGGTTGGTTGTTGAAGTTTCACGTCCTGGCAACATATAAGGTCATATCAGGACAGCTAATGACATGTGACAGTGCGCACTCATGGTGACTTTATAGAGCTGCCCCACTGGGAAATCAGACCGCTAGAACCATGACCTGATATTCCACTCAGTCACATTATCCTGACACCGAGCCAACCAGTCCTTCTCCTATCCTAATAATGCCGAGCGTCAAGCTAGGAAGCGACAAGTATCAATTATTAAGTCATTGGTTTGACTCGACCAGGGTTTGAACCCGTGTTTTTGAATCCCACAATCTACCAAAGCGGGAGACCGATGCTCAACTCATTCGGCCATCCTGTCTGATCACCAAAACGGGAGACGGACACTCAACTCAACCCGTCTGGTCGCCGACTGGGGACTGGTTGCGGAAGGTGTTTTTGGCAGGCATGCCCGAGCGTTGGCAGTCGACTCAGGGATCACATTCGCCCTGGGATCCAATACATACATAATTTCAAGGGTGGTGAATAGCGTTCCAGGTAAATAATGCGCCTTCCCTCCTGACGTTGGGAGAACAGTGCGCCAACAAAGTCAGTCGCGCGTCGAGGTGCACTTTTCCATTCTGCCAACGAAAGGATAATCTCGTTTTATACGTGTATTTATTGTGGCGCTTAATCTGTTATTGTGATTACCGACATTAAGTTCATCTTCATGGTTTTTTGTTGCATTTTTTGTAATTTTTCTACAAAACATTGAGAATAAATGTTGAAATATTAAAGTGTATATACACATAATATATACATCTCATATATATCTATATAATCTAATATATATGCATTTAATAATATATATATATAATATATATATATAATATATACATCTAATATATATATACAACTAATATAATATATATACATCTAATATATATATATATATACATCTAATATATATAATCTAATATATACGCCCAATATGTCGTCTAATATCTATATATATCTAATATATATATACGTCTAGCATATATACATATAGAGTAGAGCGTCCGCAGTTATGATCGGTGACAGTGTCGGTGCCACTGGTCACGTGGGGTGGGGGATGCTCTGCACCAACATTAGCAATAGACAATAAAATAATAATAATAATAATAATAGTAATCTCTCATCCGCGCGCTTATACATCACATATGTATCATATATGTATATATGTTAATGTTATATATATATATTTATAAATATGTCTATATATTATGTTTATTAATGTTTATATACTTGTTATATGTATATAGATGTACAGTAAATCCTCTCTAACCGACCACCTCCACAGATCGACCACTCTAACTCCCTAAGCCGACCACCTCCCTAAATGGACCACTTAGAGTCTGTCCTAAGGTGGGTGTATATGTATCTTGGATGGTTATGGTGATTGAATCCAGTGTTTAATCTTTATGTCTCAGTAGTTAGTTATTAAGTATATAAAGGATCAAACGCACTCCATTATGTCGACCAGGGTTAAGTATGTGGTGTGCGTGCGTGTTTGCTTGTGTGTGTGTGTGTATGTGTTTGTTACTATTTAAATGATAAAGTGATCTTCCCCTCATATTTACCATAGTTTAGAAGGAAATAACAGAATTTTAAAATCGGTCAAATCAAGTTCCATGTTGGCCAAAAACAAAACCAGTTCAACATATCAGCCGGAGTCTGATTAACGAAGTGACCGCTAGGTGGGGAGGAGGGAGGGCGGGGGGGGGGGGGTGTTCTCCTGAAAGCTAACTAATGCTCTGACCCGACAACCAACAGGGATAAAGTCCCACTTGGCAGGCTCCGTCACAAGCCGCCTCTTGGCTGCGCCTGCGGCCACGTGGGACCAATGGTCACATGGTACTAATGATCCAACCAGCCACTGTCAGCGAAAACCTGGTTGTCGACACGCATGGGGGTTCTTTCTGAGGGACCAGACGGGATAGCCGAATGAGTTGAGCGTCCATATCCTGTTTTGGGAGATTGGGGGATCCAAACCTATCGCTTCATGGGTTTGAACCCTGGTCGAGTCAAACCAATGACTTAAAAATTGATACGTGTTGCTTCCTAGCCAGGCACTGGGAATTATTAGGTTAGGGCAAGGACTGGTTGGCTCAGTGTCAGGATAATGTGACTGGGTGAGATATCAGGTCATGGTGCTGGCGGCCTGATTTTCCAGTTGGGCAGTACTATGAAGTCACCGTGAGTGCGCATTGTCACAAGTCAGTACCCGTCATGATATGACCTTAGATGTTGCTAGGACGCAAAACAACAACAACAAACATATCCTTTCTGAGGACCCATCACGACGCTCACCCACTAGGACGGCCCGTGCTAATCATAAATCGGCGGGAAAACGCTGGGCCTTAGTTTGTCAAATGGCCGACAGGCGGCGTCCAGACGCCGTCGCCATTGCCAAGCGACGCTTTTCCCGCGCAGAAATATGTCAAGTCGTCTGCAGCCGCTGAATGCTAACCATTCGGAAGATGTGTTTAGAGTACCAAACAATTGCCGGGATTCTTAAATCCTGGTCGTCTGCCAAATGTACCAGCAGACGACATTTCTCTCCCCTCCCCCCCCCCCCCCCCGTCCCTTTTAATATATATCTAAACTGACCCATAAACGGGTTTTATTACACATGTCAAGCATGAAATACAGCCATTTGTGACCGGTGTTACAGTTTATCTGGAAGGCATCTGATTAGTAGTAGTTTATCCCCTACATTGTGTACACACTGAAAGGATCTCGTCTAGCTTTGTGTGAGAGATCCCGCCTTATCGATGGATACCCAGTTTCTTTGTTGCACACCGGGGGGGGGGGGGGGGGGGATTTGATTACATCATTCCACAATTATTCGAAGCTAATGTGTCATATATTTAGTAAAGAACTGCGTGTTATATAATTATATGCTCATAGTCAGTGAAGTTGTACAACCGGTTCAAAAAAATGTCGACCCTCTACGCGTTCCTTGTGCATAACATCAAAGCTGCAACTATTCTAACAGAATCAATTTGAACAAAACATTTCTTTGGTGTAGGTTCTAAGGTGTTGGTCATCCCATCGATCCTGCTCAGTGGACCCATTTGCAGTTTGGCCTATTTTCCGTTCCAACCAGTGGTCCACAACTGTTGTGGTATGTGATGTTCTGTCTGTGGGAAAAGTGCATATAAAATACTGTTGCTGCTTATCAGAAAGCATAGCCTATGTGGCGGCAGTGAGTTTCCTCTAAGGAAATATGTCAGAATGACCATATACTTTTTTTTTTTTTTTTTTTGTAAATATGTTTATTCTGCTGAATAAGTCTTTTGTCAGTGCTTGACATCCAATAGTTTATTTAATGACCCACCAGCACAAAAAGTAGATATCGGCTATTGGGGGGACGTCCAGTAGCCGATGATACAAAAATCAATGTGATCTAGAGGCGTCGTTAAATAAAACAAGCTTTTTACTTTTCATTTATTTATTTATATTAAATAGTGTAATCTAAACCCTTTTTCTTGCTATTAAATGTCGAAATCCGTGACTATGGACTAGAAGGGATGAGACAAAATTATATCTAATGCAGACTATATGTTCTCTCGGAATGTACATTTTGTTTCAAATTCTACTTTCAGCAGACGACAGTAAGAGATCACAGATGACAACATAAAACCACATGGGCATTATCGCGCAGACTACCGTTATATATGGCAGACATAAATCCAAATAGTTCAATAGTTTATATATATAGGCCTATGCCACGACTTAAATATTCTGATTTACAAAATACCATAATTTTCACAGAAAATGAAAGGTAAGTTGCTCTTTCATTTCATCTGTTTGCTTTTCAGACTATTGAACTATTATATACTATATATACTCATTTGTATCAATAATTGTATTTTGATGCATGCAGTAGAGTCACTGCTGTGATAGAGATAAAAGAATGCAGATGGCTCTCTGGACAAATAGCAGAGGCCAATAAAAGTTGTGAGATAAGGCAAATGGTTTGAATTTGATTGATTGATTTGTGGTGTTTTTACGCCATTTCGGCAGCAAAGACCAGATTCACTCCGAAGGTGATGATAAGAGGAAAGGTTAATGGAGTAAACGAATATGTTATGTGTAAAAACACGGACTGCACCTTTTACTAAGCCAGGCTCCAACATGTTAAAATGAAAATCATTTACAGCTCCATAATCCATTGAAAACATCAGAATTTGGCGATTGAAATACGTGTATTTATCTAGATTTGATCCTATATAACATATCTAGCTTTTTTTTTTGTTCAAGTGTTTTTATTCCTCTGAATAACATGTTGTCAGTACTAATGCCCTGGTCTTCCAGCTCTAATCACAATTGCGTTTACACAGTAAACAAATCTACAACAATATACAGATAGACAATTACAGGAAACTAAGCAAAACATCGGTACAAGAATGATAGGTAAAGAACAAGATAAGCGAAAAAGAAACATATGCGGGGAGGTAACTATGTTAAACTAGTATGGGAGGCATTAGTAGGGGGTGGGGCATAACTGATTATCTTTCTAGTAGTAACATACTCTTTGAAAGGGTGATGGGGGATATAGGGTGGGCCTTTGTGATTGAACTTGTGTTCATGGTAATCTCAGGTGGGGCCTATTGAGTTAGTAAGTAGGTAAATATTGATTAATCATGTACCTCAGTAGGATCCAACTAGAATCATTTCCAGGCTCACTCCGTTGTAGATGGGTTTTTTGGTCAAGTTGGCCGCTACTGGTTGAGTTTACAGTGTTTGTTTGTTTGTTTGGGGGCGGGGGGACAGGGAAAAGAATGGCAACACCGACCCAGTGTATCATTGATCTGCTTTGGCCTAGGCTGGTTGATTTAAATGTGCATGGAGGTTTATCTTGAAAGTTTTGTAGCAATCACTGTTCCTGACACGTGCTGGTAGTTGGTTCCAGAGTGCTCCCCCCAGAACTAGATTGGATACTAGCATATTCATTAAGAATATGTTGGATAATAGAAGATACTATTATGTCAATTTAATAGAACCTATTACTGCCGAAGACGTGCCAAAATTGACTTGGCATGTTTTCACTTCAAATAAATTAGTCATTTAGAATCAAAGTTACTTAAATATTTTTTAAAGATAGACTATAACTAACAACTTAATTTAAGGTGTGCACCTATATAGAATGTGGTTGCGCTGGTGTAGTCAACACCGGGGCAAATACGGGCAAGTCAACGATTGGACATATTAGTCGAGAAGTAATAATAAATAATAATAATCATAATTATTAGGTTAGGGCTCCGCCCCTTTATATATATATATATATATATATATATATATATATATATATATATATGTATATATATATATGTATATATATATATATATATATATATATATATATCAAGGGCCCTAGCAGTTTTCAGTGAGTTTGGGGGTCGATGATGGGAGCACCACCAGTACATCACTTGCAATCCTATCAGATACATAGTAGTTGGGTACAACATAGGGGTATTAGTAATATTGCAACCTTCAATTATTTATACTCACATAGTGGATTATGCATCGTATATATTACATAGGCATATTGAATAGTTTTATGCACAATTAATTTATCAAAGTATAAATAACCAAACATCCAACCCCTTTTATTATTTAATTGCTTCTTTGTGTTGTAATAACAATGTATTGTAGAATACGAAACTAACCTGTGGTTAACCAACACCGGTTAACTAAGTCATCCGCAGCCGAGCGACAGTAAAACCTATTTTCAGTGACCCCTGTGGTCGATGACCTCTTGTCATGAGCGAACAACTGTTCAATGTACAAACTATCTTTGGTTGTCCCTCTGGTGACAATTCCTGCTATGTTAGGACAAGATTAGTCTGGACGCAGCGTTTTCCTGTCCGTCGACGGTTTCTATTTGTTCTAATATTATTAGCAACTTGAATAATTTCCTGTGTTGCATCCTTCTTATGTATCTGTTTACCATATCTGCAGAGAAGATTTCAAGCACGAGAGACCCGACGGTGACGTCATCGGTTTGCCAGCCACCCTGTAATGAACTATCATTACATATTTCAATCGTAGGCAGTTATACTTCCCTGCTGGTCTAGTGGTTAGAATTCGGGGTCGTGTCCGGGGTTCGATTCCCGGTCAAAGTTGTTTTACTTTTCTTTATTTTGTATATATGTGTATACAGTAAAACCTTGCTAAATCGACCGACCATGAGACCGACTTTAAATGGTCTATTTAGAGAGGTGGTCGGTTTAGGGATTTTAAAAATTGTTACAATGGTATTGCATGGGCGATCGTTTGGGATCAAAATAAAGTCATCGATATAGGGGAGTGGTCGACCTGTGGAGGTGGTCGGTTAGAGAGGTTTTACTGTATTACTGATTCCCAACTACATGTAGTCCGTGAAGATGTCAAGCACTGGATGTCAAGCACTGGAGATCCGGCGGTCAGGTGAACAATGTGAAAGTACGACGTCTGAACACTTTGACTTCTGGATACTGAATGCTTTATTCACCGTCCAGGGTCTTGAACCGCCGGCACCCTTTGTCTCTGACGTCATCTCATTTAAATATTCCTTTGTTCTCCACACGTGCCTGGATGTCTTTTATGCATATATTACATCCCCCCTTCAAAAGTATTTCTGAGATATGCAATATCTCAAGAATCGTCACTGTCACACCAAGTTTACATGTTAAAATACAATAATACAATAATAAAAGATAATATCACAGGTACTTAGCTTTCAACCACAGGTTAGCCAATGTCCAACTGTACCCAGTCACTCATGTCCTTTGAAGAATGTCCGGCTGTTTAGCCTCCTATATGACACAGTGTCCAGTTTGACATACAATATAAATACAACGACTCTGAAAGCAAACACTACTTAAACTAACATGCACATGTGTTCATGTGTGATTACAGTTTGCAACTGACTAACTTATACGTCTAGCCTGTCTGCCGGTCTAATCACCTGACCTGACCTAGTTAGATTAGCTGCGTTGTTTACATTTGAGTGCGCTTTCGGCACACTTTGTGCCTGCCCGACTGGCTCGGGCTGTACCACTTCTGGAGCCCTTATAACTTGAACCCTGTTCCTATACAACATGTTGCCTGACTCATTTAAAATTTGATACTCCCTTCCCAAATTCCTGTACGACCCAAAATCACCCCTTTCTTCCATTCCCCTACATGGCTTTTGTACTTGACGCTATCGCCAGTCTTCAGTGGTTTGTGCGCTTTGCCACATTTTTTGTCATGGAAACTTTTCTGACTTTGTTGGCACTTCGCCGTTTGCACCCTTTTTGGATTTTGTGTTTCGGGTATTAAATTATCTTCCGCCATCGGCATCCTCCCCTTTAACCTTCTGCTCATGAGCAGCTGAGCCGGAGATGCATTCAGCATGGGCAAGGGAGTGTTCCTGTAGTTAAGCAATGCTAGCTGAAAATCTGCTTTCGTGTCTAAGCATTTTTTTAACATGTTTTTGATTGTTTGTACAAATCTTTCGATTTGGCCGTTGCTACGGGAGGGTACTGTGGACTCAAATATGTAGCCGTAAACCCATAGTGTTGTGCCATTATTCTTGGTACCGGTGGCTCTTAAACTACGGACCATTGTTCGAAATCACCTGGTTCGGAATACCGTGCCTAGCGAAGTTATCCTTCATGGCCTCGATAACCGTGGCAGACGCCGTATCCTTCAACAAAGTTACCGCAGGATATTTAGTGTAGTAATCTACGGATATTAGGTAATTCTCGTGATTTATTTCAAATAAATCCACCCCTATTTTTTCCGTAAGGTTGACATGCTATAGGGTGGTTTATCAATGGCTCGTTATGCAAATTCTTTTGGTTATTTTTGCATGTGTCACACCGACTGACTTTTTCCTCAATTTGTTTATTGATGTTAAGCCAGAACATGCAGTCACGCGCTAACTGCTTGGACTTAGTGATACCCAAGTGCGTCTCATACAATGCTTCAATCATTTCACCAAGGAGCTTTGGAGGTACCACAACCTTTCATCACTATGTTGTTCTCTACAGTTAGTTCATTTTTGTGTGGAATGTATTGCCGTAGACATGGCGGTGTCTGTATGCGTGTAGTGTTCAACAGTTCTCGATATGTGTTATTAACATGGACATGGATACATCATTTTCATACTCTTTGACAATTTTAGTTAACAGACTGGATGATTGCATGTCCACTGCAGCGACACTGAGTGTGTCATCAAATAGGTCAATGTGACCTACATTGCCACTGTGTGCTCTGGACAACGTGTCTGCAAAGAACATTAGAGAACCCTTAACATGACACAACTGTATGTTGTAATTCTGTAATCGCATTCGCATTCTTTGCATCCGCGCTGACAGTTTATGTATTGGTTTTTGCATTATCGCCACCAATGGTTTGTGGTCAGTTTGAATTTGAACTTCTTTGCCGAAGATATAGTCATGAAACCTCTGACAGCCGAAAAATATTGCGAGCATTTCTTTTTTGATAGTGGCATAGCCACACTCTGCTGAGTCGAGTGCATGAGATGCGAGTGCGATTGGTTCATTTTCCTGCATTAACACAGCACCTAGACCTGACTGACAAGTGTCTACCTGAATGACAATGGGTTTCTCAACATCATAGTACGCCAATACAGGAGCAGTTCTCAACTTTTCTTTGAGTTTGTCATACGCAACTTGTTGTTCGCTTTGTCAGTGCCACGCGACATCCTTAGCAAGGAACGTGCATAGTGGTTTGGAGATCTCGGACATATTCGGTATGAACTTGTGCACACACCCAACCATGTCCAGGAACCTTTGGATGCCTTGTTTGTCGCGCGGCTCTGGCATGTCTACAATCGCCTGTATTCTGTCTGGATCTGGCTTTATGCCTTGTTGGGTAAGTTGATGACCTATATACTTTACTGTAGTTTTGCATATCAAAGATCTTGACTCGTTTAACTTAAGATTTACTGACCTAGCTCAGTCCAGCACTGCTTTCAGTCTGTCGTTGTGTTCCTCCACGGTTGACCCAAATACCAAAATGTTGTCCGTTACTATATCGATACTGGGTAGGTCATCCATGACACGGTGCATTTCCTGAATAAAAATGTCACCGGCTGTTTTGATGCCAAAAGGCAGACAGGTGTACCTGTACCGGCCCCATGGAGTGTTAAACATGCACAACAGTGAACTTTCATAATCTAATTCTATCTGCCAATACCCTGTCATGGCATCCAAAACTGAGAAATTCTGTGCGGTCGCCGTCTTAGCGATAATTTCCTCAATAGTTTTGGTAGGGAATGGCCCGCTCTTGATAGCTTTGTTCAACTTAGTCGGATACAGACAAATCCTTATCTTATTAGGTTTTTTTACGATTGTTATGGAATTAACCCACTCAGTAGGTTCATCTTGTTCAACAATTACACCCATTTTTATCATGCGATTAAGCTCGTCGTGTACCTTGTTTTGAATCGCATATGGTATCCTCCTCGGCGGGTCGACAACAGGTTGTACAGATTTATCAACATGAATGACAGCATTTGATTTTATCAGACCTAAACCTCGAAAAACGTCTTTGTATTTTGCTTACCAGATCTTCGGCTTGCGAGCTGTGGATGTCGTTCGGGGTGGAAATGTTCATCGGCATGCCAGAGTGCACCTCGTCCATGGGCGCCAAGAAGTTCAACACAACACAAGCCTGTTTACCCAAGATGGGCTGGCAGCCCCGAACCACTTGGAAGGTAAATTTCTGCCATCGATCACGACCACCACCTCGCCGTCAGGAGTGATCCGATGCCCCGAAAAAGTCTGAAGTGAACATCGGGTTTTCGCCAGCTGTCCCGGCGCGACCCTGTCGAAGATGTTCCTCGGAAGAACTTTCGCCTCCGATCCTGTGTCAAGCTTGAACTTGACTGGATGACCGTTCATTTGGACGGTCGCTTACCAGAGTTCGGCATCCTGCTCGGTGCTGCAGTCGATGGCACCGACAAACAGGTCGTCAACACATTGACTTCCGCCGGGTCCGGGTCTTGTTCTGCGTTGTGAGGGTTGGGTTCTTCCACGGTCAACTCATTGACTCTGCCAAGCTTGCTCCGGCAAACTTTTCCGAAGTGCCAAACTTCTTGCAGGCAACGCACGTCTTGCCCTGGCTGGACAGACTCCCCGGCGGTGTTCGTAGCCACAGTTCTGACATTGAACTTTGAATTCGCCTGTACCGGTGCTGCCAGCTTTCCTAGATGGCGACTTCCGGGATGGCGGCCCAGACAGAGGGACCACCCCTGCACCGGTATGCGCAGTTGGATATCTATTCAGAAAATTGATTTCCTTAACTTCTACGTCCGATTTCTTGTCCTCCAACTGATCGGAACTGAACTCACGTGCAAAAGCGTTTCTTCCACCGGTCCATACTCGCAATCTTTAACTCTGTCTCTAAGTGCCGTGATATACGTGGATATGTTTTCTGTGGCTTGATTATGAGAATTGAAACGGTAGCGTGTTATTATCAAATTACATTTACCGGTACAATATGCTTGAAACGCCTCCGCAAGCGGTCCGATCTTGTCTTGCTCAGCGAGCGCGATGGACATTTTGGTGAAAACCTTTTGAGCTTCTTCGCCCATGATGTGAAAAAAGATACAGCATTGCACTCGTTCTGTCTTTGTTACGACTCCTGCAGCCATGGCATATATGTCATATGCTCTGATCCATGTTTTCCAGTTTGATCATGCATTGTAGGCAGCATTGTCCTTATCTGACACCATGTGAAAGTACGACGTCTGAACACTTTGACTTCTGGATACTGAATGCTTTATTCACTGTCCAGGGTCCTGAACTCCCAGCACCCTTATGCTCTGACGTCATCTCATTTACATATTGCTTTGTTCTCCACACATGCCTGGATGTCTTTCATGCATATATTACAAACAACACCAATTTCCTTCACTCAAGAGCCGACAACGTCAGCTCTCGACTGAAGAAAATTGGTTTTACAGACCCGGTGGTCGGATGAGCAGTACCTAATTTCTTCACTTGAGACTCGACTGTCAGGTCTATAAGACCAATTTCCTTTACTCGAGACCCGACCGTCGGTTAAATAATATCGGGTATATTTTTAAGCTGCTGAATGTGATATTATATATTATGTGTGTGTGTGTCAGATAATATATTTAAAGTCAACACACCTGCTTAAACAGAATAATATGTTTTATCTGGGGAATATCTTCAGGGTAGGCTACTGTGACGCAGGGGGCTGCACCGAATGAGGACCACAGTAATTATTATTTACTTCATTTACACAGCCAACTCTCTTCCTTTGTGTAGATCCCAGGTCTATTAATTGTCATAAATGATAGGATTATTCGTAAGGACGCAAATACTATACAAAGCTACCATAGCTATTTGCCTATGAAACTAGCAAACTAAATTACTACCTAAAAACTCATTAACTAGGTGGATGCTTGTCCTTTTCATGTCTGTAGCATAACGTTATTTTTTTTGTGTATACCCCAACCCCCAACCACAATGAAGGGATGACAAAAGAATATATAATATCGCAATGGTGTGGATGGAATTCATTATAATGTCGTATTGATGTAATAAAAGAATATTGCATCTTTATGTTCACAACATACATAGGGGCCTATAAGAATAAGACTATAGAGGGAGGGCATGTGACATAATTACTTAGCAATCAGCGGTCAGCGAGCTGCCATCTTAGATTATGAGCACCCTAGCCATGTTGTGAATGCATGCAGATGCAGTAAAACTGAGTTTTCTTTTGTTCTGGGGGGTTCTGGGCAGTTTACATCCAATGTGTTTACTTACAGCACTTTAGCAACAACTTCTGAAGCCAAACTGCTCAAAACAGTGACAAATAAACCAACAAATCAGTAAATAAGCACAGTGTAGGCAGTTGCAAGCCTTCTGTATTGTGACGTCATTTTGCTTAGGTGAGAGACTCACTCTGTACTTCCAAATGCAAGTACAAGGTGAATCTTTTAGTTGTAAGTTTTGCTCTGAATATCCGATGCTACAGAAAATGACAATGGATTAAGCCCAAGCCAATATTGTTTTTTTTTTAAAGGGGAGGGGCATGTCCTGTGCGACTTTGCTTACTCGTTCGTCGTCTAATTGACCATAATATGCACACTTATATGATAATAATATTAGTCATATTACATTTGTAGTTTGACAACATATATGCCGCCTGGTGTTGTTGTGACGCACTATTCAGTCAACTGATTGTGGTCTTCTCCACCAGGGGTACTTGAAAATCTACAAGATGGCTACGAACCAGTCAGCACACGTCGGGCGAGAGGGTTTATTTGAGAAGTTCAGGGAATTAGCCATAGAAACAACCACTGTTGAACATCCCGAGGTCTGTATCCGAAAAAGGTTTTAGAAATGGTCAAGTGTGTGATTCTATTCTCATAGATCCGGACGATATTCATATTTAAAATGGTCGGGGGCGTCCGGCTTGAACCGTGGTCATTCTCTGATCCGTCCACCACATATACACCACGTGGTCAAAACAGTCAGATTAGCCAAGATTAAAATCATGAATAGATGTTCGGTGCATTGCAAATCGCTACTGTTATTGTTGTATTTTAAGCTTTCTCTCCCGTCAGTAACAGGTTGTGATAAAATGCCTCTAGAGAACTCGGCGTATACACCCCCCACCCAAAAAAACACGGTTTTGCAGCCTGGT
Organism: Branchipolynoe longqiensis; assembly: GCA_030323885.1. Lineage (NCBI taxonomy): Eukaryota > Metazoa > Annelida > Polychaeta > Phyllodocida > Polynoidae > Branchipolynoe > Branchipolynoe longqiensis. Next base: position 13,845,677 of record CM059186.1, read on the forward strand.
TTCCCACCAACTCCTCAGGTGGGAGTCAAAGTCACAAATGTGAAACTGAAAGTGAAAGTCCTCATCCAACAACTGCTCCGGTGGGTCGTCACACTAAACACTCATATTCAGGAAAGTGGCCATGGATGAAAGAAATCAGAGTCATTAGATTCTGAAGACGATATCTGATGGAATTGAAAAGAAAGTTGACAAATAAAGTAATCCATGCTGCAGTTCGTAATTATACAATGCTTAAAGTGGCGAGCTATACATCGTCAGGAAAACAAAAGAACTCAGAATAGTTCAGATTTGTGCCACTGGGTGGTGCATGCTTAGTACTGAACTTTTCCACTTGGTGGTGTAGTGACCTAGATCAGATTTGTGCATCTTTAATCAGGGCCGGAATCGTGAAAATGCAGGAACATTTTACTATTGACATGGTGACCGATGCGCCCCTATCGGAATCTGACTTAAAGTTGCATGGTCCGATGAAACATATTTTTTTCAAAACCAAAACCCATACTTACATTTGATTCTATATATCCAACTTAGGTACTGGTGCATTAACTAATTAAGGCTTTGGGGCAGCATATACAGAATAATCAGTGAATTTATTACCCCATCCCTTTGGGCACCTACTTTGACACAGCCATTAGACAGGGAGAATACTAACCAATTCACCCTATTCACACGCGACCTAATTCGTCATCAGAGCGAGGCTGAGTAAGCATCGGTATTAGAATGCCGATGTGTATGAACTACTACAGAAATTAAAGGAGTAAAATTTGAAGATATTCACTTTTCAAATATCGTATTCATTTTTGCATACCTTTTTTCTATTTATTGGTCAATTTACATGAAGATTGAGTGAAGATCAGATGCATTTCAGTAGGCAATGTCAACAAAGTCACTCACCTTGGCTGCCAATCTTTCCTTAAATTCAAAATTGCATAACTTTCTTAATATAGATATATTAAAAAAAAATTTTTTTAACCCGTTTAAAGCTTTTATTAATTTGTAATTACTAAGACTAGTTGTTTAACTGTGTTGCACAGATAGCTACGCTGATAGTGCTGCATTACATGATACCACCATAACTATGCAGACTTGAAGTTGACAGTCACATTGTATTTAAAGAATGGGAAAAATCACCATGCAAGAGTCACCCAATCTTCCTGAAAATTGGCCAATAGATAGAGAGAAAAAAACAGGTGTGCAAAGATGAATATGTTACTTTAAAAAATGAATACCCTCAAATCTGAGTGATTTCGAGAGGTTTTGGTCGACAAAAAAGTATTCACATCACTTTACATACAGCGGCGCCTCGCCGACGCGTAAGTGCTCTCGGTCTGGTTTCAACATGGCCGCGGTGTGAATAGGGTGAATTAGGTCAATCTTGTGACCTTATTATTCCTACCCTCATTCCCAGTACCATATATGGCATTAGTCAGCAGGTTCCACAATTAATAGGTCATTCCACATCACATGACCATCGCAAGATGTGAATCTGGCCCACAACGAGACTTTTGACAAGCTTGCCGAAATGATTTTGGGTTTTTTCAACTCAAATTGCTCCAAAACTAGCCATTTTCCATCAAAATGACTCTGGAATAATGAATAGTAGGTTATAATAGTCAACTTGATATATTTATCTAAAAAATGATGCAAAAATTTGAAAGCCATCGGACTATGCAACTTTAACTATCTATGTAACATTGGTTTTCATGCAATGGCACAAGTTTCCGTGCAAGTTTTCAATATGGCCAAATAAATAAAAATTAAATGGTGATCATCCCCGCTTGTGCCAGAAAAGTCGCCCTCCCATGATTTTTTTTTTTAACTGACACTGTAACGACTATCAATTTTTAAGTCATTGGTTTGACTCGCCCAGGGTTCGAACCCAGGAGTTTGAATCCCACAACCTACCAGAATGGGAAAGCGGATGCTCAACTCATTTGGCCATTGGGTCTGGTTACATATTACGTCTACTTCATACGCCAGACAAATTTAAAAAACTAAAATCGCCAGCCTGACCCTGATTTGTGTGATCAAAATGACGATAAACTTTTTAACATTTATTTGGCCTGCGCCTGAGGATAAAATAGTTTTCGGTGCTGATTTAAACAAATTAGATGAATAAATAATGGTGACTAGAGTTGAATGTAGACCTACGTTTTCATAGATTATGAACGAGAAACAAAGTCTATTCTGAATTAAAATTAACAATGTAATGTGGAAACCAAATATGTCACGGTACATAATTTCTGAAAACGACCCATATACCATGGTATTCATAAAGCAGGGATGAAAGATCTGTGTTTTCAAGGATTTCAGCTTTTTAATATTTGTTTAATTTACCGATTGCCAAATGCCAAGGAATCAGGATGAATTTGATAGTTGGTTGGTTCGAATCCTGTTCTTATAGGACCTTAGATGTTGCTAGAACATAAAACCATAACAAGAACGAGCTTGGTATGGGCGATAACATAGGCAAAAACAAGGATAGTTGAAACCTGACTTCCTGCATACCCCCCCCCCCCCCACACACACACACTTGTCTAATGTCAGGGATAGGTTAAATTTAAGGTGTTGTGGTTAGAACATTGTGTGGCTAGACACCCTTAATTGTTATGGAACATGTATGGAAGTGAGGTTTTTGTGGGGCGATAGGAATCACTCCACTGCAGTGATTAAAAAAACACACCAAAGAAACTCAAAACATCTTTTTAATTAACAACAAAATTACATTCGTTGATTAAGCAGGGAAATTTCAGTCATGGACAATTGGTCTTCCTCAATCCACTGCTCCTTGCCCTATCCTAGAAATACGGAGTGCCAGGCACTGAGGTAGCACCAAGTATGCATTCATAAGTCATTAGTTTGACTCAGCCAAGGTTTGAACCCTACTGGTTCTAGTCGCACGACCTGCCTGGAATGTGTTATGCAACCTAAGCAGTATATTAAGATGCAACGAGCTGTTTGTATCATATGACGATAATAATTAAATATACTTTAGCAGATGATTAGTTTGCTTTTAAACCAAAAAATACCAAAGCAGGTGTATTTCAAATTGAATTAAATTATGTAAAAACTGTTACTTTACTACCGAATGGTATGGCCAAATTTGTAAAAGAGTGCTGGCCCGTGTGGGACGTTGTGGGTTGGAACCCCGGCATAATCAAACCGATGACTTAAAAAAAAGTATCTGGTACTTGGTATTAATAGGATAGGGCAAGGATTGGTTTGGTCAGTATTAATGTAGCTGAGTGAGATATCGTGTCATGGTGCTGATTGACTGGTCTCTGGGGCAGTATTATAAACTGTCACAAGTCGGTACCCGTCCTGATATATATATATTTTGTTGTTGTCCATTAGTTGTTTAAGCAGGGGAAATTTCAGTCATAGACGACTGGTCTTCCTCATTCCACTGCTGGTCGATAGAAAGCCCGAGCCTGCACTTTTACCGACTTTAGATGTTGCTCGGACATGATACCCCAACAAACCATTTTGTTTTACTGTTACTTTAGTAGACTACTGTGGTGTTCTCTGTGGCGGAGTGGTTAGAGTGTCTGACATTTTTTCTAGGTCGGACTCCTAATCTGAAGGTCGGTGGTTCGATTCCCCATGCCCCCATCTCTGCCAATTTGGATTTCCACCGCTGTGTATAACTTACAGCGTCATCAAAGGCCAGTTGCTCTCATACCATGTCTATGTGGTGTGGGAGGTTAAAAATCCCTTGGGTCGGTAAAAGTGTAGGCTCGGGCTTTCTATCGACAAACTGTCTAATGGTGAAAACAAGCCTATCCAGGTTTATCCATGATAGGCAGTATAAATCTTCAACAAAAAAAAAAAAAATGCAGTTTCGAATATGAGTAAGAAACTGGCAAACTTATACCTCAGTCACACTACTACTTGTGACCACCAAAAGAAGGTCACAAAGTGGTCTTCAGTCGTTGCTGACCTCCTTGCGACAATCCTAACTATGAAAATTGTATGAATATGCCCCTATTTCAAAACGATGCACCGATTGTGATTGGCTCCTGGCACTTAACCTCTGATGGCAGTCTTGGCCTCGTCCAAACAACATCCCAGCTGGGCCTTGTCAGGCGGAACTTGCCAAATTGGATAAGCTCCATGGCCTTATGTATCAGTGATTCAAGTGCATTGATTGCTTCGGAAAAGCGCTATGTCACACATTATTGTGGACTTTTGTGAAATGACAGCCGATTTACTCTTGTGCCAGATTATGCTTTCCCTTCGTTGTGTTAATTAATAAACTACTGAAAAATTAAATGCCATTAGTTATATATATGAGGCGTTATATATATATTTTTTAAACCACTTTGCTCTGTTCAATTATAATAGGTGTTTACGGTAGGCGACATGATGACCCACCTGGAAGACAGGCATTGATGGAGGTCATTGCACCAACTTTGATCTACTAAATTATTACAGGTGTTTACGGTAGGCGACACGATGACCCACCTGGAAGGCGTTGATGGGGCCCATTGCACCAACCTTGATGGGTCACTCTCCTGAAAACTGGTCAGCATGGGATGGGATTTTAAAACATCAATAAAAGAACTTCCTACTTATTTTTTTCCTTATACTTTTCATATTCATGTTCAGATTTGACGATAGAAACAAGGGAAATAAAATAAACTGTGTGCAACTTTGGTCCTTTTAGTTATGAAGTGTTTTTGTACCAAAAAAAACCATTTTACAGTCAGCCATTTGTAACATGACATATGGGACGTGGCTGAATCCTTATTAACATCATGTATTGCATTGATATATCAAACAAAACAGTTCCCAAATCAAAAAGGAACTATTTATTAACATGTATGCATGATTTAAAAAAGAAAAAGAAAAGATGTCTTCAGAAATAACATTACAAATTTCCGTCACACGTGTAACCAGTGGTGTCTGGATGCCACACAAATATTGTGCACTAATTATTCAGTGAATAAAGCATGGCTGGGAATTACTTTTTTTTTTATCAATATAAGCACTACATATTTCTGTATATTATGCCATGATTAATATGCTTCTAAGTATGATATTATTTAATTCTGATTAGGTTTTTAAAGCAGACTATGTGGTGTCCTAAACATGTGTTACATGTGTGACACACATGTTAAACTGCCATAAGACATAGCTTAATCATGGACTACACCTTTTTTTTTATCTCATCAATTTATATTTTACATAGATGTAAAGGGGAGATTTCCACCTTTCATTTGCAACCAAAAAATGTAAAAAATTAAAATATTAGATTTTAACTCTCCATGCGACACTTCTGGCCAGTTTTCAGGAGAGTGACCCTGATCTATTAAATTATTATGTGTTTACAGTAGGCAGCATGATGACCCATCTGAAAGCCGTTGATGGAGCGCATTGCACCAACTTTATTGACATCTCTATTAAATTATTACAGGTGTTTACAGTAGGTGATATAATGACCCACTTTGAAGGCGTTGACAGACCACATTGTACCAACTTTGATCTATTCACTTATTATAGATGTTTGCCGTAGGTGACATGATGACCCACCTGGAAGGCATTGATGGAGCCAATTGCACCAACTTGGATCTATTTAATTATTTCAGGTTTTTACGGTAAGCGACATGATGACCCACCTAGAAGGCGTTGACGGAGCCCATTGCAAGAATCTCTTCCTGCGTGACAAGAAAAAGAAGCTGTACCTGCTTTCAACCAGACATGACTCTGAAGTGAAGCTCGCTGACATCGCGAAAATGATTGGTGCAAGCGGAACTCTGCGCTTCGCCGATGAGTCGATTCTATTAGAAAAACTGGGTGTGCGACAGGGCTGTGTCACTGCCTATGCCTTGATCAACGACACAAAGAACGATGTGAAATTTATCATCGATGCTGCCTTGACTAGTGACAGATATAAGAAGATTTTCTTTCACCCACTTTCAAACGACGCCAGTACTGGGATTTCACCGAACGATCTGTTGAAATTTGTCGAGGCAACTGGCCACGAGACAACATATATTACACTTGACTGACTGATGACTCATTGAATGTTTCTTTTGTAATAACCCTATAAAAAAAAAAAGGACTAACAAACAATTAGGTGTGTAAACTTGAGATTTTAATGGCCGAGTGGTGCCTTATTTTTATGCCATCAGTGTAGCATGTTTGTTTGTTTGTTGTTGTTTTACGTCCTAGCAACATCTAAGGTCATCAGTGTAGCATGTGTAATTTAATTTTGGAACTTATAATGTTAAAATGTTGCATACCTATGCCCTGCGGTGAGTGCGCATATACTATTTTAATTAATTAATAAATAGATAAACATATATACCACCTTGCCTTTATGATTTGTTTTTAAATGTGGTTTGATAACAAGTAGTCACACGAAGATCAGGGATGAGAATTTCATGTCGATTGGCGGTCCCGACTTTTGGGCAATGACCCGGCTTTTCAGTCATTGGTTTGACTCAACCAGTGTTTAAAATTTCCTGCCAATTGGTGGCTTCCCGACTTTTAGGTAATGACCCGCCATTTTAGGTCTGACCTGTTCCCATCCCTGCAGGCTATTATTCAGACCACTGGCCGTGCTAAGGTGAAGGACAATGCTCATTTCAATGCATACGGGAAGTGGTGAAGGACAATGCTCATTTCAATGCATACGGGAAGGGGTATTTTCTTTAATGTAGGATATTGGCCATCACAATTTTTTAATGCAATTCAGATCAGGCACAACTGTAGTGCAAGAACCCTAGCAAGGTTGCTCATTAGAAACCATGTGTTCTTATAGGTTCCAAATGAGCCTAGTAGGGCTGGAAGGGACAAAGAACACCACCCCTGGGTGTGTAATTATGCTGGATCGCCAGTAACCAGCAGGTGATGTGTAATTATATTGGATTGCCGCTTCAGTCTCCACAATAACCAGCAGATGATGTTTAATTATGGTGGGTTGTAGCTAAAGTCTCCCCAGTAACCAGCGGACGATTTGTAATTATACTGGATTGCAGCTGAAGTCTCCCCAGTAACCAGCGGACGATGTGTAATTATCAGGGATGAAAGATCTCTGCAATTTCGTGGATTTCCAGGATTTTTCCTGTAGCTATAACTATATAAGTGTATACTAATACGTTGCGCCAGTCCTGATATGACCTTAGATGTTGCCAAGACGTAAAATTCCAACAACCAGCCAACCAATACGTTGTTTAACGCTGCAGCACCATCAGCGTGTACTAATACGTGCTTCAAACGCCGCAGCACTATCAGCGTATACTACTAAAACGTGCTTCAAACGCCGCAGCACTATCAGCGTATACTACTAAAACGTGCTTCAAACGCCGCAGCACTATCAGCGTATACTAATACGTGCTTCAAACGACACATCACTATCAGCGTATACTAATTTGTGCATCAAACACCGCAGCACTAGCAGCGTATACTACTAATACATGCTTCAAACGCTGCAGCACTAGCAGCGTATATATCAATATCTATGAAACCCGACCTCCGGGAATTTTCAGCGATTCTCTAACAATGCTAAGCCTATGGAAGAATATCAGTATTTCCGCTTTTTTTCCCGGAGATCACTTTCATCCCTGAATTATACTGGATGGCTGGTTCAGTCTCTCCAATAACCAGCAGACAATGTGTAATTATGCTGGATTTCAGCTTCAATCTCCCCAGTAACCAGCAGACGATGTGTAAATATGCTGGACTGCTGCTTCAGTCTCTCTAGTAACCGGCGAATGTGTTATTATGCTCGATTGCATCTTCAGTCTCCCCTGCATCCAGGGGACAATTACTGAGAATACACATCGGTAACAGATCAGGGTTTGTGCTGCCACGAGCATTTTAAAGTTGCATACTTTAAACTCATTTTGCACTTATATAGTTATATCCAACTAGATGCTTTCTGATAACCAAACTTGGTAGGGTTCTTGCCGAAAATTTATTTCTAATGTAGACTGCAGCGAAATTGCCTGAAGCTAATATTTTATATTTGATAAAAATACCACTTCCTGTATATCTTCACCACCTCCCTGCACTTTCCATCGCATAAGCTGTAGCTGCTACCTGACGTGCTGGGGTCACAGCTGCAGTCCTCCCTCAGAGACCAGACGGGATGGCTGAATGAGTTCAGTGTCCGTCTCCCGTTTTGGTAGATCGTGGGATTCCAACCCACAGGTTTAAACACTGGTTGAGTCAAAGCAATGAGTTAAAAATTGATACTTGTCGCTTCCTAGCTAGGCGCTCTGCATTATTAGGATAGGGCAAGGACTGCTTGGCTCAGTGTCAGAATATTGCGACTGAGCAGGGTTGTCAGGTCATGGTGCTGGTTTCCTGGTCTCCCAGTGTGGCAGCACTATAAAGTCAGCATTAGTGCACTGTCACAAGTCAGTACCGGTCTTGATATGACCGTGCATGTTGCCACTTACGTCTTGAGACGTAAAACTTCAACAACCAACCAGTGGAACTCGGAATACCTATATCATCATCACCCAACTAGTGTTTGCTACTGCTGACCCTTTCTCTTATATTATGCAAATGTGTAAAAAAAATAAAGTTAATAAAAATTAAAATAACACAAACACAAATTTGTATTCTATTAATAGATTTCTCTTTTATTATTATTTTTATTTCGTCTCCAAATATATATCATATGCTCATGTATATATAATTATATCAGATAAATAGAAATATCAATATATATAAATAGTGCATTATGTTTTCGTTAGAGACCAGAAATGACAAATTGCTACAACAAAGGTTCTGTTCAAATATACGTATTGAAATTAGACGGCGGTACATGCTCTCTGACAGGCACGAGTATTCGTTACAACGCTGTGAATATTCCAACAATTCCGGTTGTAAAAATGTAAAATGGATTCGCAGTATCTGAAATAAAGCGTCCCTGGAAGCTGCCATGGCAGAGGCTGTGGATGCCTCAAACCCTCGTGAGGTACATGAGCGATATTTAGCCGATAATTATGCACAAACCCACAATTAACATAACTAACAGTAATATAAGAAGTTTGCCAATTTATTGCTGCTAAAGATGAGTGTAAATTAGCTAATTGTCATAGTGTGGGGTAACTGTTAGGCCAAATCAAAATAAAACTAATTGGTGATCGTCTCCGCCCGTGTCTGATAAATCGCCCGCCCCTGGTTTTAAAATATATTTTTTGGGGTTTAAACTGTTAGAAATGTGCCACGGATAATTGGTCTTCCTCATTGCACTGCTCCTTGCCCTATCCTAGTAATGCAGGGCGCCAGGCTAGGTAGCAACAAGTATATATTTTTACGTCATTGGTTTGACTCGGCCAGGGTTCCAACTCAGGAGTTCGAATCCCATGACCTACCAGAACATGAGGCGGATGCTCAACTCATTCGGCCATCGCATCTAGTTATGTATTACGTCTACCTCATACATCCGAAAAAAAATTATAAATAAAAACCGCCCAGCCAACACTGATATGTGTGATCAAAAGGACGATCACCAACTTTTTATTTTTCATTTGGCCTTTATCGGCAGCAGCCCTTCAGAAATATAGTATAAGCAATGCCATGGCAGACAACTGAACAGATTCGATGTGAGAAAATGAACTGGCTGCTTTTTCCAGGGCTTGACGTTAACTCTCAAGAGCCTCAAGTGCCGAACAATTGGAACTTGTCCCATCTGAAATATTCTCCCACCAGAATTTTACATCACAATTTCATTGGTTGAAAACATTCTCATTGGGTGTACGAAGCACAAAAATTGTTAGTCTAGCGAAGGTTGTATGACCTCTTTGGTCCTGAAAATAAACCTGGCTAAAATCAGCAAAACACCCAATCGCCCGACACAACAGCAAACACATTGAAGCATCATATTAATGATTAAATCAAATGTTATAATTTATTGTTGACATGTCTGATCGAAAAAGTTTTCTTTTAAAACAATTTACAATTTACTTGCCCTCCTACACCCAAATACCACTTGTCCTGGGGCAGGTGGACCGGCGTTAGCGTCGAACCCTGTTTTCTACGAACTCCATATTTAATAAAACATTAATGTAATCACTCACAACCTCATTATTTACTTTTATTTTGTAAACTCTCACCATGCTTCCACCTCGTTGATTGTATCAAACACTTCCAACAAATATACACATATATTACATATATCCATATATATATTATATACATATCCATATATATTATATATCCACATATAATTGACATACATATCCACATATATATTATATATATCCATAACAATGCTACAAATAACTTAAGAGCCAATATAACATTAAAAGAAGGTATAAACTCGGTCGCTATTCCGCCATCTTGCGGATCTGGGAAGTGTGTCCGACGGGTTAGGTGCGACTTCCGGTTTGGCAAAATGGCATACATTTCCCACGTCCACCTCCCCAACACCCTATCCGGCATGCTCGTTTGTACATTAACAGCACATTAAAATGTTCAACATATTGATCCACAAATGATCAACTTACATTCCTGCAAACATGCGACTGACATTTCTACACGTTCATTTCCATCAAAACCAATTCACCATGTGTGTATGTCAAGCCCCCCCCCCCTCCATACACCCTCTGCCCCCATTTGCACACTTACTGGAAACCTATTAAGCAGGTTTCACACACTCCACCGAAAGTCTTTAATATTCTTGAATTTAGATTTTGGGGTCAAATACCCTCGAATGTTCTCGAATTTAACTGTACGTTCTTGAATGTTCTATAAATCTGGTGGCCAACATTTTGTATGACCCGTGCCACATGATATTTGCGATGAATTAGTTTTGACAAAATTCCTGTCAGTTACTTTTATGTAATTGTTTTCCCAACATTGCACACTTATGAGTAGATTGTATTAAAATAAAAATGTATCGAAATGTGTTGCGTCCTTGAAAATGTTCTAGAAAATGTTCTTAATGTTACTGAATCTTTTTTCCTGTGTGAACAACTGCTGTCTTAGTCATCCATATAGTAAAATAAAATCCAAAACTTCACAATCACATTCAGAAAAGAAATATTCCATTTTAAAAACAATAAAAATCTTATTGATTTCAATGCATACGCAAATCAAAGCAGTGTTTAAAAACGAATGGCTTTTTCCCCCCCACCCAGATTAAAATTATTCACGGGTTTGTGTCAGGCTAAAGCTAAGATTCCTTATACGTGGTATGCAAATGCGGCAAAAAATCAAAAAGCATGTGAGTGAATAGTGGTGCTTCCATACGTCGGAATGCGAATGCGGCAACTGAATCGGTCCATGGACCGATTGGTGTGGCATGCGAATGCGAATAGGGTTGCGTTTGCCATAGAAAACAATAGTTCCTTCACAAATTTGGAGGAAAAACCCCAACAAATGTTGGGGCATATATCTACATCGCATATACAACATTCAGTGATTTTCAAAAATATATCTACTAGATCCAGCACTATAAAATGGCTAGGAGTGCATCTGTCACAAATCGGTATGCGTCCTGATATGACCTTAGATGTTGCTAGGACATAAAACCACTAACAAACGTACTCTACCATAGCAGATAATAATGGTCGACATGCCAGTGTGTGCGCCAGTGCCTGACTGCCGCATTCGCATACCGCGTATAAGGAATCTTAGCTGTACTGTGTTAAAAGCTAACGCAACCATGATAAGTTAATAAATGCCAGGTTATTATGAGTTCTGTTTCTCACCGGAGAATAGGCTCTGGTTATTTACCCAAAAGCACAGATCGTTGACAACACAAGTAACATAACACAAAACATACAGTATATTAATACACAAACCAATTATACTCTATAATACAGCTACTGGGTTGTAAACACAATACAAATGATTTATTTCTTTAAAAAAATGCCATTCTAAAAACTAAGTCTCAAGTCATAAACAGCAATGATAAATATACAGCGTAAAAAAATGCCGTTCAGAATTGATTTCACTCACCCTGCATATTAAAATCGATTTTGTGGAATGTTTTCCCCATTTAGCTAAATAAGACTTAGTGATGAACATATTGAGATTAATTATGATAAAGAATGCTTGATCTGTAATTATACATGTCTAGATAAAACCTTTAAATAAAATGTTATTAGCTTAGCGTGAATAAAATGAATACATTTACCCTGAAAACCGTGTTAGGTGTAATGCCATACATTAATATTGTGTACAATTTAACCCTTTGGGCCCAGAGGTGCCTGCAAGTTCCACGCCCTTACAGCCTGGGTGCGCCTTTAGTTGAATTGCATTTCTAGAAATGTTTTCTTGAAAATTTGTAGATCATATCAGAAATACAGTGTTACCCGTGTGTAGGCGCATTCAGGCGCTCCTGGACTGTAAGCGCGTAAAACCTGCAGGTTCACCTGGCCACAAAGGGTTAAAGAAACTGGTCATGGCTGAAGCAATACAATATTTTTTTTTTTTTTTAATTAAAAGAAAGACTTGATGGCTGTATGAAGACTGCACGCACGCACGCACGCACGCACGCACGCACGCACACAGACAGGTCGACTAGGACACGACAGACAGCCAGTCATCACTGCACTCAGCTGATCCATTCTCAGAGCTGCGTCTATTAATGATTATTACTCCTGCTTCCAAACACTTACATCAGTTGTATGATACTGACGGTATAACCGCATTACCACTACTGTTCAACAGGTGCTCTCTGTACACAAGTGCTTCTCATGCACGGGTGACACTTCTTAAATGTCATCTAACCGCTCTTTAAAAGTCATCTAAACATCCCTACATAACATTGTCTAAATAGATATTTTCCACCTCACCCCCCCCCCACCACCCCCCAACACATACACACACACATGATTGGTCAGTCCCAGAGCATGCTCAAAAGTTCGGAGGGTGGGAGATAAGATAAACTATCTTTGTTTGTTTTGGGGTATGACGTCACGTGACCTACTTAGGTCATGTGGTGGGGGGCGGGAATAAGGAGGACGCTTAAAAGAAAAAGCCTTCCCTACTATAAAAAAAACAACATGTGCATCTCCTAGAATTCATTATTAACCTACATATATGAACTCTTAATGATAAATATACACCAATAAATATTAACAAATAAGAGAAAATCTAAGATGGCCTTTATTTAATAAAGGCCAGATCCTGTCTGCTAGTTGAATCCAAGATGTGAGTTGCTAGCCTCACATTGGATACCAAAACATCAATCCCGTTGACCAGGTCATACTGCACTTCAATAATGATGCTTTGCGCACATTAAAAAATAAATAACAAAATTACTGTCCAAGTTTATTTCAGTAGGTAATAATGTTTCACAGACCCTTACGGTTTGCGCACATTAAAATTCTATATATATATACAGGGATGAAAGTGGTCTCCGGGAAAAAAAAGCGGAAATGATGATATTCTCCTATAGGTTTAGCATTGTCAGGGAATCGCGGAAAAATACCAGAAGCCAGGTCTGAACTAAGCCTTGTTGTGATTGTATTATCCCCATATCTAACAGTTTCTTGCTTAGGTTTTATGTTCTAACTACATCTAAGATCATATATGAATGGGATTCGAACAACCGAACTGTTGTCATATACATCCCATGTTTTGGAATTTTGTTTAACATAAATCGGTGGATATAAAAAATCCCGGAAACTCACGAAACCGCGGAGGTCTTTCATCTCTGATATATATATATATTGTCATGACTTTTTTTGGGGTGTAGTGACCAGTGCCTCGGCAATGACATGTTAATCAGGGGGAATGAAACCATTTGAATACCAAACAAAAAAAATCAGTGACCGGAAGTGACCTACTTCTCAGCCACGCAATGATTTAAAGCATCACTTGAAATACTGTGAATGGCGTCGTAAACGGAATAGTGTGCAGATTTGTCTAATGATTTAGACATCCCCCTCCCCTCCTCACATGATAATCATATTATAATTTCTTAGCAGTTCATTTAATAGCATTTCAACAACAACAACATAATGTATGCAGCTCACCATGACAACCGGCTACAACAGACAAGAGGCGAGCAGCACCGCTCTGTCGTCATGGCAACCATTCACCAGTATTGCACAGATTCATCAATTTGTGTGTGTTTGTGTTTGCTCCCAACCCATCACCAATCACCAATCACTACACAAGGCCACATCAGACTAGGGCATACAGGCACCCCAGAGGGCTCAGGAGGGGGGGGGGGGGGTGTCTACAGACACATTCGGCCTTTGGGAACCAACTGCCTGTAGTATTATCACGTCAATTCTTATGCATATATTTTTGTATACATCATACATATATAATAATTATACGATACAGTGAAAGCCCCCGTTATAACACGATCGTTGGGGTCCATAAAATGTCACCGTGGGTTTGCGCTAAATCGGGGTTACGTTTACTGAATTAACTACGAATTAAGGAATTGCGGGTCCAATGAATCACCGCGTTATATAAAAAATTGCGTTAAATCGGGGTGCGTTTTAACGGGGTTCCACTGTATATATAATATATTATATATTTACAGGATTTATGATATATATCATATATATATATTATAGGCAACATTGGGTACACATTGGACGTGTTCGACTGGCGCTCATGTTTATACTGCTCAAACTGATCTGAAATTTATTTTCAACTGGTACCGGAAATGGATCTCTGTTAGATATGTTCGTATGACAGGAACCAGTCAGATTAAGAAAGAACTTTTCATGCTGAGTGATTTCCACGAATGTCAGTCAGTTAGTCAGTCGGTCGGTGGGGTAGTTCGCTGATGATCCGCACATGGCGTTGCGACTTTTATCCCATTCTCAACTGGTCCCCTCTCCATGGTTACATTTGATACTCTGCGTAGATAAAGTAAAGTCCCCCCCACAAACAAACAAACAACATATGAACAGCATCGTCCCAATCGAATCTGGCCATTGTATTCATGTGGCTATTCCTGTGAATAACCCCCCTCCCCACCCCCCCACACATCTCCGAGTTTCTCAGCAGCCCGGTCTGTCATTCCACACATCTATATATATATAAATATATATATATTTATATATATATAAATATATCAACTTCTGTAAGGTTGTCTAGGACCTTCAAAAAGGCAGTCGTGAACAGGTTCATGAGAGGTAGATAGTCTAGATGATTCCGACTTGCGTCAGAGATTTAGTGCACATAATTCATCTGTGGCATGTCATTGCAACTTTAGCCAAAGAAACACTTAGTCCTACACGTGTGGCTCTGGCAACACCACGCGGGAGCCCGAGTGATATTTTGATTCCATCAGGAAATATCACAATGCTAATACTAGTTAGACCTTGAATTCGACACTTGTAAGCTGAACTTCTTGGCACATGGTGACTTGGAAACTTCAGCTCACAACTGTATTGTAGGTAGGTAGGTAAGAATAGTTTGAACGTGCAATCCATGGCAGTCTGTTCGGACCGGTATCACCAGGAAGAGTTCAAACCAACAAACCGTTAGAAACAATGATATACAGTAAAACCTGTCTAACCGACCACCTCCACAGATCGACCACTCCCCTATATCGATCGCTTTATTTGGCCCCCAAACTATCGCCAATACAATACCATTGTAATGATACAAAAAAAACTCCCTAAACCGACCATCTCCTTAAATGGACCATTTAAAGTCGGTCCCATGGTCGGTTGATTTAGAGAGGTTTCACTGTAGATATGTCATAGTGAGGGCAGATACGCCTATAATTATTATGCTGCATCACTCTCCTACCGCACTCCCCGCGGCTACTGCAAGGGGGGGGGGGGTGTTGTGTAGGGGACTATTTATACCGGATCACAGTCTAACCACCAGTCGTCACGTGACCAACCGTCCCCGCTAGGGCGGGGTATTTAATAGCCCCTGACACATGCCTCGGGCACTTGCTATCCGGACCGCACTTTGTCCACACCTCTCTCTATCTCTTCTCTGCTGGCCTTGCACCTCCTTGATAATGTCTGAAAAGAGTTCCAGGAGGGGGAGCCCGCCAGCATTTCACTTTCTACTCTTACTCTGTCCGTGTCTTTGGCTTGCCGGCTGGTCACCATAGAGCAAATAGACACGGCCCTTTGACTCAACTCTCCTCATTTCTCTTTCCTTATACTCTACCCTTTTTTTTTCTCCCAGGTTTACTTCTCCCCTTGATCACCGGAGTTGTTTGGTTTGGTGGGGCCCTTTACCTTATCGTTTCTCTCGCTTTGTTCTTGTTGCTGGAACTGCTGGACCCCCCAAAAGCAAGTGCATTTCTTTCTCATTTTTTCTTTCTTTTCTCCATTCTTTCCTTCTGTCTTTCTTTCTCTCATTCTGAGGTTTGAGTAAGGAGAACTAACCTCATCACTATTATATATCTATATATAAGTATATATATAATACATATCATATATAATCATATATATAATCATATATGTAATTATATATCTATTAACCACTGATTCTATCAATGTATTCTAATCCAATTTAAGAGATGAAATACCCGGTTGTGTTCCAATGAACTCGAGCTGTCGCATACCTTATTGAGTCGACAGCGATAGCCACCAGAGGGGTCTGTTTTGTGTATGTGCGCCACACAGGTGCTCGATAGGCGCTCACCGTGTCATGGCTAGGTAGCAGTGCCGGGCCCGGGGTGAGGCCGGGGCGAGGCAAGGAGTCCCACAATCGACAGATACCGCTCCACCCACTCACCCTCTCAGGGCTGAGCAGTATTGCAAAGCCTCAATGGCGGTGAAACACCTGGTCACGGTCCAGTGACCACAGCTTCCATCACAGTTTTCTGGTCCCTAGTACCTGTATATATACATATATAGATATAGATACGTGTGTGTGTGTTTGCTAGCATTACGCGGAGATCAACTGGATAATACATATAGTCTATATATAGGCTATATATAAATTTATATTTAATATATATACACACCACAAGGCAATTCACCAACACTCTCCTACTCTATGACGATGGTGTCAGACCGGTTCACCCGCTTGGCATTATTATTCTCTGGGGCCGTATGCACTATCACCTGTGATTGTCTTTGACTACCCGCTTGTTCACCTATAATAACACAGTCCTGCTCCTCCTCCTCCTCCTCTTCCTCCTCCTCCACCTCCTCTAGCTTACGCTTCACCCCGCCTTCCCGGGGTGGCGCCACCGTCGTCACACCGGCCACCGGCACCTCACCCATCCTCCCACTCGGCGACATCTCGGCCACCGGCACCCCGGCCACTGGGGGGTCCCCGCCGACTGCCGAGGGCTCCCCGCCGACTGCCGGGGGGTCCCCGCCGACTGCCGGGGGGTCCCCACCCGGAACCCCGGCTTGCTGCTCCCGGCCGCGGTCATCCTCGCTGACTGTAGGCATCAGCTGCTTGATCCGCGCCTCCTTGAAGCTGAAGTATCCTGAGCCATCCAGCACCTTGGCACCACCACCACCTGTGGTGGTTCCTGTGGTGGTGGTGGTGGTGGTGGTGGTTCCTGTGGTTGTACCCGTAGCACCAGCTGCAAGCGGCGTAAACCCCGTACTATGCGTCGATCCCTGCGAATTACTACTCAGATTCCTAACAGGCGAATTGCGCATGGGCGAGGACTGACTAAGCATCCCCTTTGTGGGAGTCAGTGAGCCGTGACTGGTTCCGCTCTCACTAGAACTACTGCTCCGCTCGGAGCTCTTCTTCTTGCGCCTGCGCTGTGCGAGCGGTGCCTTGGTGACGTCCTGTAACCGGAAGCCCTCGCGCACGGCCGTGTGGAACGAGTCCATGGTGACCTGGATCTGGCGTGCCACGGCCGTCATGGACGCGGCGTTCAGGCTGAGCACATCGGGCGTCACGAGCGGCGTGCCCGAGTACGCCACCTGGCGGGAGCCGCGCAGCCACGCGTTGTGCCGCAGGTCGGCCATCGTCATGCGCTCCTTGGGGTCGACCGTCAGCAGGCCTGGTGGTGGGGGCGGGGGGGGAGGGGTAGAAGGAGCGGTTATAGGTGTGTGTACACGTGAATGCAGCTTTCATTTATTTATTTACTTGTTTATTTACTTATATATTTACTTACGTCAGCACAAGGAGCAGTTATAGGTGTGTGTACACGTGAATGCAGCTTTCATTTATTTATTTGTTTATTTACTTGTTTATTTACTTATTTATTTACTTACGTCAGCACAAGGAGCGGTTATAGGTGTGTGTACACGTGAATGCAGCTTTCATTTATTTATTTGTTTATTTATTTGTTTATTTACTTGTTTATTTACTTATTTATTTACTTACATCAGCACAAGGAGCGGTTATAGGTGTGTGTACACGTGAATGCAGCTTTCATTTATTTATTTACTTATTTATTTACTTACGTCAGCACAAGGAGCGGTTATAGGTGGGGGTACACGTGAATGCAGCTTTCATTTATTTATTTGTTTATTTACTTATTTATTTACTTACGTCAGCACAAGGAGCGGTTATAGGTGTGTGTACACGTGAATGCAGCTTTCATTTATTTATTTACTTGTTTATTTACTTGTTTATTTACTTACATCAGCACAAGGAGTGATTATAGGTGTGTGTACATGTGAATGCAGCTTTCATTTATTTATTTGTTTATTTACTTGTTTATTAACTTATTTATTTACTTACATCAGCACAAGGAGCGGTTATAGGTGTGTGTACACGTGAATGCAGCTTTCATTTATTTATTTGTTTATTTACTTATTTATTTACTTACATCAGCACAAGGAGCGGTTATAGGTGTGTGTACACCTGAATGCAGCTTTCATTTATTTATTTGTTTATTTACTTATATATTTACTTACGTCAGCACAAGGAGCGGTTGTACACGTGAATGCAGCTTTCATTTATTTATTTGTTTATTTACTTATTTATTTACTTACGTCAGCACAAGGAGCGGTTATAGGTGTGTGTACAAGTGAATGCAGCTTTCATTTATTTATTTGTTTATTTACTTGTTTATTTACTTACATCAGCACAAGGAGCGGTTATAGGTGTGTGTACACGTGAATGCAGCTTTCATTTATTTATTTACTTGTTTATTTACTTATTTATTTACTTACGTCAGCACCAGGAGCGGTTATAGGTGTGTGTGCACGTGAATGCAGCTTTCATTCATTTACTTGTTTATTTACTTGTTTATTTACTTATTTATTTACTTACATCAGCACAAGGAGCGATTATAGGTGTGTGTACACGTGAATGCAGCTTTCATTTATTTATTTGTTTATTTACTTATTTATTTACTTACATCAGCACAAGGACCGGTTATAGGTGTGTGTACACGTGAATGCAGCTTTCATTCATTTATTTGTTTATTTACTTGTTTATTTACTTATTTATTTACTTACATCAGCACAAGGACCGGTTATAGGTGTGTGTACACGTGAATGCAGCTTTCATTTATTTATTTGTTTATTTACTTGTTTATTTACTTATTTATTTACTTACATCAGCACAAGGACCGGTTATAGGTGTGTGTACACGTGAATGCAGCTTTCATTCATTTATTTGTTTATTTACTTGTTTATTTACTTATGTCAGCACAAGGAGCGGTTATAGGTGTGTGTACACGTGAACGCAGCTTTTACTTAGTTATTTAATTACTTATTTATTTAATTAGTTAGTTTTTTTTACTTATTCTTTACTTATCTATTTACATATTTAGTTAGTTAAACTTTTTAATTAAAATTCATTGTTGTTGGTGAATACCGCTATTTGAATAAATAAATAAAGTCCACAATTAATCAGAATGCTGTCGCTTACCTCTGATAACGGACTTGGCCTCATCTGACACGACATCCCAACTGGGCCCGGTGAGGCGGAACTCTCCTCCCCGAATACGCTCCATGACCTCATGTGTGCTGGTGATTCGAGTGCGGTGATTGCTTTGGAAGGGTGCCTTGCCACACATCAGTGTGTACTGTTGTGAAATAACAGCCAGCTTAGTCGTGTGAGGCAAAAGGTTTTTTTTTTTTGGTCATACCAATTAAGCAATTAAATGCTGCTAGTTATATACAATGTCTAAAAGAGCTTTTAAAAATAAAATATTCATTAAGTCATACACATGTCCAAATCAAGAGAACCTTGATTACTATAAACATTTAATTAACGGACAATTTCCACACGTGTTTAATTAGTACTGAATATAAATTAACACAACAAAAATCAAAACCAATGGAATAACACTTTTTTTTTTAATTCTTAATTTAGATCTAGAAAAGGTAACAAACCAATACATTTATTTATAGTTCAAGAAGTATTACACGATGCAAAAGGAATCCAAATTTACTGGCCATCACTAAGAAGCCTACTGGTTTCTCGCTAAATCTCACAAAAAAAAGTATTCTTAGCCATTTTGTGATGCTATTCGGGTATCATAAGGGAGAAAATGAAAGAAATTGGCCAAATATTTTAGAATGAATATACAACGGGCAGATAATAACAACAACCCCAAATAAAATGTTAAAAATCGTTAGAAAACATCCTACTGGTCTCCCGCTAAATATTAAAAATATATTCTCAGACATTTTGTGATGCTACTCGGGTAACAGTAGGGAGACAATGAATGAAATTGGCCAAATATTTTAGAATGAATATACAACTGACAGATTATAACCCCCCCACCAACATCCCCCCCCCCCCCCAAAATAAATCAAATAAGATAAAAAGTCGTGGAAATCAGAAAAGTTGTAGAATGCTATTCGGGTAACAGAAGAGAGAAAGTGAATAAAATTGGCCAACTATTTTAGAATTGATACACAACGGGCAGATAATAAACACAGCCCACCCCCCAAATTAAAAAAAAAAAAAAAAATGCGATGAAAACAAGCCTCGTTATTGACAGGGTAAATAAGCCACCACAAATTTCTTTTTTTTTTAAATCGTATAAAACTGCTAATTTGTAGAGTTCTTTCAACCCTGACGACAGAGTGGAGAAGTGGAGGCAGGGAGGAGTAGAGGCGGTAACCACTCACCAGAATGACTCCGAGGCTCCACAAGTCACATGACTCGTCGTACTCGCCGCCATTGGTGATGACACGCTTGAGCACTTCCGGCGCGGCGTAGTGGAGCGTGAAGCAGGGCGTCGTCATGCCCTCCGAGCTCAGCTTCTGACGGGCGAAGCCAAAGTCGACCACCTTGATGGTCGGCTCCTCCTCGTCGTCATCCACAAAGAGCATGTTCTACAAGGTCAAGGTGAGCATTGCGCATCAGTGTCAGGCTACTTAGCAAGGGGCACTGGGAGGTTACGGAACCGTAAAGTTTTATAATTGCAGCAAGTGGCACTAATGATAATGGAACCATAAAGTCTCATCTGGTGGAGCTAACGATAATGGAACCATAAAGTCATATCATTTTACCAAGTTGAACTAATGATAATAGAACTGTAAAGTCTCATCATCTTAGCAAGCGGTGTTGATGATAGTGGAACCATGAAGTCTCATCATCTCAGCAAGTGGAGCTAACGATAATGGAACCGTAAAGTCATATCATTTTACCAAGTTGAACTAACGATAATGAAACTGTAAAGTCTCATCATCTTAGCAAGCGGTGTTGATGATAGTGGAACCGTAAAGTCTCATCATCTCAGCAAGTGGAGCTAACGATAATGGAACCATAAAGTCATATCATTTTACCAAGTTGAACTAACGATAATGGAACCATAAAGTCTCATCATCTTAGCAAGTGGTGTTGATGATAGTGGAACCGTAAAGTCTCATCACCTCAGCAAGTGGAGCTAATGATAATGGAACCGTAAAGTCGTATCATCTTAGCAAGTGGCACTAACGATAATGGAACCATCAAGTCTCATCATCTTAGCAAGCGGTGTTGATGATAGTGGAACCGTAAAGTCTCATCATCTCAGCAAGCGGCACTAATGATAACAGAACTGTAAATTCTCATAAACTTTGCATCATTTCAGCTTGTGGCACTACCAACAATGGAACTGTAAAATCGCATCACCGTCACGACATATTAGCAGGTGACATTAATAATTAGTACTGATAATATAATGGAATCACAAATTGTCTTCTTAAACAAAAGTCTAAATTCAAGAACATTCTAAACTTTCAGTGACGCGTGTGAACCCTAGTAGCAGCTCACTATGCATGCTTCGTGGAAAAGACAGACTACGTACCTCTGGCTTGAGGTCCCGGTGAACCACCCCGTGGTTGTGCATGTGGTTCACGGCCGACACAATCTGTTGGAAGATGCGACTAGCTTCCGTCTCAGTGAAACATTTCTTCTTGCGAATCCTTTCCAACAACTCCCCACCCCGCAGGTAGTCCAAGATGATGTACGTGTGTAACTGTCATATGAGAGACATGGAAGATGTTAATTGCAATGGGAGGATATAATTGGTTGCAGCACTTTCCATGAATAAGGCTTGTCGCGAAATAACATTATCCAGCGGCATGAATATTCAAGCAAACAGCTGGTCGGAGAAACAATATCGACATTTATATTTAGCACTAGGCATATTTGTGACAAGTTTGTCGCAAACGTTATGACAAGCTTGTCAGATTCTGTCATTGGTCCAGTTGATGCAGCTGGTAACAAAAACAAATGCAATCGCAGCTGTTTTCGAAATCGGACCTCAAATAATCTAAAAATTTAAGGGTTTCCGGCACATTTGGTCAATTTTCAAGGCTTTTCAGGGTATTTCCAAATTTAAGGTCTTTTCAAGAGACACCTTCAAATTCAAGGCCTGTTCAAGATTGTGTAAACCCTGTTGATGTTTTTCTAGCTCATTTGCCTCAATGAGTTACCCACCTCATCCTGAAAGACATCGTGAAGCCGGACGATGTTCTGGTGGCCTTGGCACTGTCTCAACATATGGATTTCGTGTGTTGAGTCGATTCTTCGACTTACAATCTTTACAGCGAATTCACGACCCGTCCGCTTGTGCTGACATTTCCTGGAATGATAACAACTTGATAAGCAACGGCAAGCTTAATCGCTTATTTAAAGCTGCATAGGCCGACGAAGCATCAAATTTTTAAAACCAAAAACAATTATTTAGATTTGATTCTACATATTTAACTTAGATACTAATGCACTTATTGAGCATGTATTGCCACGCAAAAGGGATACTGAGTCAATTTAACAGAACCTGTTACGACAGAAGCCGGTTGTGGCATGCTTGCCAAAACTAATTTCACATGTTTATACTTCAAATATCTCAAAAGTTAACCATTTAAAATCAAAGTTACTTCAAATTAAAGTAAGGTAGATTATAACAATCAGATTAATATATTTATCTAAGAAAAATGACAAACCCAAAATCATCGGACTATGCAACTTTAATGTCGAGATGGTGTTGAAAACATTGATGGCTATATGAGGTATTGCAACCATCCCCTGTTTGATCAAACTGATATCAGCCTCATCCTTACTTCAACCCAATACCACATTTACAGAGGTAGGGGTGGGTAAGTTATTTCATCAGGGAGCCTAGATAGACTAATGGTTAGGACACTCGTCCTGGAATGGCAGAAATGTGGGTTCGACTCCCACTTCAGGCTGAGAATTCCATTTATTTGCAACACACCCATTGACACTGTTTATTATTATTAGTAGTATTATTATTAGTAGTAATATGTCGGGAGTTTGGTTCCCAGTCGAGTCAAACCAATGACTTATCCAATTGATACTTGTCGCTTCCTAGCCTGGAACTCGACATTAATAGGATAGGGCAAGGACTGGTTAGCTCTGTCAGAATAATGTGACTGAGTGGGATATCAGGCT
Source organism: Branchipolynoe longqiensis (assembly GCA_030323885.1). Classification (NCBI taxonomy): domain Eukaryota; kingdom Metazoa; phylum Annelida; class Polychaeta; order Phyllodocida; family Polynoidae; genus Branchipolynoe; species Branchipolynoe longqiensis. The sequence continues at coordinate 13,869,359 of CM059186.1, forward strand.
ATGGTGCCGGCGGCCTGCTTTCCCAGTGGGGCAGCACTATAAAGTTGCCATGAGTGTGCACTGTCATAAGTCGGTACCTGTCCTGATGACCTTAGATGTTGCCAGGACGTAAAGCTCCAACAACCAACCAACCATAATGCCGGGATGGCCACATCATGGACGTGGTCCAAACTGTGCCGACTTACCTGCACACTGAGAACGTCCCGTCACCAAGAATATCCTCTCGCAAATTGATATAATAATTCTGGAAGAACGGCGAGTTCTGTTGGTGGAAAGAATGCAAGTATCAGCCAAAATCCCAGGAGGATATTAATCTGTGATAGGTATTGCAGATTGAAAACAAACTAGAGAAAGCCGCCATGTAGCGCAGGAGTCCGGTTTGATATTAACGTGCGATAGGTATTGTAGATTGATATCACACTAGACAAAAACACAGATTGATCAATGATAGGTATTGTAGATTGATATCAAAATAGACAAAACCACAGATTGATCAATGATAGGTATTGTAGATGGATATCACACTAGACAAAACCACAGATTGATCCATGCTAGGTATTGTAGATTGATATCGAACTAGAAATAAGTATAATCCTACGGTAATGTAAGAAAGAATTTAATACCTATCGCAAATTAATCTCAAACTAGACTCACCTTTGGGGCTTTGTCTAGTTTGATATTTATCTAATATACCTGTCACAGATTAACGAAAGGAAATACTCCTTAAACCTATCACCCATGGTAGCTGAGTCTAGTTTGAGATTAATCTGTGACAGGTATTTTAGATAAATATAAAACTAGACAAAGCCACAAAGGTGAAATTAATCTGTGACGGGTATTTTAGATAAATATCAAACTAGACAAAGCCACAAAGCTGAGTCTAGTTTGAGATTAATCTGCAATAGGTATCAAATTCTTTATTTCTTACACTACCAGAAGATTATACTTATTATTAATCAGAAATGCCAAAATCCTTTGATCATTTATTTTTAATGAACTATTCAACTTGAAATTAACAGGGACCATTTTAAAAATCAATCTACTGTGAGCAGCCACCATTTTTTTCGGGACCATTTCTAAAATGAATTGATAAAAATAAGTTTAGTTATGAATTAGCTCTTAAGACCTTTCACAGAAAAATTACCATATTTAAGACTTTTAAAGAATTTTTAAAGCTGCATAGTCCGATAAAAACATGAAATTTTCAGAACCAAGACAGTGATCTAGATTTGTTTGTACATACCTAACTTAGATACTGGTACACTTATCAAACATTTTTCACCACACAGAACGGAATACAGAGCAAAGTTAATAGAACCTATTACTGCAGAAGCCTATGGTGTCAGAGTTCTGTCGTGTTCGCCAAAACCAATTTTGTACGTTTGCACTTCAAATATCGCAAAAGTTAGCCATTTAAAATAATAGTCACTTCAAACTAAAGTAAGGTAGACTATAACTAAAGTATAAAGATCAATATTTATCTCAGAAAATGACAGAAACTCAAAACCATCGAACTATGCAACCCTGCGAGGATGCGTGAGCACCTCGCCTGGCTCCATCTGGCGGCAGTAGTGTGTAGTGCCAGTTTGTGCTCACCTTGAACTGACTGGCCATACAGACGTGCATGTCCTCGGGCCGGTTCTCCAGTGAAGGCCTCAACAGATCCGCTGTGATCTGGTTCTCGGAGAAGAGGATAGAAGGCGCAATGTACGAATAGCCCTGAAAGAAACCAACAGGTGGCGCTTAGTATACACAACGCCTGCTTCTTAAAGCCGCATAGTCTGATGGAAGTATCCAACTTTGTAAAACCTCTCTAACCGACCATCTCCACAGATTGACCACGGCCCTATATCGATCACTTTATTTGGGTCACAAACGATCGTCCATACAATAAATACCATTTTAACGAAGGGAAATGCTCCTTAAACCTATCACCTCAATAAATGGACCATTTAAAGCTGGTCCCATGGTCAGGCGATTTAGAGAGGTTTTAATGTATATATATGTGATGTATAACGTATTATACAAGTATAAATTGCAGGGAACAATGTATTATTATTATTTATATAGTATTTATAAATCTTTATCTAGATTTATCCCACATATCTAACTTAGATACTGATGCAGTCATTAGACACTTGTTGCTGTATAGAAGAGAATGCAAAGTCAACTTAATCCAAACTTTTTACTACTGAAACCTCTGGGCCCGTATGCATGAATCGGAGTTAGGGCTCTAACCGTGGCTAGGGTAGCTCCACCCGGCTAAAGTTGGAAAATCCGCATGCATGAGCCGGTGCCAGCGCTAACCGCCGCCCGTAGCCTAGGCTAAGCTATCCCAGTTTCAAATCAGGTTTAAGTGCTAGCCGAGGCGGTTAGTGTGCGTGTGTGGGTCTCAATCTATTCAATGCGATCATATTTGTCAGAATTACATACTCTAAACGTGATATTTTATTAAATTAACCCTAAAATCGAACCGAGATCAACACTGCTGCCGCAGCAGCGGCGATATTAATATTTTCGAATCGACGAATGTAAAGTAAACAAACCGCCGCCGCCACAGCGACGTCGATATCCATACTGTTGAACGTCAAATAAAGATGGCCACCGCTGTCGCCGCCGAATCGGCGGCAATATATTATGCCCAAATCTATTCAATGCTGTCATATTTAACAGAATTACATACGTAATAAGTGAAATCTTATCAATTTAACTGTAAATTCGAACCAATATTAACGCCGCTGCCGCAATGGCGGAGTTATTCATATCGTCGACTGGAGGGAATTCCCAAATCTATAAAAAAAAATCACGGTCAGCTATCCGCCCCGGCTAAGACATTGGTGCATACCACTTTAGATCTTTCGCGGACCCCCCACTACCCGGTGATAGCTGACCGGAGTTAGTGCCTAGCTCCGGTTAACGTTAGCACAACTTGGTGCATACGGCCCCTGGTGTTAAGCAATAATAGGCTGCACACCAATATTAACTTGGCATGTTTTCACTAAAAAATATCACCCAAGTACCATTTATAATTAAAGTAATATAGATCATAATGATAAACCTAATATATTTATCTAAAAAAAAAAGAAGATGAATAGGAGCAGAATCTCAAAACCATCAGGTAAAATATTCCGGAGTTTGGGGGGGGGGGGGAGTTAAATAAATTTAAGAGCTAAAATTACATACTCATAAAATGATACTAGAATAATTAAAAAATAACTACAGAAATTTGTGCAATGTAATAAAAGTAAAAGTACACAAAAATAAGAGCTATAATGGCATACACATATAATGACACTAAAATAATAAAAAATAACTAAACAAAAATTTGCAATGTAATAAAGGTACTAGTGCACAGAAAGGGAGTGTCTGCGTGACCTTATGTTACTGAAGTTATGGTCTGAAGTCAAAGCTGTGGGGTTGGTGTGTGTATGCCTAGCTTTAAAGTCAGTGATGCCTGATGGCTTGCCTCTACAAACAGATGGCGGCTGGGAAAAGAAAAAAGCTGCAGGAACCCTGCCCCACACGTACCTTGAATATCTGCTGGCCATTAGTGGGCACGATGGCGGGCGAGTCGGCGGCGACCATGCTCGTGAACTCTTCGCTGAAGTTACTCGTGTCCATCGGGTTCTTTATCAGTGGCTGAAAGGGCGGTGAAGTCTTGCGCGAGGCAAGGTCGTCCCAGTTTAAAGACTGCAGCGAGAGAGGAACAGCGGTTAGTTAGTCAGACGCTGTAGTCGTGCTTGGGGATTATACTAGATATATATTACAGGGTCTGTACACGCGTGAAGATATGGAATTCAAGGCTATTTCAACACTTTTCAAGGCTGGTTTTCATAGGAATTCAAGACTATTTTGATTTAGATTTAGTCTGAAATCGCCATTCCGAATGGCGATTTCAGGCTAATTTAGATCAGTGGGGACAGTTCAATGGAATTTCAAGACTTTTCAAGAGTAATTACCCAAAATAAGTTAAATTCATCAAGGCTTTTCAAGGCCTTGAAATGAGACATTTCAAGATGTGTACTATATGCAATTATAATCAGGTGGCACTATTGCTGCTCAAAACCGAGCACAACACTAACACAGTCGCACCACACATCATAATCGCTGTTGTTAGTGTGCGCGGCCACCGCATGGAGGCAGCACATTCACAGAATACGAGTTGGTTAGGCCAAAATAAACAAAAAAACATAGTTGTTTGTCAGGCACATCTAAAAAAGACGCACGTATTAAATAAATAAATAAATATACAATATATATATAGATACAAGTATGTGTTAGGCATGGTCTGCTTGTAAACTGGTCTCACCTTGAAGAAGGGGTGGCGTTTCACATCCTCCGAACCGCGCGCCCCGAGACGCCGCTTCGGGTCCTTGGTGAGCAGGAGCAGGATCAGGTCGCGCACCTCAGTCGAGAAGCTCCGGGGGATGGGCGGACTGCACTTCATGATGCGCCTGCACCGAGCGGAAACCAGCAACGTTAAACCCCAGTCATATTATGGGTTGCGGCTACTTTGGACCAAAGAACCCACAGTCTCCGGTGACCTCTTGGCGACTAAAGCAATGGTCGCTGACCTCTGGACGACCAATGCAATGGTCAATGACCTATGTGCGACCATTTTGGTCACAAGGTTTTTATTGCAGACCGAAATGGTCACAAGGAGGTTGGCGACTAGTGAGGATCAATTTTCGACCACCCCTTTTTTTGTGGTCGCAAAGTGGTCACAACCATCCATCAACACTAACTAGAGCAAAGCCGGTGGTTCATACCCATTTTGACATCAAATTCCAACACTTTCCATACAAAATTCCAGGAGATTTTTAAGATGTTTATTAAATTAAAGTACCCTTAAACACTCTGTATTATAACCATAGTCGATTGACTGTTCAAGATGTGAAGCGCAAGTAAGCATATAAAATATTAACAAACATATGTATTTATAACTGTAAAGTAAAAATCAAGAGGCAGGATAACAAATCCACAAAAATCACTTTAAATACAAAACATCACTGAATGAAAAGTTCTGGTCCATCAGCAAATATAGACATTAAACAAATATAGTCAGGATTCGTTTCCATTTTCCAGGATTTTTAATGATCGTAAGACAAATTCCAGAATAGACGAGATCGTCATTTCGACTGTGCATGCGCTGAAAACGGCGTTGGCAGAAAAACCCAATTTAACGGCCAATAAGTTTGCCGATACTCACAGAGCAAAACGTCCATTTTATTCAAAATTAATAGGAATACAGAACAATTTGGCACAAATAATGATGCATGCATAGGATATAAATAAAAACAAGAATAAAATCAGTAAAACTGACTCTGGCCATGGCTCTAACACTAGTCTGAGTGCCTAGATTTGTCTAAATCTAAATGCAGATGGCATAAGATGTGCTGATTAGATTGATGTAAATGCAATGTTGGATAAAAGATTAACATCTTAATTCATTATATATATATTTTTTTTTAGTTGGTATTCTAGGTTTCAAACAAGAACTGAGATGAGCTGAAACTAGCACATTTCATAACTGCACCCAGTGTATTACCATGTGCCATGTGCTTCGCGCAGGTTTGTTTTTCTTCCACGCATCCCACAATGCACCGCGCTGCGGGAATGACAAACCAGTCTATTGTCCAGGCCTGGAATCCTGAATTATCAAACTCCAGGACTTTCCAGTTCGAACCCAAACCAATCGGACTGTGCAGCTTTAAACATTGCGACCCAAGAAGAATTCTGACGGCACAGCGTGGCACAACTGATAATAAATGACCTACTCACTTTGAGATCTCCGACTGGGAGTTCTTCTCACCGTCGACCGTGAAAGGCGAGGCCCCTGTGAGCAGCTCGTAGGTTAGTACCCCCAGCGACCACCAGTCGACGGCCTAGACAGGGACCAGGAGAACAGCGCAACGCAGTCAGTTACCAGTTACAGGACACCAAGACAGACTACGTGCGAGTAAACATTTATCTAGATACAAGATTTGTACAGTAGGGGTGAATAACAACCCATTAGAAAAAAAGTAGCGAACGGCTGGCTGAATCAAATGAGCACATAGATTCTTAATTTAAGAAGACAAATATATTTTTCATGTACCTCTTTATATTTACCCGCTATTTTTGGAGGAATAATTGATTAAATAATGCGGTACAGTGGTTCAGCGGTACAGTGAGTGAAAGCAACGGCCTCTGAGGCGTGGGCGAGCAGGTGGCGCCACGTGCTCAGGTCATGAGGGACTAGTAGATGACCTAATAAGTAGATGACCAGCCGATGACTTAGTGGCTGGGGATTACATGAATCTTCCGGCTTATTATACTTGTATAATGGCTTATACAGCATATAGGTTTCCTCCAGTGTGTGACGTGAGGGGGGCGCTCTCCTGGCAATTTACCTGACAGCTGGGAGGGGCGCTCCACCAATACGCAAGAGGAAATATAGGATGTACATGTTCCCCTTGTGTTTATACTCGTATAATGCATTATGCATCAATTTAGTTATCATTTGTTTATTCTGCTCATAACGGTTAAGTGTATGCACTTGTGTTCGCTGTGCAGTATTGGTTGTAATCCATATGGATTACTTTCCTTTTCAAATTCTTTTGGTTTTTGATCATATTTTTGTACATAGGTAACATTTGTAATACCGTAATAATTTATAAATGCATATTTTTTGCGGTACAGTGAGTGTGATTATGGGTCGTTGACGCGTGAGCCGACAGGTGGGGCCACGAACGGACCTGAGGTTGTGGTAGGTTACACCAGTAGATGACTTAGTTCAGGTTCCTCCAGCTGATGACTGAGAGGCTGTGGAGCAGGTGGAAGCTTCCGGTATTATTATACTCGCACAATGGCTTATACTGCAGATAATGTTTTCCCGTGTTGGGGATACGAAAAGCCAGCTGTAATGACACTTTAAAACCAAAGAGCCCACCAAAGTATTCAACATCTTCATTGTCACACAAAGCGCGTGTAAATTCCTACGGTGCACACAAAGGAAGACATAGAAATAATCGGCACACAATATAAATCCCTCGCGTGCCTTTATACTCGCATAACACGTTAGACTCGCATAAAATACTTACAAAGTCGTGGCCAGAACTGCTTCCTTTGACCACCTCAGGCGCCATGTACTCAATCGTACCGCAGAACGAGTACGCACGGGGAGTCTGTAAGCCAACAAATTATAGGTAAATACCAAACTACCTAACTGAACAAGGCTCCCATCACATGACGCAGGGAATGGGCGTCACATGCATCACTATAGCAACCGAGCGTTGTGTGCGGAAATTAAGCCTGCCGGGAAAGATGTGCACACATTAACGGGCAGCGGAAATATAACAAGCAATCTAAGAAGGCGGCAGATACTCAATCGTACCACAAAAGGAGTATGCACGGGGAGTCTGGAAGCCAACAAAAGAAATTATAGGTAAATACCAAACTACATAACTGAACAAGGCTCCCAGCACATGACGCAGGGAATGGATGCCACACGCATCACCACAGCAACCGAGCGTCGTGTGCGGAAATTAAGCCCGCCGGGAAAGATATGCACACATTAACGCGCCGTGGCAATATAACAAGCAATCTAAGAACCTATGCCCTGCTTGTTATATATAAGATTAGTTGCTTTCATTGAAGTAAATAACAAGGTTTTGCGGTGTCATTAGTTATTATGGCGCGAAAATAGAAAAAAAAGAAAACACTATAAAAAAAAAAACCACCTTACCTATTATAGAAATAAACTGCACCACACCCACGTACTCAGACCATCAGTTATGCATGATTGCAAAAGAACCACAATATGCAAAGTATAAACTATAATACTCAGATCAATGACAGTTAGAAAGCCTGTGCTGGCTGAGAAATGGATTTACTATGAAACGATGGAAAGGGGGGAGTGGAGGTTGGTTAGTTGGTTGTTTGAATTTTAAGTCCTGACAACATCTAAGGTCATATTAGACGGGTAACATCTTTTGACAATGCACACTCATGTTTACTTTATAGTGCTGCCCCACTGGGAAATCAGGCCACCAGACCCAATATCCCTCTCGGTCACATTATCCTGACACTGAGCTAACCAGCCCTTGTCCTATCCTAATAATGCCAAGCGCCAGGCTAGGAAGCAAGCAACAAGTATAAATTGTGTAAGTCATTGGTTGGACTCGACTGGGAATCAAACTCGCGATCTCCCACACGGGAGCCCTGCGTCCAGTGGGGGAGTGGAAGAGGTGATGAGTGGAGGGGAGGGGAGGAGGGGAGGAGGGGAGGAGGGAAGGAGTGGAGGAGGGGAGGAGTGGAGGAGGGGACTTAGAAAGCACACCTGTAACTATTCTCTATGTACAGTAAAACCAACCACCGCCACAGATCGACCACTGCCCTATATTGATCGCTTTATTTGGGTATCAAACAATCGCCCATACAATACCATTGTAACAAAAAAACAAAAGACTCCCTAAAATGGACCATTTAAAGTCGGTCCCATGGTCGGCCGATGTAGAAAGGTTTTACTGTATATGATAAACAGAATGATTGACGTAATCTAGGAGCTTAGATGATGTAGGCGCATAATTGGAAAAGCGGCAAAGATTGGACAGATCAATCTGGCTCAGGCGAGTCACGCCACCTGCCGGCAGCAATTTCCACAATTACTTAGAGAGAAAATGGAAGGGACATTCATGTAGTTGGAACACATGCTCAAAGCATCTCTTGCTGATTGACTACGGATGTCACTTGGCTCCCACGCCCTGATATGACCTTAGATGTTGCCAGGATGTACAACTCCAACAACCAACCACCCACTTGGCTTCCTTTACGGGTGAAGTGCAGGTCGTGAACTGAACAGAAACCAGGAGTGGACAATGAAAACACACATAATGCGAAGGTTTAAAAAATCGTATACAATTTTTTAAACCTAATCACTTCCGTAGGTTTAATCCTACACATCCCACTCCCCCCCCCCCTTTATTTTGTATATTAGTTGATTAAGCAGTCCTTGCTTTCTGGGACTTGGAGCGGGGCGAGAAATGGGAAGACCTATTGTTCTGAGTAGCGTGTTTGTTTGTTGTTGTTTTACGTCATAGCAACATCTAAGGTCATATCAGGACGGGTACCGTCTTGTGACAGTGCACACTCATGGCGACTTTATAGTGCTGCCCCACTGGGAGACAAGGCTACCAGCACCATGACCTGATATCCCACTCAGTCACATTATCCTGACACTGAGCCAACCAGTCCTTGCCATATCCTAATAATGTCGAGCGCCTGGCTAGGAAGCGACAAGTATCAATTTTTAAGTCATTGGTTTGATTCGACCAGGGTTCGAACCCACGATCCCATGGTCTACCAACACGGGAGACGAATGCTCTAACTCATTCGGCCATCCCCTCTGGTTGTTCTGAGTAGCAGCTCACTTCGCATCCTCTGCGAAAAAGGTCTGTTGACCTGCTGCTGCTGGAGCCAGTCTGCACTAATTACCATACTAATTGAGGTTCTGTGGAAAGGTGATAGTGTAACACTAATTACCATACTAATTGAATCTACGTGCTGAAGTGACAGTGTGTATATTGTTCATTCGTTGGGGATTTTGGTCCTAGCAACATATAAGGTCCTATCAGGATGGGGTACCAACTCGTGACAGCGTGCATTCAGTCATAGCGACTTTAAAGTGCTGTTATCCTGATAAATCAGACCAGTGGTACCATGACCCGATATCTCACTCAGTCACATTATCCTGATACTGAACAAACCGCACCTTTCCTTATTCAAGTATGCACAACCTAGGGTGCAACCATAGTCTGAAGGTCTCTGTGGTCCAGGTGTGGCTATTAGTGTCATCTAATATTTATTGATGCAGAGAAGGAACTTTAATAAATTGATGCAGAGAAGGAAATTTAATAAAACCCTGTCACTAAAAAAAAGGAGAGAAAAATATCGGAAATCAAGCCGAGACCTTAGCGCCACCTAGTGAGTTCCGACTGAACCAAGCCATGGTTAATACACAGATGGTCAATTTCTGTGAAAACGTGTACTTCCCCCCCCCCCCCTTAGGGTTAATTATCACCATCAAAGAAATTGTTGGAAAATGCAGGAAGACAGGTTCCAGCTGTCCTTATTGAGACTGTAGTATCGCCAATGCCAAACTCTCTGGCAGGTATTACCTGTCCTTATTGTGACTGTATTATCACTCATGCTAAACTGTTCGTTATTTGGGTTTTATGTCCTAGCAACATCTAAGGCCATATAAGAACGGGATTCAGACTAACCAACTGCTGTCATATATATTGGCATTTTGTGAATGTTAATTAGGGAATATAAAAAGAATCGTGGAAATCCGCGTAATCGCAGAGATACCTGAAATATATATATATATATATATATATATATATATATAATATATATATATATATATATATATATATATATAGTATAGTTATACGAGTCTTACCTTGGTACAGATGATGGATAACTGTTGTTTTACCGAGGTATAAGCCTCGGATAGATGTGGGCTAGGGAGAGGTAAGCACGTCCGGTACCAGCAATCTTAACCTACTTATTGAGGATAAAAATGACTTTCAAACAATGGATACTATCACTTTACCGAAAAGGTACACCAACGGAATAGATGTGGCAGGGTGTGGCGGGAGGGCCCTAGCCCACATCTATCCGAGGCTTATACCTCGGTAAAACAACAGTTATCCATCATCTGTACCAAGGTAAGACTCGTATAACTATACTATTTTACCTCGGTAAACAGCCTCAGGCTAGCCTCAGGCTAGGGAGACCTTTACATAATTCATTTTTATCCTTAATATCATTCTTTCTTATTATTATAACATTCTAAATTTTTGTTCTCACCTATTCTTGTTAGTTGGCGAGAAGACGCTTTGCAACGCCGGTAGGCTTTTCTAGTCGTTTATTATAATGTTTTGCAAACGACTTAGCCGTCTTCCAGCCTGCATGCGCTAGTATTCTTTTCACAGAAATACCAAGCACCCGTGCCTTGGAGACCATGGCTCCTCTAGTTGAGTGGGAAGAATATTTACTCGTATCCACTCCAGCCAATTTCAACACCGTAATTGTCCATCTGGCAAGTGTGTCTCGTGAAATCGCCTTATGTGGCTTTATAAAGCTCACTAATAGTTGTTGTGATGCACGTAAATCCTTTGTCTTGTATATATAAGCCCGTATGGCCGACACAACACATAATTTCCGATCATTCGGAAAACCATCTAAGTGAACCGTTGATAAAGGGTCACCTAACGTGTTCGATTTAAGCAATTTTTCTAAATCAAACGTAGCTTGTTCCTTGTCTATTTCTAATCCAGTTAAGGATAAAGCAACAATCGTCTGTCCTCTGTGTCCGGTTACTAACAATAACAGGACCGCGACCTTAAAACCTAACTGTTTTATATCTAACCACGAGTTGTGAGGCCAAGCCTGAAACAACTTAAATACTATAGAAACATCCCAAAACCGACTATACTTTGGTTTTGGAGGATTCCTTTGATAAATTGAACGAAGTAAATAACAAATAACATAATGTTTTCCAACTGTTTCGCCATCAATTCTAGGTAATATAATTGATAACGCACACCTCGCCGCATTAATCGATCCAAAGGAAAGTCCTTCATCCTCTAGAGAACGAAGAAACCGAGCTACTTGTGAAATCTTTGGATTTGTTGGCTTAACTTTCATTAACAAACAATGTACACCCCATTTCTTTAAATAGGTTGTATACATTTTGACAGTTCCTGGCCTCCAGGCATCCGATACTATCCTATCCTCAGTAATTCTGTCCAATCCAAATTGCTGTAGCTGCTTCCTTAGAAAAGGAATGCCAATAAGGGCGTCGTTGACACGTCGCCGTGAACCACTAGCGGTCCGTGGTGCGTCAGATTCCCGAGTTTTCTTGGGAATCGTATATGTTCTTTTGCCAGTTGTGAAACTACTGGCAGCCAAGGTTGCGTGTCCCAATCGGGCACCACCAGTATCGCATGTGTCCCTTCCAAGCCGATTTTTTCTCACTACTCGGCTGATAATGCTAAATGGTGGGAAAATATAAAAATAATTATTTTCCCAGGTAATAGCAAACGCATCTACTTTCCAAGCATCCGGTTCAGGATGCCAAGAAACATAACAGGGTAACTTGTTATTATTTCGTGATGCAAATAAGTCAACTTCAGGTGTACCCCATTTTTCACAAACAAAGTTAAACAAAGGTGTAGAGAGAGACCACTCTAAATGGTCATGGAAATTTCTACTTTTATAATCTGCAAGTGTATTTTGTGACCCTGGAATATGCGCTAACGTCAGCCAGACTTGTTGAGCCTGTGCCCAGTTCCAAATCAGTTTAGATAACTGATTGCAAGACTTTGATTTGGTTCCACCCATGTTACGAATATATGCCATGGCAGTAGTATTATCAGTTAGTATTCTAACCTGTGATTTATTTATCTTTACTAAACTACGTAAGCCCAGATAAATAGCACGCAATTCTAGTGCATTAATATAGTCTGATTTTTCATCATCAAGCCATCTACCTCCTGTTGTGACCCCATCTCGATGAGCTCCCCAACCTTCTAACGAAGCATCAGTAGTAATTACTGTATTAGGTTCCGCCATGCGGATTGGATTTCGTGAACTTGCTATATGTTGCATCCACCATCCAATATCCTGTAACCCTTCTTGCGAAATAAACATCTTTCGCTCAAAATTGCCTTTAGTTTGTGTTAACGCTAAATTTTTATCTATTTCTAGCGACTTAATATGGGCCTTCCCATATAACACAGCAGGTGCATATGATGTCATTATGCCAATAAGAACAGCAACCTGTCTAATTTTTGGCTTTGATAACTTAATAAGCTGAGTCGCTGTAGTCATAAACTTAATTAGTTTTTGTTCTGTTATCGACACTGTAAGGGACTGTGTATCCAGAATAAACCCTAAACATTTGAGTTGTTTTGTTGGTTTAAACACTGACTTTTGTTGATGTACATAAAACCCCAATTTAGTGAGTAATGCACATAAATCCAAAACTGCATTCACACAACCAATTTGTGTTGATGCTATAATAAAAGAATCATCTATGTATGGAAACATTATGTGACCCTTCCTCGCCATTACCGAGAAAACAGGTTTAAGCAATTTAGTAAATAAACGTGGCGCACAAGCTAAGCCATTCGGCATGCAGGTAAACTCATAGAGTTGGTTATCCCAAATAAATCGAAGAAATTTTCGGTATTGTTCCATTATGGGAAGCGTATAATATGCATCCTGTAAATCAACACTAGCCATCCACGCATCTGGTGTAATCAGATCTCGTGCCGTATCTAGAGAGAACATTTTAAAATGTCGATATTCCACCCTTTTATTAAGGATTGTTAAATCCAGGATCATTCGAACATCACCATTAGGCTTCGGTCTCGAGAAAATGTTTGAAATAAACTGTCCTGAACAGTGTGTCACCTTTTGTATAATTCCTTTCTCAAAGAATTTATGTACCTGTTTAGTTAGTGCCTCTCGTTCAACTGGTTGAATGTTATATGGAAAAGGTATTATACTTTGTACAGGAATTTGTGTAAAGGGAATGTGAACACCCCTAACTATTTTTAAAATTTCTTGGTCACTAGTAATTTTGTGCCACTCAGAAATATGATTACTAATATTACCAGCCACAAAGTTGCTTACAGTTTGTGTGTTTTTAGAGGCTTCAGGGACTTGTAAAGTTTGTGTTTGGACCTCTACTTGGACCCGCCCCTGGGGAAAGGTCTCGACGAGTTGAACCCTCGGCCTATTGGCCGTGCGGTGTTGTCGGTCCAGCCTGGGCGAGCGCCCCGGCCCCGAAACCCTTGACCGAAGCTTGAACTCGGTCTGGTTCCTCTGGTGAACCGTCGTGGACGAAAATCCCCTCGTGACTTTTTGAAACGAGGAGCTTCCTGTTTCTTCTTGCCATCCATGTTTTTGCCACTCTTGGCTGCAGTCTCTACCTCTTTATAGAGGTATTGTAGTTGACCGCCAAACATCTTGGTGTTATCTAAGGGTTTCCCTTTAATCGGCTCTGGAGCAAGATAAAGCGTAAACTCCTTCCCCTCATTATCGGTAACCTTCTTAGAGCGAGCCACTTCCTTGCCAGCATCTGTGCAAACTGACTTGAAGACATTTTCATATCTTCGATACGACAGGTAATTACCTGCCGCCGCTAACACTGCAATGCCTTTGTCCATTGTCTTAGCCAAAGACGAGAACTTATTTTCACTCTGCATCCTATTAGCCACAGGAACAATAGCTGTTAGGGTAGCCAACACTGCCTTATGCACTGTGTGCAACACATCCTCAAACTTCTTACGGTCATCCGTCATATTGACATCCCGATCCATTTCTTTAATGATGGAGTTGGGAACACCCTTTATGCCTGTTAACTCATCTCCTAACTTGGAGATAACCTCCGCCGGTTTGAACGTGCGGAAATGACCATTCACGGTCTCGCGCATAAGCGTAGTGGTTTTAACCCGCTTAGCCTTTGGCTTCTCCACCTTCTTAGCCACATTAGTGCCAATGTCCGCATAGACACCTTCATATATGGTGTCTGAGTCTGATTCCGTAGAAGTAGACTCAGTGGACGAATCAGAAGAAGAATATTTCCTCTTCCTCTTCTTCTTTTTGGACTTAGTCTTCCGCTTTTTGCGAAAACCAGTCTCTGCCCGCTCCTTGGTGAATTCATCACCCGAAGAAATCACCTGTTTCTTCTTCTTCCTCCGTTTAGGAGAAGGAGGAGGAGGAGCCTTAAGCTCCACCGCCGAGTCTGTGTCCAAGAAATCCTCATACGAATCCTCTTGGACACTCGGCCTACGCCGCTTCCGAGACACAGGCGATTTGGCAGTCAAGATGTGGCTTTCCGGTCGTGCAAAGCGAGCCTCCCAATCTGGAGGCGCAGGCACATCAGGCACTGCGTCCTCGTCCGGGTCGGAGAGGATATGCGCCCGGGGCTGTGTCGACGGCCCTGCCGACAACACAGGTGAGGAGTCGTACTCCTCGTCCACTCCACTCGGAACACGCCCCTCGGCTGCTGCTGCACCGCGCTTACTCCGCTTCGTGGCCATCGGAAGCTGAAACAAATATTTTTGGTCAGTCCCGGTATATATATATGTCACAATATGGTTGTTTCAAACTCATTTGGACATCTATTGGTGTTAGAGAACGTGTTTATACCGTTATAACACAGGCGTAATAAGCTAAATTTGTGCGTGGGTTGTGGGTCAAGCCCAAACCTTACGCGGGGTCGGGACCAGTGTATCGGCCCGCCCATCCCTCTGTTCCGCACACTTCTCCCACCTGTGACTACTACGTCAACAAGTTGGAGAAAATGCTACGAAACTCGGAGAAACGCCTGAAAAAGTTTTGTCTAGGGGAGTCTATAAAAGAAAACCAGGAGCATCTCCAACATTACTCTCTATTAGAGTACGAGAGAATTTCCACATGAGATAGGGCGAAACCCACATCTCTACCCATAGTCACACGGTGACCCGGGTGTTGACATAACCGCTAATGACCGGTTTGGTTCCTTCGAGAAACCCACTCGAGTGTTCTATCCTTGGTTGTTTATAACCAAATAACTCGTCCAAATTGGACCAACGAAAGTCTAAACTTTCCATAATGATGCTCTAATGCATCATAATTAAGCTAACCACAGTTTTTATTATACTTACTGCGTATTTGCTTGTATGTAGACTAATTTTGCCGGAGCAACCCAACGACACGTTATCCAGTCGTGAGTTGTATATGCTAATTGCTGGTACCGGACGTGCTTACCTCTCCCTAGCCTGAGGCTAGCCTGAGGCTGTTTACCGAGGTAAAATATATATGGGTCGTTCTCAGAAACTGTGTACCACTTGAGGTAGTCTACTAAAAATGCATATTTCAAAGAAACCCTTTATTGGAGTGTCAATATTTAGATTTCATCAGTTAGCCAAATAATGTGGGAGATAGTTTAGATCAAAAGTAAATGTTAATATTGTGTATTATGTATCTTATTGGGATGGATGTAGCTAAATACATAGAAAATTACATCACTAATTTGTGACATTGTCAACAGCATTGAAAATAAAGTGTCACAAACTTAATGAAAACCTCTGAACAACAGCTCATTTCACTTCAAATGGTCATATACAATGTCTTCATTAAGTTGAAGACATTTATTTCTAAAAAAAAAAATTAAATGATGAAATAGTTAACATTTTCTGGAGTCATTAACATCGTAACATTTCGTTTCCACTTGCAAATACTATGAAACTCTGTATCAAACACTGAGTACAGATACAGTACAGGAATTATTTTCACCATTTGACACTATGCATGGACACAGTTATGGTATAGTAAAAGATAAATCCTGAAATTGCCCCTAAACATTGAAATTTGAGCCGAACATTTGTGTAAAATTGTTTGTTTCCACTTTGTTACTCTGCTAATCTGTTACTCTGCTAATATTTTCTTGCTTTTCTCTTTAATATTCACAAATAAGACAAAACCATAGCAATGAGGTCTCAAATTATTATTACTACTGTTTATAAAGCAAGTGGCATGTGAAATGTCCTAAAAATGTCAAGTTTTGTGTGGAAAATATTTGATTTTGGAGTCAGATTGGTTTCCATGCTATACTGCTATTTATTGGGTGTGAGCATCATTTGACCTACTTAAAAATGCCAGAATATGTTTATTTTCAATTATTCAGATGCAAAAGGACATACACATTGAGGAAACTTGCTTATAGGACTTTGGCAGCATTTTGATTTTCTGGTACTGATGTCACACTATTGGTACACAACTTCTGAGAACGACCCATATATATATGTGTGTGGTGTTTTTGAGTCCGATAGCTAGCGGCCTTGGGTTAGACGCGAGGTTTGTTTAAGGCAGTTGTCACCTCAGGCTACACCACCTGTGCACCACCTCACACACATACACACACACCACCACGTACACACACAGTGCACCACCTGACACACATACACACTGGCTCACCAAACATTCACTAGCACGGCATACCAACACATATCCATCAAAAGCTTGTTTTATTTAACGACGCCTCTAGAGCACATTGATTTTCATCATCGGCTATTGGACGTGAAACATGGTCATTCTGACATATTTCTTTGGAGGAAACCTGCTGCCGTCACATAGGCTACTCCTTCCAATAAGCAGTAAAGTATACATACCCATCAGCCCGGCGATATGTCCCCCCCCCCCCCCACACCCTGCACTTGACATGCACCCGCCACAGTGCACCCATTCAGGGAATGTCCGCCATGTTTTGTCATCACCACTTTCTGGTAATGTGTTCATTTGGTGAGTTGTCTATCGGTGAACAGATTGTGAACCAGCCACTGCCCATTGGGTAGATGTTTTTTTTGTGTGTGTTTTATTTTGTCTCTCTCTCTTTCCCAATAATATATACACCTATTCATATACCTATTCAACCAGACGGGATGGCCGAATGAGTTGAGCATCCGTCTCCTGCTTTGGGGGATCGGGGGATCCAAACCCATGGGTTTGTGGGTTCAAACGCTGGTCGAGTCAAATCAATGACTTAAAAATGTATACTTGTCACTTCCTAGCCAGGCGCTCAGCATTATTAGGATAGGGCAAGGACTGGTTGGCTTAGTGTCAGGATAATGTGACTGAGTGGGATATCAGGTCATGGTGCTGGCTGCCTGGTCTCCAAGTGGGGTAGCACTATAAGGTCACCATGAGTGTGCACTGTCATAAGTTGGTACCCGTCCTGATATGACCTTAGATGTTGCTAGGACGTAAAACAACAAACATAGACAAACAAACAGACAAACAAACAAACAGACAGACAAACACACACACACACACACTTGCCTTTTCGTGGGGGAGGAATTCCTTGCTCAGGCCGAAGTCGGTCAGGATCACGTGACCATCACAGTCCAGCAGTATGTTCTCCAACTTGATATCTCTGTAGATGATGCCCAGCTGTGGAACAAGAGAAGCAGACTAGATAAGAATGGGCTAACAGCGACAAAGGAGGGGAGTGACCAGGAACTCGAGGTCCAAATAGTGTTAATTATACTCAGATAATTTCCCACATCCAAACTCCCGAAGAAAATCTGCCATGAAGGACAGCTTCGATCTGAACCACTGCCACATACTGTGGATCATTCATTTCAAGAAAGCCGATAAAACTGCCATGAAGGACAGCTTCGATCTGAACCATTGCCACGCACTGTGGATCATTCATTTCAAGAAAGCCGATAAAACTGCCATGAAGGAGAGCTTCGGTCTGAACCATTGCCACGTACTGTGGATCATTCATTTCAAGAAAGCCGATAAAACTGCCATGAAGGACAGCTTCGATCTAATTCTCAGTTAAAGACGATAGATCTTTCTATGTCATTCGTAGGTGGGAAAACTGCATTGTATTCCCAGTGCTGCTGAATCAGTGAATGGATTGTGAGTGTGTGAGAGTGAGTGTGAATATGTGTGAGAGTGTGTCTGTCTGAGTGAGTGTGTGAGAGTGAGTGCGCTTACTTTGTGTAGCGTGTCGAGTGCGAGCACGATCTCCCCAATGTAGATGCGAACCTCGTCCTCAGTGAAGTGCTCCCGCTGGTACAGGTGCGTGAACAGCTCACCGCCGTTTACGTAGTCTGCAACAAACAGCACAACAATCAAACACACTCATCTATACACATTTATTACACCACTCACTCCGCTTTCGGTGTCGTTAGAGGTACTCAAGCGTTCTCTACCAGGGGCGTAGCTAGGCATACGCGTGTACGCCAAAACGTCCACATCGTTTTGTCAAAAAAAATCTAATTAAAAAATAATAAAGAGAGAGAGAGAGAGAGAAAGAAAGAGAGAGAGAGAGAGGAGGCATGTAGTAGTCCGGAGTGTCGAAAACTCAAGTCTAAAATGTGTAAAATCTGGCAGCTTAAGCTTAAGCGGCCCCCTAAACCCCCTGCCGAAATTAGGAGTACACATCGTTAAAGGTCTAGCTATGCCCCTGCCTACTAACAGTGTTCATGCCGTCTAAGTGGTACTACTTTCAGATTCTGACCATAAGCAGCTCTAGGGAGGATGGCGCCCCAGGGAAGCTGTACTTCGGCACCCTTACGAGTGTAATTTAAAAAAGAAAATTTAACACTGACGAGGCACCCCCTAGTACATGGTGCTCCCAGGAAACTGGCCAAGTTGCCGGTACCTTCGGCCGGCCCTGGTTCTAACCAATCTATTCTTATACTTCACAGTTCTTTGTACCTTCGACCGGCCCCGGTTCTAACCAATCTATTCTTATACTTCACAGTTCTTTGTACCTTCGACCGGCCCCGGTTCTAACCAATCTATTCTTATACTTCACAGTTCTTTGTACCTTCAGCTGGCCCTGGTTCTAACCAATCTATTCTTATACTTCACAGTTCTTTGTACCTTCAGTTGGCCCTGGTTCTAACCAATCTATTCTTATACTTCACAGTTCTTTGTACCTTCGGCCGGCCCTGGTTCTAACCAATCTATTCTTATACTTCAGTTCTTTGTACCTTCAGCCGGCCCTGGTTCTAACCTAACTATTCTTGTACTCCACAATGTCTAGCTATAGAGTTGGAACAAGAAACAATAATAACAGAAATAGAAATAGAAAAGTAATTCCTGTCTCCCTTAAAGGTAAATAATCAATCCAAAATAAATTTTCACATTTCAAGGACCTTTCAGAACTAAAGACAGCTCTTTTTAAGGACCAAATACAGAAATCATATGGCCATCCTTATAAACTTTTGCATTCTGCAATCCTTGGAGGATGCCGGAGTCATCTGACAATCCAAAAATTAATGAATCATGGAGAATTGAGCAAGAAAGGGTCACAAAATACACAATTATTAAACCTCACCACTGACGATAGAACAACACGCAGAATGACTGATACGTGTTTATTAAAATTAAAAAAATATGATTTCAAATTATCAGGTGACTAGATTTTCATGACTTTTCATGATATTTGGCCCATAAACATAAGCATCAATTTTAACAACTTTCCAGTACTTCATTTATTAAATTATCAATTGAAATGCTTTGTAAGGTTTTAAGGGCCAGCACAAACCTTGTTATACGATTCATTATTTTTATTATTACAATATCCCATGTTATTTCAATAGTACATTTTTGCATTAATATATTGTTGAGCTATCTTATTAATACTTTTATTCAGTAATTAAGAAAGTCTAACTTTAAAATTCTGATTTGGGACTGATGATTCAAGGGCCATAATGCCTACATGGATGGCCACCCACCCACCCCACCCCCAACACACACTGCCCCATATAAACATATACTGTATTCAATGTCACAAAGCGCAAATGGCGCACTATATCAACAACAACCTAGGCTAGATTAGTGTAACATCGCCATTGTTGAACTCGTGGGTGATCACTTTATTTGTGGTGGATTCTGGGAATTTTGTTAATACTCCCTCGAGTAACTTGATCACCGTCAATGAGGAGCATTGTGATACTGAATATGTGATAGCGCAGATGCCACTTCTGGTGTGTGTGTGTGTATGTATGTGTGTGTGCGCGTGTATGTATGTGTGCGCGTGTATGTATGTATGTATGTATGTATGTATGTATGTATGTATGTATGTATATTATGTATGTATATTATGTATGTATATTATGTATGTATATTATGTATGTATATTATGTATGTATATTATGTATGTATGTATGTATGTATGTATGTATGTATGTATGTATGTATGTATATGTGTATGTGCGTGTATGTATGTGCGTGTGTGTCTGTCTGTGTGTGGGTGAGTGGGTTTGTGTGTGGGTGCGGGTGCGGGTGTGTGTGTATGTAGGGGTCACAATGCTAGGACACCACTTAACCGGTTTCAATTTAGGTGTAGCGGGGGTCGATACGCATCCAGAGTTCCCGGCAACATCTAAGTCCATATCAGGACGGGTACTGACTTGTGACAGTGTGCACTAATGGCGACTTTATAGAGCTGCCCTACTGGGAAACCAGGCCGCCAGCATTATGACCTGATATCCCACTCAGTCACATTATCCTGACTCTAAGCCAACTAGTCCTTGCCCTATCCAAGCGCCAGGTTAGGTAGTGACAAGCATCAATTTTATAAGTCATTCGTTTGATTCGACCGGGAACTGAACTCACGATCTCCCGCATGTCAAGCCCGCGCTCTACCGATTCGGCCACCGTGCCCAGTCAGACAATTGGTCTTCCCCATTTTACTGCTCCTTTCCCTATCCTAGTACCACCTAGCGCCAGGCTAAATTCTTAAGTCATTGGTTTGACTCAGCCGTGTCGTGTGAATCCCACGACGAAACCAAAATGGGAGGCGGCGGCTCAACACACTGGTCCGTCCCGTCTTTATACAATCGAAGCATGGTGCCCTTACCCAGGATGAGGTGCAGCTTCGCCTCCGTCTGGAAGGCATAGTGCAGGGTGACCAGGAAGGGCGACTGGCGGATCACCTCAAGCACCTGACGCTCCGTCTTCGTGTGCTCTGTCGTCTTGGTCTTCTGCACAATGCTCGCCTTCTTCAGCACCTTCATGGCGTACAGCTTGCCCTGGTCCGAGCCGCCCAGCTTCCGCACCAGGAACACCTTCCCGTAGGCTGTAGCAAGTGAAGAATCATACAATGAGCATAGACGCGACAGAAGTATAGGCGGGAAAAAAAAGAACAACGAAGATTAAAAAATGTTAACTTTGTAGATAATGCAGACAAAAGGTCCTGGGTATCTCTGGTAATTTATGTTCTAGGTCACCCTTAGGCTGCAGGAAATGAGGATTTATACAATGAGCAAAGATGCAACAGAAGTGTAGGCGGGTAACAAAAGAACAACAAATTCTAAAAAAATTTACCGTTATACCTAATGCAGAAAAAAGGTCCTGGGTATCTCTGGTAATTTATATGTTGTAGGTCACCCGTAAGTAGCAGGAAGTGAAAATTTATACAATGAGCAAAGATGCAACAGAACTGTAGACGGATAACACAAGAAGAGGGAAGGCTAAAAATGTTACCTTTGTACATATGGCAGACAAAAGGTGCTGTATAATTAAATGGGCATTTCTGGTGATTTATGTTCTAGGCAGTGAAGTAGGCTTCTTTGCACTACGCACTAGTTGTGTTATATGTACGTAGCAGCATGGATGTACAGTAAAACCTCTCTAAATCGACCGACCTTAGGACCGACTTTAAGTGTTCCATTTAGGGAGGTAGTCGGTTTAGGGAGTTAGAATATGGCCACAATGGTATTGTAGGACCCAAATAAAGCGATCGATATAGGGAAGTGGTCGAACTGTGGAGGTGGTCGGTTAGAGAGGATTTACTGTACTTAGAATAGAGTACGCAGGGCCATAGCTACCTGGGCCCGTATTCATGGGCTGGTGCCAGGCTAGCCGTGGGCTACACGCTAGCTCTGGGGTAGCTATCCGTGGGTTGGAGAAATAGGTCAAGTCGTATTCACCAATGTCCAAGCCGCCGCGGATAGCTAACCGTGAGTTTATTTATAGATTTGGGAATTCCCTCCAGTCGACAATATGAATAACGCCGCCAATGCGGCATCGGCGTTAATATCGGTTCGAATTTAGGGTTAAATTGATAAGATTTCACTTATTGCATATGTAATTCTGTCAAATATGATCGCATTGAATAGATTTGGGTATTATATATTGCCACCGATTCGGCGGCGACGGCGGTGGCCATGTTTATTTGACGTTGGACAGTATGGATATCGACGTCGCTGCGGCGGCGGCGATTTGTTTACTTTACACTCGTCGATTCGAAAATATTAATATCGCGGCAGTTACGGCATCAGCGTTAATCTCGCTTCGGATTTAGGGTTAAATTGATAAAATTTCACTTATTGAGTATGTAAATGTGTTAAATATGATCGCATTGAATAGATTTACACCCATACACGCACACTAACCGGCGCGGCTTGCAGTTAACCCTGATTCGAAAACGGGGTAGCGTAGCCTAGATTACGCTCCGCGGTTAGCGCTGGCACCGGCTCATGAATGCGAATTTTCCAACGTTAGCCGGGTGGGATACCACTAGCCGCGGTTAGAGCCCTAACCCAAGCCCATGAATACGGGCCCATGAGGGGTGGGGTTGGGAACAAGGGAGCAGTTGGTTCCTCGCTAAAAAAACTGATTATAAAAAGAGTAAAAAAGAAGAATATCCAGGTACGTAAACTCCCTGAAATGGCTAGAAATGACATTTCAGAGCTTCTAGCTTAAACAACTTCCTTGGGTGTGTGTGGGTGAGGGGGGGGGGGGGGGAAGGATACATCCAGACCGCCCTGGTGCCTCATTCCTTCGTCACTTGTCCGTTCCAAGAATTTATTTGAGACTGTCTCAAAAGGTGCTAAGCAATATGGGACAAAACTTTGTACATTGTAACAATCAACATACTATCTGCTTATGCATTTGCTCAGGATAAACTGATTTGGTTTTTTACATGGTGTTTCATAATCCCAATAGAATACATATTGATTGAAGCAAATGCCCTTGTGTTCTCAGTGTAACCCTTTCTGTGCTGTTTTGTGCTAATCATTACAATGGACAGGCTCATTTACACTCCAAATAAAAATGGGCAGTTATTGCTCTGGTGCATTGCATGTTGACGATGTCACCACCCAACTACCCAGCCCCACCCCCAGCATTGATAAGCTTTAATCTGACGAAACGCCTCAATCGATTTACCAAACTACAAGACTACTTCCATGCACAATGCCAGTGGTCAACACAAAGAACTATATTCTTTAAGACTATTGCATGGTATTAGGAGATATTTTGAAGGTGAGCTAATGTGTGAGAGTGTGTGAGTATGTGTGTGTGAGTATGTATGTGTGTGTGAGTGTGTAGGTGCGTGTGTGTACACGTGTGTAGGAATTAAATCTAAGATCAAATGAAAGTAGGTGTTTATAATTCGAAAAGTTGTTGCCATCAAAGGATTATATAGCTTTAAAGATTAAGTAAATTTAATGAAACATTGTTGTAGTTGGATTTATATTTTTTTGTGTGTGTGTTTTTTGTTGTGTTTTTTTTTGGGTGTTTTTTTTTGTGTTTTTTTTTTACATCCTGGCAACATCTAAGGCCATATAAGGACAGGTACCAACTTGTGACAGTGCGCACTCATGGTGACTTTATAGTGTGGCCCCACTGGGAGACCAGGCCACCAGCACCATCATGACCCGATATCCCAACTCAAGTTGCATTATCCTGATCCTACGTTAACCAGTTCCTGACCATTCAGCACTAGGCTGTGTAGCGACATGCATCAATTTGATAATGATTCGAACCACCTTTCCGCATGTGAAGCCAGGTCTCTTACCAATCCAGCCACTGCATCCGGTGTTTAAACTAACAACAATGGAGTACAGTAAAACCTCTCTAACCGAACACCTCCACAGATCGACCACTTCGCTACAGCAATTGCTATATATTTGGGTTCTGAACGATCGCCCATACACTACAGTTGTCGTCGTCGTCATCGTCGTCATCATCATCATCATCATCATCATAATCATAATCATCATCATCATCATCATCATCATCATCATCATCATGCTGTCGGTCGCGATGCGACAAAGACTACTACCGTTGTAGCGATAATAAAAACTCCATAAACTGACCACCTCCCGAAATGAACCATTTAAAGTCGGTCCCATGATCGGTCAATTTAGAGAGGTTTTACTGTATGCATACCATAAAGTGTTTTTAATGAGGGCACAATAAAATCCTATCTCAGCTGGGCACCAGACAGTTCTGATTGATTGACTTCGATTGACACTGTGACATCACCAAATCCATCGACGTCTCCGCGGTTTTAAGTGGCGTTTACATGCTGACAATCTGCTAATTATTAATCGATGCCTAAACACTGCCACGTAAGCTACCACAACTGTCGGTGACTCCTAACCAAAGATGCCTGCTTTCTTAAACTTAAAGAGCTAGGCACCTTATTTTGCCTTTTGCCATGCATTCCTTACAGGAATAGCGATATAGGTCTCAGAAACATTTTGGGAATTGTTTTGAAGTGTTCGGGAGTCTTGGGCTGCGTTCAGGGTACACCTCAGAATCGATTCAAAGTCGGCTCCGCGACGTCTTTTTGGCCTATTTGCGTTCAGGGTACGCCTCGAAATTGGCCACAAGATCCAGTGGTTTCAGCCAATCAGAGCTGTTCTTTTCAATTGCAAATGGCTGCCCCCTATGGAGGCTGCCATTTTCCAGGCACCAGACAGCTCAAGTCGTTCAGACTATAGCGACGTCCCGAATTTCTCCGAGGCGCCTCCGAGGAGTACCTTGAACACAGCCCTGACCTCCAGCACCAGGATCCCAAATGAAGTCACATTATCCTGATATGGCACTAACCAGTCTTTGACCATTCCTCTTAACCCCGAGCACCAGGCTATGTAGTGACATGCATACCTTTTTATAATGATTCAAACCACCTTTCCACACGGGAGGCCAGCAATCCGGCCACCGCATCCATTGTTTAAACTCACAACAATGGGTCAGTTCTTCTGGCCAATACCGTAGAAGATCAAGAACTAGACCGTGACCTGGATCCAATATCAGGGTGGGTTGATCTGCTATGATTTATGGCCCCCACATACACTTAGGGCCGAGATCTTGCACGTGATGGCCACAGCCCCCCCCCCCCCCACCCCACTCGGACAGTCTTGTATCCAGGCTCACCTCCCCCCCCCCCTCCCCGCCCCTGGAGCGTATAGTCACCATCATATGTGGGTTAATCAAATATAACCCAGTTGTATCCATAGACTGCACATTGTGCACAGTCCACGTTCCATATATATATATTCCATATATATAACCCATATATATATATAGTATAGTTATACGAGTCTTACCTTGGTACAGATGATGGAATAACTGTTGTTTTTAACCGAGGTATAAGCCTCGGATAGATGTGGGCTAGGGAGAGGTAAGCACGTCCGGTACCAGCAATCTTAACCTACTTATTGAGGATAAAAATGACTTTCAAACAATGGATACTATTACTTTACCGAAAAGGTACACCAACAGAATAGATGTGGCAGGGTGTGGCGGGAGGGCCCTAGCCCACATCTATCCGAGGCTTATACCTCGGTAAAACAACAGTTATCCATCATCTGTACCAAGGTAAGACTCGTATAACTATACTATTTTACCTCGGTAAACAGCCTCAGGCTAGCCTCAGGCTAGGGAGACCTTTACATAATTCATTTTTATCCTTAATATCATTCTTTCTTATTATTATAACATTCTAAATTTTTGTTCTCACCTATTCTTGTTAGTTGGCGAGAAGACGCTTTGCAACGCCGGTAGGCTTTTCTAGTCGTTTATTATAATGTTTTGCAAACGACTTAGCCGTCTTCCAGCCTGCATGCGCTAGTATTCTTTTCACAGAAATACCAAGCACCCGTGCCTTGGAGACCATGGCTCCTCTAGTTGAGTGGGAAGAGTATTTACTCGTATCCACTCCAGCCAATTTCAACACCGTAATTGTCCATCTGGCAAGTGTGTCTCGTGAAATCGCCTTATGTGGCTTTATAAAGCTCACTAATAGTTGTTGTGATGCACGTAAATCCTTTGTCTTGTATATATAAGCCCGTATGGCCGACACAACACATAATTTCCGATCATTCGGAAAACAGTCTAAGTGAACCGTTGATAAAGGGTCACCTAACGTGTTCGATTTAAGCAATTTTTCTAAATCAAACGTAGCTTGTTGCTTGTCTATTTCTAATCCAGTTAAGGATAAAGCAACAATCGTCTGTCCTCTGTGTCCAGTTACTAACAATAACAGGACCGCAACCTTAAAACCTAACTGTTTTATATCTAACCACGAGTTGTGAGGCCAAGCCTGAAACAACTTAAATACTATAGAAACATCCCAAAACCGGCTATACTTTGGTTTTGGAGGATTCCTTTGATAAATTGAACGAAGTAAATAACAAATAACATAATGTTTTCCAACTGTTTCGCCATCAATTCTAGGTAATACAATTGATAACGCACACCTCGCCGCATTAATCGATCCAAAGGAAAGTCCTTCATCCTCTAGAGAACGAAGAAACCGAGCTACTTGTGAAATCTTTGGATTTGTTGGTTTAACTTTCATTAATAAACAATGTACACCCCATTTCTTTAAATAGGTTGTATACATTTTGACAGTTCCTGGCCTCCAGGCATCCGATACTATCCTATCCTCAGTAATTCTGTCCAATCCAAATTGCTGTAGCTGCTTCCTTAGAAAAGGAATGCCAATAGGGGCGTCGTTGACACGTCGCCGTGAACCACTAGCGGTCCGTGGTGCGTCAGATTCCCGAGTTTTCTTGGAATCGTATACGATCTTTTGCCAGTTGTGAAACTGCTGGCAGCCAAGGTTGCGTGTCCCAATCGGGCACCACCAATATCGCATGTGTCCCTTCCAAGCCGATTTTTCTCACTACTCGGCTGATAATGCTAAATGGTGGGAAAATATAAAAATAATTATTTTCCCAAGTAATAGCAAACGCATCTACTTTCCAAGCATCCGGTTCAGGATGCCAAGAAACATAACAGGGTAACTTGTTATTATTTCGTGATGCAAATAAGTCAACTTCAGGTGTACCCCCATTTTTCACAAACGAAGTTAAACAAATGTGTAGAGAGAGACCACTCTAAATGGTCATGGAAATTCTACTTTTATAATCTGCAAGTGTATTTTGTGACCCTGGAATATGCGCTACAGTCAGCCAGACTTGTTGAGCCTGTGCCCAGTTCCAAATCAGTTTAGATAACTGATTGCAAGACTTTGATTTGGTTCCACCCATGTTACGAATATATGCCATGGCAGTAGTATTATCAGTTAGTATTCTAACCTGTGATTTATTTATCTTTACCAAACTACGTAAGCCCAGATAAATAGCATGCAATTCTAGTGCATTAATATAGTCTGATTTTTCATCATCAAGCCATCTACCTCCTGTTGTGACCCCATCTCGATGAGCTCCCCAACAAGTTGGAGAAAATGCTACGAAACTCGGAGAAACGCCTGAAAAAGTTTTGTCTAGGGGAGTCTATAAAAGAAACCCAGGAGCATCTCCAACATTACTCTCTATTAGAGTACGAGAGAATTTCCACATGAGATAGGGCGAAACCCACATCTCTACCCATAGTCACACGGTGACCCGGGTGTTGACATAACTGCTAATGACCGGTTTGGTTCCTTCGCGAAACCCACTCGAGTGTTCTATCCTTGGTTGTTTATAACCAAATAACTCGTCCAAATTGGACCAACGAAAGTCTAAACTTTCCATATTGATGCTCTAATGCATCATAATTAAGCTAACCACAGTTTTTATTATACTTACTGCGTATTTGCTTGTATGTAGACTAATTTTGCCGGAGCAACCCAACGACACGTTATCCAGTCGTGAGTTGTATATGCTAATTGCTGGTACCGGACGTGCTTACCTCTCCCTAGCCTGAGGCTGTTTACCGAGGTAAAATATACATATATATATATACACACACATATATTCTATTTATAGCAAAGCCACACTCGCCTATATAACTCAATATCCCACTCAGTCACATTAGACATTGGTATATATAGAATGTATGTATTCTAAATATATATTCTATTTATAACGAATCCCAAACTAGGCGTTGCTATATATAGTGTATACACACATAATCTATATCTTGGCGATATAAAATATTGCTCAGTTAAACGGGGCATAGATAGTTTCTTGCAGGGCTCAATAGTTCCACATTCACAGTCACGGCAAAGAGCAAAACCACAGAGTTTCGCCTTGGCAGATCTACGAAGCCACATACCTAATCCGCCGAAGACACAATCAAAAGGTTGGTTGGTTGGTTGGTTGGTTGGTTGGCTGGTTGGTTGTTGGAATTTAAGTCCTGGCAACATCTAAGGTCATATCAGGACACGTACCGACTTGTGACAGCGCACACTGATGGCAACTTCATAGTACTGCCCCACTGGGAAATCAGGCCGCCGACACCATGACCCGATATCCCACTCAGTTACATTATCCGGACACTGAGCTAACCAGTCCTTGTCCTATCCTATTAATGCCAAGCACCAAGCTCGGAAAGTATCAATTTTATAAGTCATTGGTTTGACTCGACCAGGACCCAAACTCTCGATCTCCCCCACGCGATGCCCGCGCTATACCGATTCGGCCATCACGTCCAGCGGCACAATCAAATACGACCATTTCATTACAACAAAAGGATGCATGGGAGTTACGATACATCAACAAATTATTCCATGAAACTATATTCCTGTCAATGCTTACAGAAACAACATATGACATATTGTTGCCTTTATGTCATATCCTTGATCAAGCCGCCCACACAGCCACTCAGTTCTCAATATAACTTGCCTTTTTAGACTTGTTTCCCCATTTTAATTCTCTTGTTATGTTTCCGGTTCTATCGTGAACAGTTTACGTCCCGGCAACATCTAAGGTCACATCGAGACGCATACCGACTTGTGACAATGTGCAATCATGGCGAATTTACAGCAACTTAGGATTCTTCATATATTCTTATATTCATGTTTTAAATATTTCAGCCAGAACGAGGCTAGTCCCACAAAAAAGTAGGAGCAGCACATTAAATACAAATATTATTAAATACTGTATTTCCGACCATCTTCCTTATACACAGACAAGTACAAGTTTATACAAATATTAAATCAGAAAACATATAAATAATAGAGAATATCAGAACATGAAGGGAGATGGTTGTAATAATAAAATATAATAGTGTATAATCTCATAGCAGTATTATTCAAATAATAATATATTTACGGACCGGGAGCGGTCGCCGAATAGGCAGAATGCATGCTTCCCATGCGGAAGGTCGGGAGTTCGATTCACGGTCGAATCAAACCAATGACTTACAAAATTGATACTTGTCGCTTCCTAGCCTGGTGCTTGGCATTACTCGGATAGGACAAGAGCTCAGTATCACTATAATATGACTGAGTGGGAAATCAGGCCACTAATAAAGTCACCACGAGTGCGCACTGTCACAAGTCGGTACCCATTCTGATGTGGCCTTAGATGTTACCAGGACGTAAAACTCCAACAACCAAAACCAAGTTGGTACCCATCCTAATATGGCCTTAGGTGTTCCCAGGATGTAAAGCTCCAACAACCAAAACCAAAAACAAAAACAAGTCGGCACCCATCCTAATATGTATGGCCTTAGATGTTGCCAGGACGTACAACTCCAACAACCAACCAACCAATTCGGTTCCCATCCTGATATGGCTTTAGATGTTCCCAGGACGTAAAACTCCAACAACCAACCCACCCACCCACCCAACCACACATCCTGTTAATATGTGATATGACCTTAGATGTTGCCAGGACGTGAAACTCCAACAAACACCAACTGGCTAACCGCTGGTGAGTTCCCTACTCCTGAACTCAGCGTCACCGTGAGGTTCTGACTACTGGCCACAGATTTGCCAACATAAAACACCAACTGCCAGCTTCCTGGAAGCTAGCCACCAGGTCACGTGGTGGTGCGCGACAATTTGCTAGGCGAACATGGTTCCCGGTAGCAAGATGGGTTGGTTGTTGGGAGTTTCACGTCCTGGCAACATCTAAGGTCATACTAGTCCAGGCCCGGCTGTAAGACATCGGTTATATAAAAACTCCCAACAAACTGGGGGCAGTGTGGTCTTGGTTGTTGGGAGTTTTACGTCCTCGTAACATCTAAGGTCATATCAGGATGGGTGCAAACTTGTGACAGTGCACGCTCATGGCGACTTTACAGTGCTGTCCCACTGGAAAATCAGGCTGAAAACACCATGACCCAATATTCCATTCAGTCACATTATCTGGACACTGAGCGAACCAGTCCTTGACCTATCCTATTAATGCCGAGCGCCAAGCTAGGAAGCAACAAGTATCATTGGCTTGACTTGACTGGGAATTGTATGTCATTGGCTTGACTTGACTCCCGATCTCCCGTACGGGAATACTGTGCTCTACCGACTTGACCACCGCGTCCGGTGTGGTGTACATACATCGCAGTGCGGTGGACAGTGTTCACTGTGTAATACTAATAAATAATTAAGGCGGGGCAGGACACACACTCTGTCCGGCGTCCCAGTGCACTTGGCTGCAGGCGACACACTGCATGCGCCTCTCTAACTGCAGCGGCTCGTGCACCGCCGACACCCAGTTGTGAGGTGACTGAGTGGGCCAGGGAGTGAACCCAGGCAGCTGATAAACAATACAATACACGCATTAGACAACACGCCCCCCCCCCTCCGCCTCCTCACCCTGATTCCGTGTCCGCCTGTCATTTGGCCATCAAATCAAATCGCAAGTTACCAGACGGGATGGCCAAATGAGTTGAGCGTCCACCATCCATTTTGATAGGCCGTGGGATTCTAAAGCCGTGTTCACACACACAACTTTAGGCCGAACTAGATAAGGCGAACTAGATGAGGCGAACTAGTGTCATGTCCACACATGCAGTATTCTAGGGACGGTTTAAGGCGGAAATCGATATCTGCGCATGAGCAAGTCCATACTAACCAGCGCCAGTTTCGGTTAGTCGACGTCGCCACGAGAGAGTGTGGGTTCGACCTAGATATGTATGGACTGAATCATATTGGTTTGGAATGGTCAAAACTTTTGCTGGGCAGAGAAAACCTTAAAATAAATGATGAAAAAAATATCTGTGCACAGCTAGCAGTTTCATAGAGAAAATTTACCGGAAAGTCAACAAACTCAGGTCTCGACTGTGACGCCCTTAATCCGCCTCATCTAAACCGCTACCGTCCACACAGGCAATATGGGCCGACTTAAGCTAGTTCAGTTCATCTGGACTACCTCGCGACGTGGTTTACTTGAAGCGAACTAGATGAGGCGAATCAGCCCT
Organism: Branchipolynoe longqiensis; assembly: GCA_030323885.1. Classification (NCBI taxonomy): domain Eukaryota; kingdom Metazoa; phylum Annelida; class Polychaeta; order Phyllodocida; family Polynoidae; genus Branchipolynoe; species Branchipolynoe longqiensis. The sequence continues at coordinate 13,901,309 of CM059186.1, forward strand.
AATCCGCCTCAGCATCGCGTCTACGCGGCGAATGTGAGCCGAACTAGACAAGGCGAACTAGTTGAGGCGACTTAACGCCCGTGTGTGAACACGGCTCAAGAACCCAGTTTCAAAGCAATTATGTTCCCCATTGAACTTGAAGATTTATACTGCCTATCATGGATAAGTCTGAATAGACTTGTTTTCACCATTAGCCTACACTTTTAACGACCAAAGGGATTTTTAAGCTCCCACACCACACATACATGATAGCCGTAATCGATTAACACGACCCTGGCGACTCGGATCGCCCGGGTCGTCAGAATTTCAAATCAAACACCGCGAGTGGAGTCGGCAAATACACGTGCCGTGTGCAAAATGACCCGACCCCAGTAACCCACCCCTTGGCTGGGGGTGTCTAGGAGCGATGACGTCACAATTGCGCTGGCACCGCCCTGCAGGATAACAGCTACCAGTACCAGTCATACATGTTTTTTTTTTTTTAATAACCTAGATTAATTAAATGGAAATATAACTAAACTATGCCATCATAAACTAGTTTAAATCCTACTTTTCTGTAGTTGTATCGGTTATTAAAAGAAAAGAAAAGGTTTTGGATTAAGCCACCATTTTTTCGTGGAGAAGCGTATTTGATTATTCGACCCGAATCTGTAGGATGTGCGCATGCGCCAAAAGGTGGCTAGGGTGACCCGAGTTGATTATTCGATTACGCCCGGTATGAGAGCAAATGGCCTTTGATAACGTTGTAGTTTATACACAGTGGTGGAAATCCAAATTGGCAGAGGTGGGGGCATGGGGAATCGAACCACCAACCCTCAGATTAGGAGTCCGACCTAGAAAAAAGTCAGCCACTCTAACCAGTCCGCCACAGAGAATCTACTTTAAAATGTATGCTTGTCGCTGCCCAGTCTGGTGTTTGGCATTACTAGGATAGGGCAAGGAGCAGTGGAATGAGGAAGACCAATTGTCCATGATTGAAATGGCCCCTGCTTAATCAACTAATGTTTAAAAAAAAACCGGCAATGTGGTATTTGTGGAAATGCGACATCTAAAGTTGTTTACAAGCCTTCTCTCAACAAAACTAATTTTCTTGAATTATATCCGTTGATTACGCAATTAGAGAGGATTAATCTTCCTCATTCCATAGCTCACTCTACTGCCCTACTATCTGTGTTTGTTTGTTTGTTTAACGATCCCCCAGCACAGAAGTAAATATCCGCTATTTGGGGGGTGGTGACTGTCCTAGTACAGTATAACCCCGTTAAACCAAACTTGAAGGGACCATAGAAATTTGTTTGGATTAACCGATCATTAGTTTAACCGAGCTTTGGCTTTGACTTTGACTTTAGGTAAGCATGTATTAACTATTATGCAATATACAATTTATGTGGACACTTTGATTATTGTTTTTATGTATATAAATACAGTATAACCCTGTTGAACCAATCTCAGTTAAACCGATCGATCAATTAATCCAAACTTTTTTTGGCTGCCCGGCAAAATACAACCATTTATCATATAAAAAAGTTGGTGGGTCTCAGATAACCACATGAAAGTTTGGTTCAACCGTACTGGAAGTGGCCTGAGGTCTGACAATTTTGTTTGGATTAACCGATAATTTGGATTAACCGACTTTGGTTTAACCAACATTTTTAATATGATAAATGGTAGTATTTTGCCGGGCAGCCGAAAAAAGTTTGGATTAACTGATCGTTTGGTTTAACCGAGCTTGGTTTAACAGGGTTATGCTGCATCATGCTGAGGCTATGTATCAACAAGTGTACATTTTAAAGTCATTGGTCTGATTTGACTCGACTGGGGTCTGAACTCCATAACCTGTCACACGGAAAGCTCAATCGGACATACCGGTTACTCCAATTATCAATAGTAAAACTTCAATAATGAATTGATTTAATGAACACACACTGCTGCAAGTGCTGCACCTAAAGCCATTGTCACACTTCACCGGATCGAGGAAATGCATTGAAACGGAACAAAGTCTGTTGATATCTGTCATAAGCCATGTTCACATGGGCAAAATGTGAGGCGAACTAGACAAATCGAATCAGGTGAGGCGAATTAGCGGCCCGTTCACACGGGCAGTACTTGGGCCGGAAATCGAATGCTGCGCATGAGCAAGTCCAGGCTAACCAGCGCCATTTTGGGTTCGACGATGCTGGCACCAGAGAGTGTGGGTTCGACCTAGATATGTAATGACTGAATCGTATTGGTTTGGAACGGTCAAAACTTCTGCTGGGCAGTGAAACCCTAAAAATAAATGATAAAAAAAATATCTGTGCACCTCTAGCAGGTTCATAGACCAAATTATAGTATATAGATCGACGTGCTTAGTCCGCATCACGTAAGTCGGTTGCGTCCACACGGGCAAAATTATCCGCATCACAGGAATCGATTCACGTAGACTACCTCGCTTAGGTGGTTTACAGGATCCGCATCACATGAGTCGAATCAGCCCTAATCCGCCTCAGACGTGCGTTCACACGAGAAATGTGATGCGAACTATACAAGTTGCTTTCTACGAATCGATTTACATTGCCCGTGTGAACAGGGCTAAAGTCTGGTTTGTGTCCGTTACATATCTGTTGATATCCGGCCCGATCCATTACAAGTGTACATGGATTCGATGCACATGATCCCTATGAACAACGTATGCGTCATTTGAAGATCCCAAGCATGTACTACAGACGGGCCCTGGGGGATATGATTGAAGTATTCAAATATATACATTTGCATATATATTATATGAGTCACTCTCCTCAAAACTGTTCAGCATGGGGTGGGATTTAAAACATCAATAAAAAAACATCCTACTTAATTTTCTCCCTATACATTTCATATTCTTGTTCAGATTTGATGCCAGAAATAAAGTAAATAAAATAAATGGGATGCAAGTTTAGTCTTTTTTGCGGTGAAGTGTTTTTGTAAAAAAAAAAAAAAGAATTCACACTCACACTATAACACGACATATGGGACATGGTTGGATCCATACTAACATCTTGTAATGCATTGATATATCAGACAAAACAGTTCCCAAATCAAAAGGAAGTATTTATTAACATGTATGCATGCTTAAACAAACAATAACATTTGTTTATAAGTTCAGAAATAACGTTACAAATTTGTGTCACAAACGTAACCAGTAGTGTCCTGATCCCATACAATTATTGTATGCTAACTAGTCAGTGAATAAAGCACAGCCGGGAATTACTCCTTTTAACAAAAATCAATATAAGCACTACATATTTCTGTATATTAATTATGCCATGATTAATATGCTTTTCAGTATGAAATTATTTAATTCTGCTTAGATTTTTATTAAGCAGAATGTGTGGTGTCCTAAACATGTGTTACGTACGTTATATATATATATATACTATATATATATATATATATATATATATATATATATATATATATATATATATATATATATATATATATAGTTATACGAATCTTACCTGGGTAATTTCCGATCACTCGGAAAACAGTCTAAGTGAACCGTAGATAAAGGGTCACCTAACGTGTTCGATTTAAGCAATTGTGCTAAATCAAACGTAGCTTGTTTCTTGTCTATTTCTAATCCAGTTAAAGACAAAGCAACAATGGTCTGTCCTCTGTGTCCGGTTACTAATAATAACAGGACCGCGACCTTAAAACCTAATTGTTTTAAATCTAACCACAAGTTGTGAGGCCAAGCCTGAAACAACTTAAATACTACAGACACATCCCAAAACCGACTATACTTTGGTTTTGGAGGATTCCTTTGATAAATTGAACGAAGTAGATATCCAAGAACATAATGTTTCCCAACTGTTTCGCCATCAATTCTCGGTAATATGATTGATAACGCACATCTTGCCGCATTAATCGACCCAAAGGATAGTCCCTCATCCTCTAGAGAACGAAGAAAATGAGCTACTTGTGAAATTGTTGGATTTGTTGGCTTAACTTTCATTAACAAACAATGTACACCCCATTTCTTTAAATAGGATGTGTACATTTTAACAGTTCCTGGCCTCCAGGCATCAGCTACTATCCTATTCTCAGTAATTTTGTCCAATCCAAATTGCTGCAGCTGGTTCCTTAGAAAAGGAATGCCAATAGAGGCGTCGTTGACACGTCGCCGTGAACCACTAGCGGTCCGTGGTGTGTCAGATTCCCGAGTTTTCTTGGGAATCGTATACGTTCTTTTGCCAGTTGTGAAACTGCTGGCAGCCAAGGTTGCATGTCCCAATCGGGCACCACCAGTATAGCATGTGTCCTTTCCAAACCGATTTTCCTGACAACTCGGCTGATAATGCTAAACGGTGGGAAAATATAAAAATAATTATTTTCCCAGGTAATAGCAAATGCATCTACTTTCCAAGCCTCCGGTTCAGGATGCCAAGAAACATAACAAGGTAATTTGTTATTATTTCGTGATGCAAACATTTTTCACAAATGAAGTTAAACAAAGGTGTAGAGAGAGACCATTCTAAATGGTCATGGAAATTTCTACTTTTATGGTCTGCAAGTGTATTTTGTGACCCTGGAATATGCGCTACAGTCAGCCAGACTTGTTGAGCCTGTGCCCAGTTCCAAATCAGTTTAGACAACTGATTGCAAGGCTTTGATTTGGTTCCACCCATGTTACGAATATATGCCATGGCAGTAGTATTATCAGTTAGTATTCTAACTTGTGAATTATGTATCTTTACTAAACTACATAAGCCCAGATAAATAGCACGCAATTCTAGCGCATTAATATGGTCTGATTTTTCATCATCAAGCCATCTACCTCCTGTTGTGACCCCATCTCGATGAGCTCCCCAACCTTCTAACGAAGCATCAGTAGTAATTATCGTATTAGGTTCCGCCATACGGATTGGATTTGGTGAACTTGCTATGTGTTCCATCCACCATTCAATATCCTGTAGCCCTTCTTGCGAAATAAACATCTTTCGCTCAAAATTCCCCTTAGTTCGTGTTAACGCTAAATTTTTATCTATTTCTAGAGATTTAATATGAGCCTTCCCGTATAGAATAGCGGGTGCATACGATATCATTATCCCAATAAGGACTGCGACCTGTCTAATTTTAGGTTTTGGTAACTTAATAAGCTGGGTCGCTGTATTCATAAACTTAATTAGTTTCTGTTCTGTTATCGACACTGTAAGAGACTGTGTATCCAGAATAAACCCTAAACATTTGAGTTGGTTTGATGGTTTAAACACTGACTTTTGTGGATGTACATAAAACCCCAATTTAGTAAGTAATGCACATAAATCCAAAACTGCATTCCCACAATCAATTTGTGTTGATGCTATAATAAAGGAATCATCTATGTATGGAAACATTATATGACCTTTCCGCGCCATTACTGAGAAAACAGGTTTAAGCAGTTTAGTGAATAAACGAGGGGCACAAGCTAAACCATTCGGCATACAGGTAAACTCATAGAGTTGGTTATCCCAAAGAAACCGAAGAAATTTCCGGTCTTTTTCTCTTATGGGAAGCGTATAATATGCATCCTGTAAATCAACACTAGCCATCCACGCATCTGGCGTAATCAGATCGCGTGCTGTATCTAGCGAGAACATTTTAAAATGTCGATATTCAACCATTTTATTAAGGATTGTTAAATCCAGGATCATTCGAACCTCGCCATTAGGCTTTGGTCTCGAGAAGATGTTTGAAATAAACTCTCCTGAACAGTATGTCACTTTTTGTATAATTCCTTTGTCAAAGAATTTTTGTACCTGTTTAGTTAATGCCTCTCGTTCAACCAGTTCAATGTTATAAGGAAAAGGTATCCTGCCCTGTACCGGAATTTGTGTGAAGGGAATGTGAACACCCCTAACTATTTGTAAAATTTCTTGGTCACTAGTAATTTTGTGCCACTCAGAAATATGATTATTGATATTACCAGCCACAAAGTTGCTTACAGTTTGTGTGGTTTTAGAGGCTGGAAGGACTTGTAACGTTTGTGTTTCAACCTCTACTTGGACCCGCCCTTGGGGAAGGGTCTCGGCGAGTTGACACCTCGGCCCAGTGGCCGTGCGGTGTTGTCGGTCCAGGCTGAGCGAGCGCCCCGGCCCCGAAAAGCTTGACCGAAGTTTGAGCCCGGTCTGGTTCCCCTGGTGAACCGCCGTGGACGAAAATCCCCTCGTGACCTTTTGAAACGAGGAGTTTCCTGTTTCTTCTTACCATCCATGTTTTTGCCACTCTTGGCTGCAGTTTCTACCTCTTTATAGCGGTATTGTAGTTGACCGCCAAACATTTTCGTGTTATGTAAAGGTTTCCCTTTAATCGGCTCTGGAGCAAGAAAGAGCGTAAACTCTTTCCCATCATTATCAGTAACCTTCTTTGAGCGAGCCACTTCTTTGCCAGCATCTGTGCAAACCGACTTGAAAACATTTTCATATCTTCGATACGACAGGTAATTACCAGCCGCCGCCAACAATGCAATACCTTTGTCCATCGTCTTAGCCAAAGACGAGAACTTATTTTCTCGTTGCATTCTGTTTGCTACAGGAGCAATGGCTGTTAGGGTACCAAGCACCACCTTATGCACTGTGTGCAACACACCCTCAAATCTCTTACGGTCCTCCGTCATATTGACATCTCGATCCATCTCCTTAATGATGGAGTTAGGAACACCTTTAATGCCTGTTAACTCATCTGATAACTTAGAAATAATCTCCGCCGGCTTAAACGTGCGGAAATGGCCATTAATGTTCTCACGCATAAGCGTAGTGGTTTTCACATGCTTAGCCCTTGGCTTCTCGACTTTCTTAGCCACTTTGCCCCCAATGGCAGCATAGACACCTTCATATTGCGTGTCTGAGTCCGATTCCGTTGAAGTGGAATCCGTGGACGAGTCAGAAGAAGAAGAATCTTTCCTCTTCTTCTTCTTCTTGGACTTGGTCTTGTGCTTTTTGCGAAGCCCAGTCCTCCCCCTTTCCTTGGTGAAATCATCATGATTAAGCTAACCACAGTTTTTATGATACTTACTGCGTATTAGCTTGTATGTAGACTAAATTTGCCGGAGCAACCCAACGACACGTAATCCAGTCGTGAGTTGTATATGCTAATTGCTGGTACCTCACGTGCTTCCTTCTCCCTAGCCTGAGGCTAGCCTGAGGCTGTATACCGAGGTAAAATATATATATATATATAGCCATATAACAACATAACAAGATTAGCATTGCATCAAGTTGGTGGATATGGCGATAGCTTAATCGATTCAATATCTATATGATTGATGGCCGTCTACGATGCAGACTGACACGTAGACGCTTGTTTATCAACTGTGAACTCACACCACTCACCAGTAAACACCAATGTAAAAACATATTCCAGGTACAGTCGATACCAGGGGCTTCATTTCGCACAGGAAGAGGTGTTTGTTTGTGTTGTTTTTTGGCTGTGTGTTCGTTTTTGTGGTGCGCCTAATCAACATCTAAGGTCAAAACAGGACACCCATCTGTGACATTGCGCACTCTTGACGACTTTATAGTGTTTCCCCCATAGGCTACCAGCACCCTGGCCCGGTATCCCACTCAACCACATTATCCTGACACTGAGCTAACCAGTCCTTGCCCTATCATATTAATGCCGAGCGTCAGGCTAGGAAGCGACAAGTATCAATTTCATAAGTCATTGGTTTAACTCGACTGGGAACCAAACTCCCGATCTCCCGCACGGGAGGCCTGAACTCTACTGATTCGGCGACCATGTCCGGTTCGCCAACCAGAAGGTAGAGCTGTTATAATCACCTTTATCTTTAGTCTTAGTACATACACCTACCGTCACTGTAGTCACTTCCTTTATGGCTCACCTACTCACCCATCCCACCCGCCATGACACACACACTGCTGCTTATTTCTTTAAAAAAATTATCTAATTCTGTGCAAGTCAGCGCAGGCCTCCCATGCGGAAGGTCGGGAGTTCAATTCCCAGTCGAGTCAAACCAATGACTTACAAAATTGATGCTTGTCGCTTCCTAACCAGGCACTTAGCATTATTAGGATAGGGCAAGGATTGGTTGGCTCAGTGTTTGGATAATGTGACTGAGTGGGATATCAGGTCATGGTGCTGGCGGCCTGGTCTCCCAGTGGGCAGCACTATAAAGTCGTCATGAGTGTCCACTGCCACAAGTCGGTACCCTTCCTGATATGACCTTAGATGTTACCAGGACGTAAAACTCCCAACCCAACAACCAACCATCCAGGAGCCCAGCATGTTAAACTTGACGTGAGAGTGTGCACTGTCACAAATCGGTATCCGTCCCGATATGACCTTAGATTAAGTTAGACATTGCGAAGTGTACAATAAATAATTAAAAACATGCCAGACCATATCAAACGTAGATGCCACATATACTAAAAAATATGCAGACAACTCCATGACTGCGGAAGTTTGCTTAGCCATAAATGTGTGCCACTAAATGCTTGTTCGCCAATACATTAGCTGCCAATGATCAAATTTCCGTCCAGATGACTGCCAACGGTTACAGAAAAAGAACGGAACTAGTTGACGTCCGACAAGTTTCTAAATATACTGTGCATAATACTTATCAATCTATAATATTAATATACGTCTTTAAATATAGACACGTCTCTTCCTTTCTCTCGAAATGTGGGAGATCGGGAGTCCGGTTCCCGGGTGAGTCAAACCAACGACTTATAAAATTGATACTTGTCGATTCCTACTCCTAGCCTGGTGCTCGGCATTAATAGAGTAGGGCAAGGTCTGGTTAGCTCAGTGTCAGGATAATATTGGGTCATGGTGCCGACGGCCTGATTTCCCAGTTGGGCGACACAATAAAGTCAGCATGAGTGCACACTGTCACAAGTTTGTACCCGTCCTGATATGACCTTAGATGTTACAAGGACGCAAAACTCCAACAACCAACCAACTCGATATATGTGTGATGCATAAGGATTATGTGAGTATAAAGGCATAGAAGGGAATTTCAATATTATTATTATTATATCTACCACACTACCCATTTCCTACTCTGTACATCCTGACCATCATGATCCGACCGGTGGCGCCGTCACCGGCCTCCCTCGTCCCTAACGGACGCCCACATATGTTCATTCACACTGAGGATTTGGTTAAAGACACAAAAAAACAATCTATTGCGAGACACCGACTTTGTTTGGTACGGGACATACTTCAAGACAATTATTGTGATAAATTCTTTCAAACTATTTTTTTCTTCACTGTAATGCTCACGAGATTTTACGGCAATCTAAACCGGTTTAAACCGCATATATAATATCAGCCAAGCAGATACGAGAAATGGCTTTAATTCGTGAGTAACTTGACAGCACGCCCCTGTGTTAGTCATGTTTACCCATTCCCTCATGACCCCACCCATTCCCATCCCAAGCGACACAAAAACTGCCACACCCACCGCCCCACTCAACCCCCACCCAACCGTACCATCTCAATAGAAAACTGCTCTTATTGAGGGACAATCCAAAAATGACAACATATTACATGGTAGTACAAATACCTACCCCCCCCCCCCCACCAACCACCACACACCCCGTCTGCACCCGTCTCCCACTTTGGTAGGTAATGGGATTCGAAATCCTATTTCAGGCCCTGGTTGAGTCAAACAAATAACCTTGAAAATTTAAACTTGTCGCTATCTAACCTGGCATTTGGCATTACTAGGATAGGGCAAGGGGCAGTGGAATGAGGAAGACTAATTGTCCGCAATTGAAAATTCCCCTGCTTAATCAAGTATTGCACCAATTCAAAAAAATATATATGTTGTGGGGGTGATGAAAATGGGAAATATTGCGCCTAGAGCGGGACTCGAACCCACATCTCTTTGCATTCCGGGCCAGTGTGCTAACCATTACACCACCTAGGATCCCTGATATCAACACACTACACACGCCTACCTGTCTATGTGGTTACTTGCCTGAGAGGTCATTGCAGACCACTACATATATATTCAAATCGGAGGAAAATATAAACATTTTATCAAACGATACCTACTTAACTGACAACCCTCCACCCTCTCTCAGTCGAACACTGTGTACGACCGTGACAAAGTTGGCAAGCTTGGATGGGTCCTGAGACCATTAAATGACGTCATATTGCAGGTGGTTCGGAGAAAAGCATGCAACTGTCGTCACGTTAATTCTAACCACGCTGTTGGTCAAATGCTATGACTTTCTAATGAACAACAACAATATAAACAACAATGTGCTTAGCAGAATGTATGTGCAACCTTCCAACTCCACCCACCCCTCCAAAATAATACAAAAAATACAGTGAGAGTTAGCACTGAAGTTACAGGTCTTCCACTTGCTATCCGGACCGCACTCTGTCCACACCTCTCTCTATCACCTCTCCGCTGGCCTGGCTCCTCCTTGATATGTCTGAAAAGAGTTCCAGGAGGGGGAGCCCGCTGGCATTTTCACTTTCTACTCTTACTCTGTCCGTGTCTATGGCTCGCTGGTCGGTCACCACAGAGCAAATAGACACGGTCCTTTGACTCAACTCTCCTCATTTCTCTTTCCTAGATTCTGCCCATTTCGATTTCTCCCAGGCACACTTCTTCCCCTGACCAGGGTAGTTGTGTTCTTGGGTACGGCCCTTCCCCTTTACGATTTCTCTGTCTTGTTCTTGTTGCTGGAATGACCGCTGCTCCCACCTTTGCCCGCCTTCCTCAAACCCCTGCTGCTGACCGGATTCAAGTGCTACACTACACTACACACACCTACAGCTCAACTACACGCCGGACCGAAGAGATTCGCTGCCGCCGCGACGCCCCGCTGTCACTACGTTGTGAAGATGTCCCCAGCTTCTACAACACTCCCTCTACGAAGTTAAGTCTTCAACCACAGATTGGGCTGATTTATCAGAGCCTCTCTACCAATGTTGCAGTTCTGCAACCGGTAACCGTCGTAAGGTTACAAACACCCCAATTGATGATTGACATGTCTTCCAGCTATTAAATTGATGGTGTATGCAGTGTGACATGCATTGGGCTGCACTGCATAAATGAAAATGGTTACACTGAGAGAGAAAAAAACACCACCATACACACAAAAACAGCCCCAATAATCTAGAAGCAGAAGAGAGTCTATACACGGAAGTTGAGAACCGATTTGGGGACTTACCAGGAAGTGCAAGGAACCTGTACACCCTGAGACAGATTTGGCGCCACAGTGGTTAACTACTCCCCTGTTGTTGTTTTTTACCAGCATAGTCTTACATGGTCTCGACTTGGACTGGCAAGAGTGGAAGGTTGCGATAATGGAGGAACAAAGTTCAGTCGGTCCATCTTAGTAAGACGACAACATTTGGGTAATCGATATCTGGTTATTTTCATATTACCCGTCCTGATATGACCTTAGCTGTTGCCAGGACGTAAAACTCCAACAACCAACCAACCAACTACTACACACCATGTATTCATTGCATCATTGCTAGTTCCTTAGTAACTAGCAATGTCATCATCATCATGCTGTCGGTCGTGATGCGACAAAGACTGCTTTCATTACTTGACTGCCGCTCTCCATTTAGCTCCCTGCTGTGAGAGTTGCGTCCATGGGTCAGTCAGATTTCATGAAAGCTGCCTTCAAAAGTGTTTAAGTGCTGCTGGATTTTGCAAGTTACCAGCGGCACTCTCTAGGGGAGCAAATAGAGGTTTCACACCAGCAAGAACATGTCCAGACAGACGCAAAACTATTTGTCCCTGCAGTGGCTGGTCGGGAGATGTTGGGAGTTCCATACATCAACCGCCCTTGATGCTGCCACAGTGACATGGTTTTCTGTTCAGGGTTTGCTCCCTTAGCCTTCGGTTCTGTCAAGAACCTGTACCACAAGGCAGTGGTTTACAACTCTGCAGGGCAGGGGCGTCAAACTCCCTGAGGTATTGCAATACCTGCATACTAGCAATGTACATGTGCAATAAACACATTTTTAAAGACATGATTGTACATAGTCATATAATGTGGGCGTCACTCAGCCTTTGGCTTCGACCCATGTGAAACACTCGCCCACCCACATGGACTATGACTATGACATATCTATACGTATAGGAAAAACCCATGTCTTTCCATTACAATAAAATAGGAAAAACATTTTGATGATTTTTGTTGTTGGAGCTTTACGTCCTAGCAACATCAAAGATCATATCAGTACGGGTACCGAAATTTGACAGTGCACACTCATGTGAGTTTATAATGCTGCCCAGCTGAAATACCTCGCTTTTGGCATGATAACTTGATACCCCACTCAGTCATATACAATGATCAGATTGTTCACATCGAAAATCAATAACAGGTTTAGTGATTCTCGATAGACCGTGTGCGGTGGCCGAATAGGTAGAGCGTTCCCATGCGGAAGGTAGGGGGTTCGAAACATGCTGGAGTTAAACTAATGACTTACAAAACTGATATTTGTCGCTATCTATCCTGGCATTTGGCATTACTAGGATAGGGCAAGGACTGGTTAGCTCAGTGTCAGGATAATGTGACTGAGTTAGAAATCAGGTCATTGTGCCCGCTGCCTCGTCTCCCAATGCAATTGGGCAGTATTATAAAATCACCATGAGTATGCACTGTCACAATTCAGTATCCATCCTGATATGACCTTAAATGTTGCCAGGATCATGAGGATGTAAAACCCAAACCAACAAGCAATGATTGATAGTATTTGTAAATAGTACTTACCGCCTGTGCCCAAGACTTTGAGCAATTCGAAGTCCTGCATGCTGACTTTGCTCTTGTCTTGCATGTTAACTGAAAATGAACCAAAAAAGTACATGATAAGTCAACTGTGTCAATTACCAAAGGATGTAGTAACAATTCTATACTACATCAGGCTCAGCAGACTCAGTGCGTCACCCAACTTTATGTAATCATCTATTACTAAACCGATGCAAATATCAATGAAAGTATACGCTGTAGCAGTGTACGACTTCACTCTTTCTAGGCTTCGGAGTCGGTCACGGTGGTCCTTTTTTAAAGGGGGGAAACTCAGACTGGCAATCAGTATATAATGTCCATCAAAGAGAATAACAGCAAATAAGTTACCATCATGGTTGTACAGATCCCACTCACTATATGCGCACTGCAGGGCGAGGTAATCAAAGCGATGTTCATCAGAGGTAGGCATGGTGTTGTTGTTGTTGTGTATCCCGGCCGAACACACCCACCCAACTGGCGGCACAAGCGGAACTGGTTTCGGGCGTCCCTCACTCAGCGCGCACACTGCAACACCCCTCCATCACCCCGCCTGCCCGTACGCAAGAGCGGCCAGTGCGTGTTTACGCCTAAAGGCGGACATTTGTGTTACCCGTGTTGCATGACGTCATTGCAGCCCTCCACCCACCCATCCACGGGTGATAAATTTAGACCTTCCAGAGTTCCGTCGTGTGGGGATTCCCTGAACCGGACGTAGTCGATATCCCGGGTGTAACCTTGTTGTGCTGAAGAGCGCGATATCTCTGGCGTGCGTAAACAACTTTGGTACAGACGGCACTTTAAGGCCCTGTCAAATTACGGCGTATGGCGTTAGCGTATGCCGCCGTATGCGGTTTTCGACCCATACACCGTCATACGCCATCATACGCTACGCACGAGGTCCCAGCGGCATCTGAAGTGTATGCCCAGCGTATGCTTAACCTATGCCTAACCTACCCCATGGCAGCTTATTCAAAGCGTATCCCGACCTATGCGCAGCATACTGTGATGAGGTTTGACGGTTGTGATTGACAAGTTCAGCGTACGCCCAACCTATGCGTAACCTATGTCAGCATACGCAAAGCGTACGTCGAGCGTATGAGCAGCGTATGAGCCATACGCCGAAAATCTTTGAGCGTGCTCATTTTTTTTTTTGACGGACGCACGTATAAGGGTGTATGACGGCATATGCGAAGCGTATGACGGCGTATGGGTCGAAAATCCATACGCTAACGCCATACACCGTAGTGTGACACCACTTTTACGTTGGGGGTACGCAAGAGGCACCCGGCGGGTGTCAATCCAGCATACGCCCAACCTATGCCAACGTACCCCTAACCTATGCGTAACCTATGCCGGCGTATGCATAGCATACGCCTAGCATATGAGCAGCGTATGATCCATACGCTGCCAATTTTGAGCACGGAAACAGGCTTGTTGGAGGATCGGCGTATGATGGCGTATGCGTAGCGTATACCGATGTATATGACGTAACGCGCTAACACCGCCATACGCTCCCGCAAAAAACCCTAATGTGACAGCCCCTTTAAGTCTAATAATGGAAGTACTAAGACTAAGCCAGTGTCTCAATTAATACACTGCAGCAGCAGGAAGTTATAGTTTGTAGTTTGGGGTTTTCTGTCCTAGCAACATCTACGACTAATAATGCCATTAGACTATGATTAGTAATGGTATATCGGGGCGGGGCGGGGCGGGGCGGCAGGAAGTCTCTCCACACTTCGTAACTCCTGAGATACCTGACATAAGCAAGTCAACATACTTCCGACTACCTGAGTGAATGTGCATATGTCACCATGTCAAATATAACTCAAGTCTAACATTATTTTAAATGGTTAATACTTCCTTAAATGTGGGTGATTAAATTTGAGCTGATAATGAAAGTTGTTTGATTATAAATCCTCAGTCAAACACCATGTTGACATGCCATTAATACCAGTTGTAGATCCTGATAATTCTGAGGCAACCCTACAGATCCTGATTAACACCATACATCCTGAGGCAACCCTATATATCCTGATCAGCCCTATATATCCTGATCAACCCTATAGATCCTGATCAACCCTATAGATCCTGAGTTAACCATACAGATACTGATTAAAGCTGCATAATCCGATGAAGCCTAACATTTTCAAAACGAAGACAGTTATCTAGAATTGATTCTACATATCTAACTTACACCCCCATCACACCAAACTAGTTCTCAAAACGTCCGACCACGTTCTAAAATGGGCTGTGGTCGGGGTAGAAGGTAGCTGCAAGAAAATGTTGGGCATGCTCAAAGTTCTGGAGCACCATTCCGTTCTAGCCCGTCCATTCCATTCGTAAAATGTTGCTACCACGTCCATTCCATTCGCACACAGTTTGGGTCCGTTCAGCAACATTTTCAAGAACCTAGTGAGAATTGGTTGGTGTGATGGGGGTATTAGATAGTGATGCACATATTAAGCATTTGTTGCCACATAGAAGGGTTAATTTAATAGAACCTGTTACTGCTGCAGGCAATGGTGTCAGAGTTGTGGCGTGCTTCCCCAAACTTTAAAAAATATTTTTTTAAATTTTTATATATATATTTGTACTTCAACATATCTCAAAACTTTGCCATTTAAAATGTTACTTCAAATTAAAAAGTATGGTAGATTGTAATAATCAATTTAATATATTTATGTCAGAAAAATGGCCGAAACTCAAAACCATCAGACTATGCCACTTTAAGCAATTGGAGATGATGTTAATATCTATTGGGGCAACATCATCGCAGAAATAAGAAAATCAGCTGACGAGATGTGCCCCATTAAGAAAATAAAAATACAAAAAAACCAGGACCCCTGGGTAGACAATGACCTGCTAACGCTCATCATAGCCAAAAGTAAACTGGGTAATAAAGCAAAGCTCACAGAAACTATAGAAGACAAACTGGCCTACCATATTGCCAGAAACCACTCTCTCAAAGCTGTGAGAACAGCAAAAAAGAAATACATAATAAAGCAGGACAGAGACTGGGGAAGCAATACAAACAGATTCTGGAAGAATGTAGACCTATTATTCCCCAAAAATAACAAAGAAGAGCACACAACCTTCCAAGATAACGAAGGGACAATGCTCTCAGACAAAGATGCAGCAAACAAACTGAACACACACTTTGCCACAATAGGACAAACGCTGTCAGGAAAATTTAAAAAAAGGTGGGAAAATAGATCAGGAACTGTGCAGAATGAAATCCCCACCTGCAAAACAGATATAATAGAAGTAAAAAAACTAATAAATGACATAGACACAAATAAACCAAGTGGAATAGACGAAATACCAACCAAAATGCTGAAAGAGGCACTCCAAGCCATCCCAGCCACTATAGTCGACCTATTCAACATCTCCTTTGAACAGGGGCATTTTATCTCAGCCTGGAAAATGGCAACCATTACCCCTATCCACAAAAGTGGAGACATACAAAACATGGGAAACTACAGGCCAATATCGATTCTTCAAACCCCAGGCAAGCTCATTGAAAAAGTGTTACATAGACACATAAATGAACACCTGGAAAAAAAACAATATACTAAACGAAAGACAAGGAGGTTTCAGGAAACTGCACTCCACATCTAAAACAATAGCTAACCTAACAAATGACATATTGGCGTCAATGAACCAAAAACAATTAGTTGGAGCAGCCTTCATTGACTTCAGCAAAGCATTCGATACAGTAGACCATAACATACTATTGGAAAAACTAGAATCCATGGGCATAAAATCCAACACTATGGACTGGATAAAATGCTACCTGAAAGACAGGCAACAGAGAACAAAAATAAACAATACACTATCAGACAACCAACCAGTCACATGTGGTGTACCCCAAGGGTCAGTGCTAGGGCCACTGCTCTTTATAATCTACATAAACGATCTTGAAAAATGGTTACAAACCGAATGCCTCCAACTATATGCAGATGACACAGTCATATATGCAAACGGCACCACAGAAGAGGAGGTAATAACTAAACTAAACAAGCTCCTACTAAAACTGGATGAGTGGTGTGAGTCCAACAAAATAACCATCAACACAAGCAAGTCAAAAACAGTCCTCTTCTCGCATAAACAAATGCCAGAAAGAAAACTACACTGTAAGCTAGGAAGCCAAACACTAGAAAATGTAGACCATTACAAATACCTAGGCCTTGAGTTGGACAGCCAACTAAACTACAACCTATGTATAAACAAAATTGTCCAAAAGGTAAACCACAAACTGTGGCTATTTGCAAAGCTAAGAGACTACATGACACAAGAAATGTCAATAAAAATCTTCAAGGGCATGGTGCTACCCTATTTTGACTATGGAGATGTAAACTACATGGGTGCAAAGAAAGAACTTCTAAAAAAACTGCAAACACTACAGAACAGAGCCCTGAAAATCTGCCTCAGAGTAGACAAGCTGCACCCCACCTATGACATACACAAAAGAACCAAAGTAAAATTGCTAGAAAATAGGAGAATAATTCATCTGAAAACATTAGCATACAGCTATAGTCAAGACAATAAACTCCTAACAAAACCACAAAGGGCAACTAGAGCAAATAATGCGCCACTACTAAAGCAGACCAGAAGCCAAATAAAAGCTCACGAGAGAAGCACGCTAGAAATGGCTGCCAAGGTGTGGAATGCCCAAACAGTAAAGGAACGACAAATTCCTGACCTAAAAACATACAAAAAATATCTGTGCAAAATAAGGCTAGGAACCCCCAACTAAGCTGCACCGCAAAGGGGCAGGTGATATGTCACGGCCCACCAGCGAGACGCCCAATGGAAGGTAACCATACCAAAAGCACCCAGATAACACACCTCACAGCTACGTACAAGCCTATGATATGTAAATAGGAGTAGGCTAGTCTAGAAATAAGAGTAGAAAAAATAAAGCACATATATGCCAAGAAAATCCAAAAAAATTAACATAGACTACTATAGTACTAACTGTTATGGTATTCCGTTTGCATATGTTAGGAATCCATTTGTAGGTCCAGCTCATAATAATAAAAGGCATTCTTTTACTAGCAACTCAAGCATGGTGTTGACTCCCCATAAAAGCACCCACAACATGGTGTCAGATGTGTAACAAGCATATAAAAGAAGTAGGAAAGTGGTCAAGAAGGTTATTTACAGTTTGTAGATCAACCAGGAACAGGTAGGAGAGCATTTTTTGACTTTATAGGTCGCAAGTTGACCAAAGAAGTGAGCTATAAGGGACTCACACTCAAGGCCTTTGTTTTGGTAGAGGAGCATTCTGATTGGCTAAGACTAAGAGCTTCAGAAGTAGTACCACCTTTCACACTAGGTGTCCCCACCAGTAAACAACTGTCTACAATTAAGAGAATCAAGTGGTTTTAGTCCAAGAATACATGGTAGAGATTTCTTCCCAACACATTTTATTAAGAAGAATGCAGGGTAGGAAAATCCTATATAAATATATACAGAACAAAAGTGTGTAAAGAAGAATTATCACCAGAAGAAAAGTCAAAATGCCAGACAATGAACCACCACCACAAGTACTCACAAATATACCCCCTCCAGCCCCTATGGAAATACAAGGAGACCCCGGAGAAAACTGGAAGTTCTTCAAAGCATCATGGGTAAACTATGAAATTGCAACAAGGCTGGACAAGCAACCCCCAACAGTGAGAGTGGCCACACTGTTAAGCATCATGGGAAAAGATTGCTTCAGGAAGTACCAGCATCTGGCTATAACTGAAGAAGAAAGAAAAAGTACAACAGACATTTTGAGAAAACTAAGTGAGCACTTTGAGCCTCAACACAATGTGATTTTTGAAAGATACAAGTTCAACACCGCAGATCAAAAAGAGGGTGAAGGAATTGAAGTGTACGTCACACGACTAAGAGAGCTCGCCAGTTCATGTGAGTATGGCAATCTCACGGATGAGATGATAAGAGACCGGATCGTACTTGGGATCAGGACAAGAGAAGTCCAAGGACGGCTGCTCAGGATGCCCAACCTCGACTTAAACAAAGCGATTGAGAAGTGTAGGTCAGCCGAAGTAACAAGCCATCAACTAAGCCAGATGGGAGGCGCAAGCAGTTCACAATCAGAAGAGGCAGTGAACTACACCAAGCATCAGATGAGGAAAGACCAGAAGAAGACTGGAAAAAGACTGGTGCAAAGCAAGGATATGTGCCTCTACTGCGGCCAGAGCAGACATAAGAAAAGAGAAGATTGTCCTGCCCTAGGAACCACATGCAGAAAGTGCGGAAAGAAAAACCATTGGACAAAAGTCTGTCAGTCGGAAGAAGCAAAAGACAAGACCTATTGGAAACTGAAGAAAAGCGAAGGGAAGAGAGTGAACAAGGTAGACGATTCCGATGAAGACAAATCTAGCTCGGACGAATCAGCATTCTGACAAGAGGTTCACACAAATTCAGGTCATGGAAAGCAATATTACACAAAGCTTGCAGTCACAAAACCAGATGGTCAGAAGAAACCAGTGCGCTGCCAGCTAGACTGTGGATCAACAGTTAATTGCATTGACCTTAGTACGTACATCAGCTTAATGGAGGACGACGATCCCCCATTGAAGAAGACTAAGAGCAAGCTGCGTATGTACAATGGAACCATAGTAAGACCCCTCGGAACAGCACTGCTCGAATGCACCTGCAATGGATTAACAGGAAACGTAAAGTTTGAAGTACTTCCAACAGCACCATGTCCACTACTCACAGGTGAGACATGTGAAAGATTTGGACTGTTGAAGATCAACAAAGAGCAATTAGTCCATACAGTGGTAAATGAGAAAATAACCCCAAACAGTAACTTGACGAAAGAAGTCATTACTCAGAAATACAAGGATGTCTTCACAGGATTAGGACATCTGCCAGGAACATGCCACATTGAGCTTGATGAAAGCAGACACCCTGTCCAGCATGCACGAAGAAAAGTGCCTATACCCCTAAGAAAAGAACTCAAAGCAAAGATCGATCAACTACAAGAAGATGGAATCATAAGTCAAGTGACACAGCCAACAGATTGGATAAACTCGATGGTCGCAGTGAAGAAGCCAGGCAAACTAAGAGTGTGTTTGGATCCACGAGATCTAAACAAAGCCATCAAGAGACCACACTATCCAATGCCTACACTTGAAGATGTAGCCCCACGTTTGGCACAAGCAAAGATATTCTCTGTAGTTGATGCAAAAGATGGATTCCTCCAAGTTGTACTGGATGAGTCATCATCTCTGCTTACCACGTTCTGGACTCCATTCGGAAGATACAAGTGGAACAGATTACCATTCGGAATAAGCAGTGCCCCAGAAGAATTTGAGCGAAGACTCACCGAAGCACTTGAAGGACTGGAGGGAATAGCAGTGGTAGCAGATGACATTCTAGTCTTCGGCTGTGGAGAAACCTACAAAGAAGCTGAAGAACATCATGACAAAGCGATAATCGCACTCCTCGAACGAGCGAGAAAAAAGAATCTGAAGCTGAACAAGTCAAAGCTGAAGTTCAAGGAAAAGCAGGTAACCTACATGGGTCATGTCCTCACAGATCAAGGAATCAAGCCAGATCCACAGAAGATCCAGGCAATCAAGGACATGCAACGACCAGGAAATGCAGCTGCAGTCCTAAGACTTCTAGGAATGTTAAACTTCCTAGGTCAATACCTGCCAAACCTATCACACATCACAGAACCACTCAGGAAACTAACACATGAAGATGCAGAGTGGGAATGGAAACCGAAGCATGAGGCAGCACTTGAAGAAATCAAGAAACTTCTTACCCGAGAGCCATGCCTCCGCTACTATGATGTTAACGAAGAAGTCACCATCGAAGCAGATGCAAGTCAATTTGGACTGGGAGCTGTACTCTACCAGAAGAGCCAACCAGTCGCATGGGCATCACGAACATTGACGAAGACAGAGCGAAACTATGCACAGATCGAGAAGGAGATGCTCGCAATTGTTTACGCTTGCGAAAGGTTTGATCACTTTCTACATGGAAAGCAGTCTGTCAATGTGATCACAGACCACAAGCCACTGGAGACCATCTTCCAAAAGCCCATTCTGAGTGCACCGAAGAGACTCCAGCGTATGAGACTTCGACTTCAGAAGTATTCTCTGAAGGTGACGTACCAACAAGGAAGCAAAATGTTTGTGTCCGATACACTATCACGGGCACCCAGTAAAGTAACAGCAGCAACAACTGATACAAGTTCAGCAGTATTCTACACAGAGTTGGAACAGATCGACTGTGGATCAGATGCCAACGTGTCAGACCTCCGGATGCAGCAAGTTCGAGAACAAACCCAACAAGATCCAACGATGCAAGTCTTGATGAATGTTATTTTGACAGGATGGCCAGAAGATAAGGTAGCAGCACCTCTCTGTGTACGTGAGTTCTGGACCTTCCGCGATGAACTAAGTACACAAGATGGAATCGTGTACAAGGGAACACGCATTGTCATCCCCAAATCTCTACGACCAGAGATGCTGGCCAGAATTCACTTGACTCATCAAGGAGTTGAAGCCTCTACTAGGAAGGCAAGGGCAAGCCTCTACTGGCCACGAATGGCAACGGAGATCCGCGAAGTGATTCAAACATGCAGCACATGCCAAGAACATCAGAGTGCACAACCGAAACAACCGATGAAAAGCCATGCAATTCCAAAACACCGCTGGCAGATTGTATCATCAGACATCTTTACATTGCATGGGAAAAACTACATTGTCTTGGTGGATCACTACTCTGATTACATTGAAGTGACCGAGCTGAACACCAACACTACATCCAGAGGAGTAATTGATGCCTGCAAGGTACACTTTGCCACTCATGGCATACCAATGATGCTGATTAGTGATAATGGGCCCCAATACACTTCAGAAGAGTTCAAGAACTTTGGGACTCAGTGGGCCTTCAAACATGTAACATCATCTCCATTGTACAGCCAGGGAAACGGCAAAGCCGAGTCAGCCGTGAAAATAATGAAGAACCTGCTCAAGAAGGCTGAAAGAGACAAGAAGGACAAGTGGATCACAATCCTCGAATGGCGAAATACTCCCACAACAGGCACTGACAATAGTCCAGCACAGAAACTCTATTCCCGCAGAACGAGGTCAATGATACCAGCAGCAGACAGTCTAATGGAACCAAGGATCATTGAAAACACAAGGTCCAAGATCATTGAAAAGCGAAAAAAGGCAAAGCACTACTATGATCGCAGTGCTTCTGACCTTCCCAAGTTACATCCTGGAGAGACTGTCTGTGTACGACCAGTTCACCCTCAAGACAAAAAGTGGCAAAAGGGAAGTTGTGTACGAGAAGTAGCCCCGAGATCATACGAAGTGGAAGTGGATGGAAGAGTCCTGAGGCGCAACCAGCGACATATCAGGGCAACCGTCGAGCCTGAGGAAGGAACTGTGGAAAAGATACAAGATGCAAATGCGAATCCTGTGGCACAGGAGCCAGCAGTGCCTGACAGTCCAATGAAGATCACCGAAGGGACGAGGCCTTCTCTGAATAAAGTCATCAACAGAGCCAATCCAAGAACCACAAGAAGTGGCAGATCTATAAAGCCGCCATCATGGCTAAATGACTTTAATTGAGTGTCAAATAAGAATAGACAGCATGGCCATAATAATGCCTGTGGAGACCAAAGGTAGTCTACACCTAATGACTTCTACCACATGCTGTACTATTTTACGCACAGATCTTTTGATATATTTAAGATACAAAGCACAGACATTAGCATATCGTTCTTAAAGACTATATTAACAAATTACTTTACTATATCATAGACTATACAGGCTGGACTCATCTCATTTAAAAGAAAGGGGATGTTATGGTATTCCGTTTGCATATGTTAGGAATCCATTTGTAGGTCCAGCTCATAATAATAAAAGGCATTCTTTTACTAGCAACTCAAGCATGGTGTTGACTCCCCATAAAAGCACCCACAACACTAACCAGACCAACCAACTATCTATCTGCTACTGAAATACAGGCAATCAAATACCTTATCAGCAGCTACTGTGTGATAAGACAAACACCAACACTACAGCTGGCCAGCATTGAAAACAAGCCTGAATACCCAGGCTTATATGCTATGGACAGTATAAATACAGCCTCAATATAAAAAAAATATAAAATAAAAGGGGGGGAAACATACTAATAACAATAATAATAATAATAATAATAATAAAGACAACAAATCTCGCATTTGATCTCAACCATCACCCCCCCCCCCCACACCCCCTATCTACTTCCCTGTAGTCTATCAGACGATGAGTCTTACGCCTGAATGACTCATGATTGATTGATTGATTGGTGGTTGCTTTACGCCGAGTCGGCAGCATAGGCCATATTCACGGCGAGAAATGTTTGTTTTTGTTCAAACCATCGCTTTTACATGTAAAAGCATACAATCAATTTTGTGTCAATGGACACTCATGAATTTTGTAAACTCACAATCATATAGCTAAAAAAAAGTCTAAATGATAGTATTATTCACCGATGAAATTTGTTTAAAAACCTATATGAGTTGGTACAAACCAGCTGCCCTCAAAAAGGCTACAATCTTTTCTTGTTTTACTTTAGTAAAAAGGTCTTGCATGTTGTTTGCAGTGTAAAATTGTTGGCGCAGGGCCCGAATGACTCATGTGTCATCCACATTATACATTTCTTTATACCTCTTTGTAGCTCTGTGCTTCAGTATCACTGTTCATATAACCAAGTAGTAGTAACCGACGTATTCATCGCCTGGATTATCTCTATATTAAACAAATGTCCCGTAACATATAGTGTGGTCCCATTATAACACAATCATTGGTGATTGAGGTCCATAAAATGTCATCGTGAAAAAAAAACACCCCTGGGGTCGCGCCGAATGGGCGTTCAAGAAAACTTGCGTTCAAACTGATCGAATGTTGGTAGTGGTATTGTTGTTTTGTCCCATGTGTATGTTTGTCAGGGAAGTGTGTGTAAGATGGGGGGGGGGGAGGTGGTTGGTTGTTGGAGGTTTACGTCCTGTCAACATCTAAGGTCATATCAGGACAGGTACCGACTTGTGACAGAGTACACTGATGGCAACTTTACAGTGTTTCCCCATTGGGAAATCAGGCCGCTGGCACCATGACCTGATATCATACTGTCACATTATCCTAACACTGAGCTAACCAGTCCTTGCCCTATCCTATTAATGCTGAGTGCCAGGCTGGGAAGTGACAAGTATCAATTTTAAAGTCATTCATTTGACTCGAATGGAAACCGAACTCGTGACCTTCCGCACGCGAGGCCCACACTCTACCGATTAGGCCATCGCACCCAGTTGTCACATTGGCCGTAATCGATTAACACGATCCGGGCGACACAGGTCACCCGAGTCGTCAGAATTTCAAATCGAACACCATGAGTGGAGTCGACAAATACACATGCCGTGTGCAAAACGACACGACCCCAGTAACCCACCTATTGGCTGGGGTTGGCTAGGAGTGAGGACGTCACATTTGCGCTGCTACCGTCCTGCAGGATAACAGCTACCAGTACCAGCCATACATATTTTTTTGGGGTAATAACCTAGATTTGTGAAATGGAAATATAACTAAACGATGCCTTCATAAAATAATGGTGTAGTTATATCGGTTATTTAAAAAAAAAAAAGGTTTTGGATTAGCCACCATTTTTTTTCCACCCGAGGGTGGAGAAGCGTATTCGAGTATTCGATTATTCGACCCGAGTCTGTAGGATGTGCGCATGCGCCAAAAAGTGGCTCTGGTGACCCGAGTTGGTTAATCGAATACGCCCATTAGGACGGGGACGGAGGAGGTGATGGTTGTGGTAGAATTGCTATTATTGTTGTTTTGTTCATGTGTATGTGTGGCAGGGAAGTCTATGTAAGAGAAGGGAGGTGGTTGGTTGTTGGAGTTTTACGTCCTGGCAACATCTAAGTCATATTAGGACGGTGGGGGAGGGGGAAAGGGGTGGTGGTGGTATTGCTATATTTGTTGTTGTTTTGTTTGTGTGTTGTGTGCCAGGGAGGTGTGAGTAAGAGAGGAGAGGAGCTTGGTTGTCCTAGCAACATCTAAGGTCATATTAAGACGGGGTGGCGGTGGTGTGGATGTTTTGTTTGTGTGTGTGTGTGTGTGTGTGTGTGTGTGTGTGTGTGTGTGTGTGTGTGTGTGTGTCGGGAAAGTGTGTCTGAGAGGGGGAGGGCAAGGATATCCACACGGGCTGCTGTCATCTATATCCTTTAGTAAAGTAATATTGCAGCCACTAAACTATGTTATATTATGTACATACTTGAGTCGAGTGAGAACATGTTTACATGAGTGTTTATTATTTTGTTTATTATCGTGGTGTTTATTGTCGTAGTGTTCCTTATTGTGGGATTTATTATTGCTGTGCTTATTGTCATGGTGTTTTGTGTGTTGGTTGGTTTTTCGAGTTTTACCTCCTGGTAACATCTAAGATCATATCAGGACGGGTACTGATTTGTGACAGTGCACACACATGGTGACTTTATAGTGTTTCCCCACTGGGAAATCAAGCCACCGGCACAAATACCCAATATCCCACCCAGTCACATTATACTGACAGTGAGCTAACCAGCCCTATCCTATTAATGCCAAGTGTCAAGCTAGGAAGCGACAAGTATCAATTTCATAAGTCATTGGTTTGACTCGACCGGGAATGGTATAATCACACATACTCTGATTCAGTAGCTAACCTCTGAAAATCGCACAGGATTAGCGGTGAACCTTTTCCATGTGCTCATTTAGGATTTTCTCAGCTTACCCCAACAGGTGCTGGTCCACCCAACGGGCCAGCTTTCAATAGAACAGTTCGAGCTAGACCTCCCTACTGAGAGTGAATGAACCCATCTATCACTCTCTACTAATCATATCGAGCGTTCTGAATTAATTAACAACATTTTAGAATATTTAGAACTACATGTATACCTCAAACATCAACACCGACATATTGTCCATAAATACACATAGAAACAACACACAAACAAGCAACTATATTTCACTGCTGCAAGATAAGAGACTCGTGTGTGTGGGTGTGTGTGTGTGTGTGTGAGTGTGTGTGTGAGTGTGTGTGAGTGTGTGTGTGAGTGTGTGTGTGTGTGTGAGTCTGTGTGAGTGTGTGTGAGTCTGTGTGAGTGTGTGTGTGTGTGTGTGAGTGTGTGTGTGAGTCTGTGTGAGTGTGTATGTGCGCGCAAACGTGTGTTGGTGCATGAATGCCATAATCTGTTGTTTGTTGGGGTTTTGCATCCTGGCAATATATATGGCCATATCAGGTTGGGCACTGACTTGTGACAGTGCACACTCATGGCAACTTCAGAGAGCTGCCCCTCTGAGACAATGACGCCCACACCATGACTCAATATTCCACACAGTCACAGTATCCTGATACTGTGCTAAGCAGTCCACGTCCTATCCTAGTCATACCAAGTACCTGGCTAGGTAGCGACAAGTGTTAATTTTATATAAGTCATTGGTTTGACTCGGCTGGGATTCGAACTCCCAACCTTTTGTACGGGAAGATTGCGCTCTACCGATTCGGCCACAAAATCTGGATAATGCCTAGATAAAAGATTCACCCGTACTTCCAGTACAGGGGTGAAAACCAGCCTTATATAAAAACGGTCGAAAAATCGGGCTAATGAAATGACTCTTTATGAGAGCCTAATTTCACAATCTAAGAAGCAACATTTATTCTTTGTATATGTCTTCATGTTTACCCGCTACTTTTGAGTTGGAAAATATAATAAAACGTATACTTTAATGCAATTTAAAAGTGAAATCTACGGCGTTCTCTGGTTTTGCATTCTCTCCCATTTCACCAACTCTGTTCTGATATAAGTAACCATTTGACACTGGTGCCAGGCATTCTACTTCTTGTTCCATACTAACGCTATTTTCACCCTTATTTATATAAGGCTGGTCTTCACCCGTGTACTACAAGTACCGGGTGAATCCTTTATCTAGATAACGCCTTAATCTTCAAAAAAATAACAAGTCTAATTCTCTATTTTGGCATCAACATATTTCAAAACTCCGACCAAGTCAAACCAATCAATTGATGCTTCTCGCTACCGAGGCTGGTGTTTAGCATTAATAGGATAAGGCAAGGAAAACTTAGCTCAGTATTGGGATAATATGACTGAGTGGGATATTGGGCCCAGTGAGACTGCACTATAAAGTTACTAGCGTGCAAAACAACAAACACACAACTGTGTGATAACCGACATCACAGGTGGTGTCAAAATAGCCGTGAAACTCCGCAGGTGGAAGCGTCTACGTAGATAATGAGGCTACATAAACGGTCTACCCATATTGTTTATGACACATGTGGAGTGTTAGATAAGCTGTCAACACCAGTAGTAGCTACGTAGGTAAGGAGTTGTTGTTTGATGTCCTAGCAAGCAACGTCTAAGGTCATATCAAGACGGATACCGAGTTGTGATTTTTGTTTGTTTGTTGTTTTACCTCCTAGCAACATCTGAGGTGATATCAGGACGGCTACCGATTTGTGACAGTGCGCACTCATGGCGACTTTATAGTGCTGCCCCACTGGGAGACCAGGCCACCAGCACCATGACCCAATATCCCACACAGTCAAATTATCCTGATAATGTGCCCCCTCGTGGCGATTTTATAGTGCAGCCCCACTAGGAGACCAGGCCCCTGGCACCATGACCCAATATCCCGCACAGTCACATTATCTTGGAACTGCACTAGCTATTCCTTGCTCTATCCCAGTAATGCTGAGTGTCAGGCTAGGTAGCGATAAGTATCAATTTTTGTAAGTCTTTGGTTTAACTCGAACCCTCGATATTGTGCATAAGAAGCCTGCAATCTTATCTATATGAAGTCGGCCATTGCATCCGATATGTGGCAATATAAACCACGCTGCACAAACGTACAAAGTACAATACTGACTAGCCTAGTCAATATCTCCTACATTTAACAGAGGCCAGGAGCCGTATGCATGAAGTGGTGTTAGTGTCGTGTGGTGTTAACCATCTAACACCGGGTACCTATCACCGGTGTCACGAAGTATGTCACGCCATATGCATGGGTGCCTAAACAGTTTGCGTTAGCTAAACGTGAAGTTATTTATAGATTTGGGAAATCCCTGTGAGCATGTTGCCTGCCGGTGAGCACCGCTATTTCCCAATATCGCAGCAGCGACGATTTGTTTTGGTTACATTCGTCGATTCGACAATATTAATATCGCCGCCGATTTAGCGGCCGTATTAATATCGCTTCGATTTTGTGGTTAATTTGACCAAATTTCACTTTTTGACCATGTAATTCTGTTAAATATGATAGCTTTGAATAGATTTGGCCATAATATATCGCCGTCGATGCAGCGGCGGCGATTTGTTTTGTTTACATTCATCGATTCGACAATATTAATATCGCCGCCGATGTAGCGGCGGCATTAATATCGGTTCGATTTTGCGGTTAATTTGATAAAATTTCACTTTTAGAGTATGTAATTCTGTTAAATATGATAGCATTGAATAGATTTGGGCCTAATCGGTAGCTAACACCACGTGTAAACCTGCTATGGAGTGGTGTTAGAATATCAGACCTTAAACTTGTGGTGTTTCCATAACACTGCTCCATATATACCGACTTTTCGCCGCTGAACTAGAAATCCCATCCAAAACCAGTTTTGGCTCGGTAACACCGCTCCATGCATACGACCCCAGGGGTTCAATGAGTCAATCCATATCTAAATACTTTTAATGGAGGCCTGGTGTTCAATGACCCACAATACCAGTCAAGTTCGTCCAAATCTAGATAAAAGATTCACCTCTACCCAGAGCAGCAGTGAATGACAACTATGTCTAAATCCTAGCAAAAACTGCTTCAGATAGGAATTAACTGTGGAGGGAGTAGTTCCAGTGCACAATGTGAATGTTTATGTATATTGGTTTACATTTGAGAAATTGGTAGAGAATGCAAACAAACAAAAAACAATATGTCGGCCCCTCAATTTTCTCAATTCGAGTTTCAAAGTTCATTAATTTATATTATTTCATAATTGGTTCCTTCAAAAGTAGCGGGTAAATATAAAAATGTATTTGAAGAATATATTTTGCTTCTTAAATTAAGTCCCTTTAACTGAGGCTGGGGTTCAATGACCAACCAAACCAGACTAGTCCATCCATATGAACCCGTAACACAGGCTGGAGTTCACTGACCTATAAGCTGAGAGTAGTTCACCCATACCTAACAGTAACACCGTTCAGAGACGACCAAGGTTCAATGACCTATATATATATATTCCGCACCCACACCTGGCTTGCTTCCATGTTGAGCTTCCACGATCTCGGCTTCGGAACATATTACTCTCTCTCTCTCTCTCTCTCTCACACACACACACACACACACACACACACACACACACCGGTGGCTTTTTGTTGGAAGTCACCGTATTGTCATGTCATTTTTTTTTTTTTTTTTTTGTGACAAGTTTTTTTATTCTGCCCATAACGTATACGCTCCCGTGAAGGTTATTTGGTTGTGGAAAAGAAAAAAGACCCACCCAGTCACTCCTGCTATCCTTCATCCACTGTTTAACAAATTTATAAATAAATTCCCCCAAAATATTAAAAACAAGCAAACATACAAACTTGTATTCACCCACATCTTACCCCGTCCTCACCCCAAAAAGGCTTTGTTTGTTTTGTTGTTTTATCATCGACTAAGGTCATATCAGGATGAGCCCCCCAAAAAGGCTCCTGCTAATCTTTCATTAGATTTAGAGTCCGAGTAACTAACAACAAGAACTTGAAGTTACGTAGATATATCGTGTATACACATTCATGAGTGCTTTGTCACAAGTTTGTGCCATTGTGTGCGCGTCGTCAGTGAGGGAGGTGGGTTGCAGGGAGTAAGCAGGACGAGGTGGGGGATGCGGGGGTCTTTTGCTTTCCAAAGTTTAAACACACAAAATACAACCCACAAAATAACAAACCCTTGGTAAGTTGTACACACCTTCATCCCACAGCCAGTGGGCGTGACGGCTGCAGAGGCTGCAGTCGTCTTGGTGAGTCCTGTCCAACATGATGTCGGTTTAGCGCTGAATGTAAACAAAGCAACGTGCCACTGTCGCGCGACGCGTGTTGGGTCCCGTCCGCCCCGGCTCGTACTCCATGCGCGGCCGCCCGCAGTCGAGTGGCGTGCTTATTATTCCCGCTTGTACCCACCGGTCAGTTCACAACCCACACCCTCACCCAACCTGCTCGGTGTTTTAACTGGGACGCAGCAACGCGCACTCAGGTGGGCTTCTGCTGGCTGGTCGGCTGTGCGCGTGCGCGTGAGTGTGTGGATGTAGGTGAGTATGTAGGCGATGTGAGTGTCCAGGTAGCTCAGGTGGGTGAGCAACGCGAGGTGTACCGACACTGACAGTGGCACTGGCAACTGGCAACACTGCCGTCTGTTTTGTGGGATGGAGTCGGACAAAGAGGACTAGCTGACGCGGTGGCCGTGCGTGGGGGGGGGGGGGGGGGGGGGGGGGGGGTGGGGGGGGATGGTGGATGTGGGTGGTGTGTGTGTGTGGGTGGTGATGGTGGATGTGGGTGGTGATGGTGGATATGGGTGGGTGGTGATGGTGGATGTGGGTGGTGATGGTGGGTGTGGGTGGTGATGATGGATGTGGGTGGTGTGCAGGGTGGGTGAGTGGTGTGTGTGGGGGGGGGTGGTGTGTGGAGGGTGTGAGAGTGTAGTTGGTTGGTTGTTGGAGTTTTACGTCCTTGCAACATCTAAGGTCATATCAGGACGGGGTGAGTGGTGTGCGTGTGTAGTGCGGGTGTGGTGTGTGGTTGGTGTGCAGGGTGCGTGCGTGTGGTGGGGTGTGGAGGGGAGTGTGGTGAGGGTGAGGGTGTCGGTGTGGTTGGCTGTGTGAGTGGTGTGTGTGGGTGGTGGGTTGGTTGTTAGAGTTTTATGACCTGGCAACATCTAAGGTCATATTAGGACGGTGTGGTGGGTGTGCGGTGCGGTGAGGTATATGGGGGACGGGGCGTGGAGCGATGGGT
Organism: Branchipolynoe longqiensis; assembly: GCA_030323885.1. NCBI lineage: Eukaryota > Metazoa > Annelida > Polychaeta > Phyllodocida > Polynoidae > Branchipolynoe > Branchipolynoe longqiensis. The sequence continues at coordinate 13,932,092 of CM059186.1, forward strand.
GTGTATGCTTGTTGTTGTTTTACGTCCTAGCAACCTTTAAGGTCATATCAGGGCGGGGTTGTATGTGGTGGGTGTGATGTGCGGTGTATGGGGATCGAAGATGGAGGGATTGGTGTGTGTGTAGCGGGTGTGTGGTGTGGTGTGTTGTGGTGGTGAATAGGGGGGGGCATGAGGAGATGGGGGTGGTGGTGTGGTACGTGGTGTGGATGTATGGGGGTGGGGCGTGGATGGATGGTGTGTGTGGTGTGGTGTGGGTGTGTGGTGTGGTGTGTTGTGCCGGTGAATGGGGGGCGTGAGGAGATGGGTGTGGTGGTGTGGTGTGGATGTATGCGGGTGGGGCGTGGAGGGATGGTATGTGTGGTGTGGGTGTGGTGTGGGTGTGTGGTGTGTGTGTAGTGTGGATGTATGGGGGAGCATGGAGGGATGGGGGTGTGGTATGGTGTGGGTGTGTGCTGTGCACTGTATGGAGGTGGGGCATAGAGGGATGGTGTGGTGTGTTGGTGTGTAGTGTGGTGAATGGGGGGTGGGGAGGGATGTGTGTGTAGTAGAGTGTGGGTGTGTGCTGTATGGGGGGGGGGCGTGGAGGGATGGTGTGTGGTGTGGTGGTGTGGGTGTGTAGTGTGGTGAATTGGTGTGGGTGTGGTGTGCACTGTATGGGTGTGGGGTGTGGAGGGATGGGGTGGGTGGGTGGTGAATGGGGGGGGGGTGTGGAGGGATGGGTGTGTTGTATAGTGTGGTGCGTGCTGTATGGGGGTGGGGGTGGAGGGATGGTGTGTGGTGTGGGTGTGTGGTGTGGGTGTGTGGTGAAAGGGGGAGCATGGAGGGATGGGGGTGTTGTATGGTGTGGGTGGGTGGTGTGCGCTGTATGGGGTGGGGCGTGGAGGGATGGGGGTGTGGTATGGTGTGGGTGTGGTGTGCGCTGTATGGGGGTGGGACGTGGAGGGATGGGGGTGTGGTATGGTGTGGGTGTGTTGTGTGCGCTGTATGGGAGTGGGGCATGGAGGGATGGGTGTGTGGGTGTGTGGTGTGCACTGTATGGGGGTGGGGCGTGGAGGGATGGGGGTGTGGTATGGTGTGTGTGTGGCATGCGTTGTATGGGGGTGGGGCGTGGAGGGATGGGGGTGTGGTATGGTGTGGGAGTGTGGTGTGCACTGTATGGGGGTGTGGCATGGAGGGATGGGGGGTGGTAATGGTGTGGGGTGTGGTGTGGCATGCGCTGTATGGGGGTGGGGCATGTAGGGATGGGGGTGTGGTATGGTGTGGGTGTGGTGTGCGCTGTATGGGGGTGGGGCCTGATGGGATGGGGGTGTGGTATGGTGTGGGTGTGTGGCGTGCACTGTATGGGGGTGGGGCGTGGAGGGATGGGGGTGTTGTATGGTGTGTGGGTGTGGTGTGCGCTGTATGGGGGTGGGGCGTGGAGGGATGGGGGTGTGGTATGGTGTGGGGGTGGGGCGTGCGCTGTATGGGGGTGGGGCGTGGAGGGATGGGGGTGTTGTATGGTGTGTGGGTGTGGTGTGCGCTGTATGGGGGTGGGGCGTGCAGGGATGGGGGTGTGGTATGGTGTGGGTGTGTGGCGTGCGCTGGTGTTTCCCTAACGCCCCCGTGCTACTAATACTACTCCACCCGGACACATCAGTTACCGGTTAGTCACCGTCAGCTGTGTGTCTTCCTACAACTCCCTCAGAGAGAGGCACGACTTGTTACAGAATAGAATCTGATGTAAACTATACACGACCTCGTCACATGCCCGTCTCCCACTGTCACGGCCCCAGTTCGACGAGCACGAACGCACTCCAGGACTGTGCGCGTGTGTGTGTGGCGGGGGGGGGGGATGTGTGGGTGTGCGTGCGTGCGTAGATATTATATGTGAGCATGGGCACCCCTGGGCACTAGGTATTGTGTGTGTGTGTGTGTGTGTGTGAATGTGTGTGTGTATATGTGTATATGTGAGTGAATGTGTGTGTCCACTCCAGGGTGGTAGGTATTGTGTGTGAGCATGTGCACCCCAGGGCAGTAGGTATTGTGCGTGAATGTGTGTGTGTGGGGGGGGGGGGGGGGCACTCCAGGGGTGTCTGTATTGTGTAAGAGAATGTGTGTAAGAGAATGTTCACGTGTGAGTGTGTGTGTGAGTGTGTATGTGTGTGTGAATGTGTGTGCACACGCTCCAAGGTTGCAGGTATTGTGTGCGCGCATGTGCATCCCAGGACAGTAGGTAGTATGTGTGTGTGTGTGTGTGTGTGTGTGTGTGTGTGCGTGCGCGCGCGCGCGCGCATGCGCACTCCAGGATCGTCAATGTGCATGCACAGTGAAATCCCGATTTAACGCGCTCGGATTTAATGCGAATTCGGGTATAACGCGATTATTCATCGGACCCGGAATTCGTAGGCCCTATGTATTTATGCATGCAGGTAGCTAGATAGGATGGTATGCATGTTTGTATGCATGTAATGTATTTTTTTATTTTTTATTGTGATGGGTGTATTTATGCTGCCCATAACAGTTAAGTCTAATGACTTGTTTTCGCCGCTAGACAGTAATAGTCTTGTGACTCCCCTTCTTTTTATCACTTTCATTTGTTGTGTAGCTAACTACTTACTGCATGCATTCTTTCTCTGTTTGTAAGCATTCTCCCACATCCCCAAAATCTCTGTGAGTTTGTTCGTTCTACAATCGGATAATTGTTTGGCTACCAATAGTTAATTTCTCTGAATGTCTTCACCTTGCTGTGTTAGTCGTCATTAGGTTTTGATTTTAAGTTTAAAGTTTACCTTTTGTATATATTATACCTAGCATCTATACCCTCTAAAACTTTGCTTGAATTCTCAGTGTATTTTCTATTTATTTATCTATCTTTCTTTTTCTTTTTTAATTCATTTTATTTGTTGTTGACATTAGTCTAGCAGTGCATTTAGCTCTCTTTTGATTAATGTTTTATATGTTTCTATTGTCCCTGTACTTCTTTCTTCTACTCCCAGTGCATTCCATTCCCTTGCCTTGCATATGTGTGTCGGTGTGCATGCATGTATGTATGAAGTAAAGTTTTTTTTTATTTAACAACACCGCGAGAGCACATTGATTTTCATCATCGGCTATTGGATGTCAAACATATGGTCATTCTGACATATTTCTTTGAAGGAAACCTGTTACCGCCACATGGGCTACTCTTTCCGATAAGCAGCAAGAGGTATTTTATATGCACTTTCCTACATACAGGACATACCACACCCTTTGATGAACCAGTTGTGAACCACTGTTTGGAATGGAAAATAGTCCAAACTGCAAATGGGTCCATTGAGCAGGATCGATCGGATGACTGACACCTTCACAGGTGGACAAGCTACCACCTGAGCTACGTTCCGCTCCTTGTATGCATGTATGTGTATGCATGTATGTATATATGTATGCATGTGTCTATATGTAGGCCTATGTATTATGTATGCATACATGTTTGTTTGTATGTATGTAGGCCTATGTATTATATATGTACATGTATGAATGAATGTATGTATGTTTAAATGTATGTATGTAGGCCTATGTATTATGTATGTATGCATGTATGTATGAATGTATATGTATGCATATATATGTAGGCATACGTATTATGTATGTACATGTATGTAGGCATATGCATTATATATGTACATGTGTGAATGAATGTATGAATGTATGTATATGTACGTATGTAGGCCTATGTATTATGTATGTACATGTATGTATGTAGGCATATGTATTATATATGTACATGTATGTACGTACGTCCGTGAGTGCACACGCCTGTGCCGCGCACCCGCGTGCTCCTGTGTCCTGGCTGACCTCGGTGTGTGCCTCCCCCCCCCCCCACCCACGCCCCTCCCCACCACCACACCCCCTCCTCCAGGGTATGTGGCCAGGTGGTAATGGCATGCGAGTGTTTGGTGCTGGCCCGGTGTAACACCACACGGTACAAGCAACAGTCTGACCAGACGGGATGGCCGAATGAGTTAGAGCGCCCGTCTCCAGTGCTGATAGATCGTGGGTTCGAACCCTGGTCGAGTCAAACCAATGACTTAAAAATTGATACTTGTCGCTTCCTAGCCAGGCGCTCGGCATTATTAGGACATGGTAAAGACTGGTGTGCCCAGTGACAGGATAATGTGACTGAGTGGGATACCAGGTCATGGTGCCGGCGGCCTGGTTTCCCAGTGGGACAGCACTATAAAGTTGCCATGAGCGCGCACTGTCACAAGTCAGTACCCGTCCTGATATGACCTTAGATGTTGCTAGGACGTAAAACAACAACAAACAAAGAAACAAAAGCAACAGTCTGTCCACACACCTCGTTATCAGACAACGCCCATATCACCGCGCCACAGCCCCGTGTATAAACCACGTGACTTATATGTCAATAACCTGGCGTGTGCCACGGGTAGCTGCCACGTGACCCGGTCTGGATGCACCGAGGTCAAATGTAGGCCAGGCGCGTATTACTAAAATAGCAGTAGTATTGTTAGTGGCTTCACCCCTGCTCATCCCCCCCCCCCCACACACACACACTCCAAAACTCCAAACCACACCTGGCCGTTGCTACAGGTGTGCATAACGTTGCCAACACCTCCACCTCCACGGGCTGGATGGATCTCCTTCGTTGTCGACCAGATAGGATGGCCGAATGAGTTGAGCGTCCGTCTCCCATTTTGGTAGATTGTGGGATTCAAAGCCTGGTTGAGTCAAACCAATGACATAAAAAATGTATACTTACCGCCTAGCCAGGCACTCTGCATTATTAGGATAGGGCAATGACTGGTTTGGCTCAGTGTCAGGATAATTTGACTGAGTGGGATATCGGGTCATGGTGTTGGCAAACTAGTCTCCCAGTGGGGCAGCAATATAAAGTCACCATGAATGTGCACTGTCAAAAGTCCGTACCCGTCCTGATATGTCCATAGATGTTTCCAGGACATAAAACTCCAGCAACCAACCAACCTTACACCCCTCTCCACTGTCCTTCCCCATATCCTTCCCTTCACGCCCCCCCCCCCCTTCCTCATTCCTTCCCTCCCTCCGCTGTCTCTCCCTATCTCTCTCCCTCCCTCCTTCTTTCTCTCCTTCCCTCCCTCCGCTTCCCCTCCTCCATGGTCCCTCTCTCCATCCTTCCACTGTCTCTCCCTATCTTCCTCCTGCCATCCAGCCAGTGATCGCGGGCAATCAGAATGCCAGCCTTTTGGTACGGTTAAGGCCCCCAACGCCCAACGCCCAACGCCCGTTCCACATGTTCACCCGCGTTATGTTGTACTTGTACACAAAGGGCAGTGTACAAAAGGGAACAAGGGAGTCTAAATCTGGTTGCAAAGTTATCCCTGGTGCCCCAACGACGCTTTAAGGATTGCTTGATTGGTTGCTTGTTTGAATTTAACGTCCTGGCAACATCTAAGGTCATATCAGGACAGGTACTGACTTGTGAAATTGCACACTCATGGTGACTTTGATTATATTGCTGTCTCACTGTGAAATCAGGCCGCCAGCACCATGACCCGATATCCCACTCAGTCACATTATCCTGACACTGAGCTAACCACTCCTTGTCCTATCTTATTAATGCCAAGTGCCAACCTAGGAAGCGACAAGTATCTATTTTTGTCAGTCATCAGTTTGAATCGACCTGGAATCGAACTCACGATCTCCCGCACGGGAGGTCTACGCTCTACCGATTCGGCCACCGCGTCCGGGTTTAGAGATTAATAATGATAATGATTTTAGCATTGCTCTTCAGTTTGCGTCACATGTCTTGTTTGTTCGGTTGTTTGTTGGGGTATTCCATCCCAGTAACATTTAAGGTAATGTCAGACCGGGTCACAACTTGCACACTAATGGCGACTTTATAGTACTGTCCCACTGGGAGACCAAACCACCAGCACCATGATCATATATCCCATTCAGTTGTATTATCCCAATACTCAGCTGACCAGTCCTTTCCATATCATATTAATGCTGAGGGCCAGATTAGGTAGCGACAAGTATAAATTTTGTAAGTCATTCAAATGCTGGACCTTCCGCACAGGAAGCCAGCCAGTCCCTCTTACGTCACTCTAGGCCACGGCATCCGGTCGAATCAAGTGTCAGCCTCACTCTGATACTCCCCGCACGGCGCACTGTTTCAACGCACCCCCTGGTGTATAATTAATGTTTCATCTACCTGTGTACCCACTACTCACCGATGCATTCATGCTGCTTGTTCTTTGTCTCTCTCCCCTATTTTCTAACCGCCCCCTTCTTAAGGTTGCTTAGTCCGATGGATTTGAGTTTCTCTCATTTTCTGAGATAAACATATTAGGTTGTTCATTATAATCTCCCTTACTTTAGTTTGAAGTAACTTTTATTTTAAATCGTAAACTTTTGAGATATTATAATGGAAACATGCTGAATTAAGTTTGGCAAGCTTGCCAAAACTCTATCACCATAGGCTTCTGCAGTAACGGGTTCTATTAATTGACTCAGTTGTCCCTTCTATGTGCTGGTAAATGTTTAATAAGTGCATCAGTATCTAACTTAGATTCTAAGGTAGATATGTAGAATCAAATCTAGATAATTGTTTTGATTTTGAAAATTTTATGTTTTAATCGGACTATGCAGCTTTAATTTTAACCATACATTTCAAGTTCAACCGTTTCTGATTGCATACTTATAGTTTGGCCATATTAAATTAGCTTAAAATTGCATAATTCGATGGTTTTGAGTTTCTGTCATTCATTAAAAATAAAGAAAAAAAGTTAAGTTGATACTTATAATCCATTTAAAATAGAAGTTACTTTATTTTAAAGTAACTTCTATTTTAAATGGCCAACTTTGGAGATATTTGAAGTGAACACTTGGAAAATTAAGTTGGCAGGCATCTCAACATTCTAACACTAACAGTAACAGCATAGGCTTCTGCAGTAACGGGTTTGATTATATTGACTCAGTATTCCCTTCTATGTGGCAACACATGTGTAATAAGTGCAGCAGTATCTAAGTCAGATATCTATAATCAAATCTAGATAATTGCTTTGATTTTGAAAATTTGATATTTTATCAGAATATTCAGGTTTAATCAAACAACTGAAACATCGACATGTGATACACAAAGGTTGTCAGTACCCCCCCCCCCCCCCCCCCCCCCCACCCCTGATGTGATGTGGTACTGCATAGCATCAGAGTAACGGCTCCTGTTTTCTGATTTAGTGACTACTTATAATATATAATATGTATATGTATAATATATATATATATTATATATATAATAAATATATATGATATATAGCTATATGTGTCAAATATATATAGTTATTTGTTTGTTTATTGTTTTACGTCCTAGCAACATCAATGGTCATATCAGGACGGGTACTGACTTGTGACAGTGTGCACTCATGGCGACTTTATAGTGCTGCCCCACTGGGAGACCAGGCCCCCAGCACCATGATCTGATATCCCACTGTCACATTATCCTGACACTGAGCCAACCAGTCCTTGCCATAACCTAATAATGCCTGGCGAGCAGCTGGCTAGCAAGTGACAAGTATCAATTTTTAAGTCATTGGTTTGACTCGACAAGGGTTCGAACCCACGACCCCATGGGTTCGGATCCCCCGATCTCCAAAAACAGGAGACAGACGCTCAACTCATATGGCCACCCCATCTGGTATATAGTATAGTTATACAAATCTTACCTGGGTACAGATGATGGATAACTGGTGTTTTCCCGAGGTACTAGCCTCGGATAGTCATGGGTCAGGGACAAGGAAGCACATCCAGGTCCAGCAATCTTTTACATACTTTTTAGGATAAAAAATGATTTAACTTTATGTGGATATTTATTGTGTTTTCGATTTGGTTCCAGCGAAACATGATAGTCGTAGTAGGGTAGGGTGGGTAGGGTGGGTAGGGTGGGTAGGGTGGGTGGGCCCTGACCCACGATTATCTGAGGTTAGTACCTCAGGAAAACAACAGTTATCCATCATCTGTACCCAGGTAGGATTCGTATAACTATACTATTTTACCTCGGTACTAGCCTCTGGCTACTCGTAGCCCAGGGAGAATTTGACATAATCTCATTTTTGATCCTTTATCCTTTAATGTTGTAAGCATACTATGTATATATGAGTACATAATTTAATGTTGTTCCTCACCTGTCTTTAATTAGTGAGTAGGCGTGTTGCCAGGCTGCTTAACTTTTCTAGTCGTTTGTTGTTTTGCAAATGATCTAGCCGTCTTCCACCCAGCATGTGCAAGGATTCCTTTGACCGAGATTCTTAATTGTCTTGCCGTGGAGACCATGGCTCCATGTGTCGAGTGAGACGCATAGCGTCCAGTGTTAACTCCTGATTGTTTAAGCACCTTGATAGTCCATCTTGCGAGTGTGTCTCTCGAGATAGCTTTATGAAGCCGCATAAGGCTGATTAGTAGTTCTCTGGAATTCCTAATTCCGCATGGCTTCGATATATAAGCCCTAATGGCTTAAACTACACATATCCATTTATCCTATGGAAAACTATTTACATGTACTGTGGACAGTGGGTATCCTGGGGATTTGATTTTAGCAAGGTCTCTAAATCAAATGTCACTTCATCCATATCTATTTCTAGTCCATCTTGTGAGAGTGCCACAATAGTTTGGCTGCTGTGTCCTGTAACTGGCAGTAATAACGCTGCTAATTTAAATCCTAGTTCCTTCATTGACAAATGTCTGTTGCTAGGCCATGACTTGAATAACTTGAATACTATTGACACATCCCAAAACCTATTGTATTTCGGTTTGGGTGGGTTTCTTTCATACACCGATCTAATGAACCAGTGTACCAACTGATTTCCAATCGTTTGTCCATCTATTCTTGGTAGAATGATTCATAATGCACATCTCGTTGTGTTAATTGCACCGAATCCTAATCCTTCATCTTCTAAAATTCTTAGAAATCTTAACACTTGAGCTATCATAGGTTTTAACGGTTTGACTCCTTTGAGAAGACAATGAAGTCCCCATTTCTTTAAATAACTTGTGTATAATTTCACTGTTCCTTTTCTCCAGGAATGTGATATAAGACTTTCTTTCGTTATTTTGTCGAATCCAAATTGTTCTAAACGTTTTCTTAGAAACGGAATGCCAAAAGGGGTGTTGTCGACATGTCTCCGTATACTGTTAGTGGTCCTTGATGTTGAAGGTTGTTCCCTTCCCTTGGCTGATCACGTCTTTTTCTGCTGATGTTATCGCCGCTAGCCATGGTTGTGTTTCCCATGCTGGTACTATGAGTACTGTGTGAGTGTGATCCATCTTGATCTTCCTGGCCACTCTGCTGATAATGCTGAATGGAGGGAATATGTAATAGAACTTATTATTCCAAATTAATGAAAATGCATCGACTCTGGATGCCAAGACATATTTTTGAAGCTTTTTTTATTGCGTGATGCGAAGAGATCAATGTCTGGCTTCCCCCATTTGTGACAAATAATGTCGAAAATGTTGTGGTTCAATGACCATTCTAAATGGTCATGGGAGCGCCAGCTTTTCCTGTCAGCCAATGTCTTTTGACTGCCTGGAATATGTGCTACTGTTAGCCATATTTCGTGCTTCTCTGTCCAATCCCAAATGAGTTTGGCCAGATTGTTACGTGGTTTGGAACGAGTCCCTCCAATATTACGAATGTAAGCCACAGCTGTCGTGTTATCTGTTAGAACTCTTACATGATTTTTAGGGATGTGAATCAAACTGCGGAGTCCTAGATAAATGGTTCTAAGCTCTAACACATTGATGTGGTCGGAGATTTCTTCTTCCATCCAATGGCCCCCTATTGCCTGTTGGTCTATGGGCCCCCCAGGCCGTCTATTGAAGCATCTGTTGTAACCGTAGTGTTAGGCTCTCCCATCCTAATAGGGTTGGGTGAGTTGTTAATGTGTGAAAACCACCAGATTATATTGTTTTGGCCTTCTGGCGAAATTGTCATGGGCCGCTCGAAGTTTCCTTTCGTGCATGCAAGAGCCAAGTTTTTATCTATCTCTAAGGATTTGATGAGCCTTGCCATATAGAATAGCTGGAGCGTAGGCTATCATTATTCCTATCAACACTGCAACTTGTCATATTTTTGGTTTGTTCAATTGTAGTAATTGATTTGCTGTTGTGAATTTATCAACTTTTTGTTCTGTTAATGAAATGGTCATTTTTGTGGTGTCAATAAAGAACCCCAGAAGTTTTCGTTTATTTGTTGACGTTAGTACTGATTTAGTTTCATGTATGTAGAAACCTAATTTTGAAAACGTTTCAGATAATTTTTCTACTGCTGCTTGGCATTGTTGTGTTTGTATGACAATAAATAAATCATCAATGTATGGAAACATAATACGTCCTTTCCTAGCCATAAGGGAAAAAATTGGTTTAAGTAACCTTGTGAAAATGTGTGGACAGCAGGCCAGTCCATTTGGCATACAAGTGAACTCATAAAGCTTGCCATTCCAACAGAATCTTAGATACTTTCGATCATGTTTATAGATAGGTACTGTGTGGTATGCATCCTTAAGATCAACGCTGGCTAGCCAGGCACCTTGTGTGACTAAGTCTCTCGCTGTGTCTAACAAAAACATGTTTAAATGTTTGTATGCTATGAATTTGTTAAATAAAGTTAGATCTAAAATTAGTCTAACAGCTCCATTTGGTTTCGGTCTTAAGAAAATATTGGAGATGAATTCCCCAGCAACATGTAGAGCTGGTTCTATAATGTGTTTTTCCACAAAACTTAAGTACTTGATTGTCTAATGCTTCGCGTTCTGAACCGTGAAAGGTATGCTATTCTGAATAGGTTCTTCTATTAACGGGATCCTTACCCCTTCTGCTAGTCTAAGGATAGTTAAGTTATCTGTAACTTTATTCCATTCCGAAAGACAGTCAATGAGATTACCAGCTTGAAATGTATTGCTGACTGGTGTTGTTTGAGTCGCCACTTCTATTTGTTCCCTGGACAGGGGAACAGCTTCTGGGCATTGAACTCCCTCTTGAAGGGCCTGTTCCCGTCGTTTAAGCCGAACGACTACCTTTGGCCCCTTACCCTGGCCTGGAAGCTGAAGTTGGTCACAAACCGGCCTCCTCGTTGGCCGGTTCGTCGGTTTAGAAAATCCTGTCTCAGCTTCTTGAAGCGGTTGGAATTGGCGTCAGCCGACTTCTTTTTGTCCGTTTCTATGTCTTTACCGCACTTGGAACTGGTCTCCACTTGTTTAAACAAGTACTGGAGCTGACCACCAAACATTTTCGTTTTGTCTAGTGGCTTTCCCTTGATGGGCTTTGGTGCAAGGAATAGTGTGTATTCCTTCCCATCGTTGTCCATGATTTTCTTGGACCGAGCCACCTCTTTGCCTGCGTCAGTGCAGACTGCCTTAAATACATTCTCTAACTGCCTGTAGGAATGCAAGTTGCTGGGTGCTGTAAGCAAAGCAATCCCCCCCCCCCCCCATTCATGTCATCGCAGAGTGATGAGAACTTGTTCTCCGCCATCATCCTGTTCACGATAGGCGCGATGGCTGTCAGAGCTGAGAGTACCCCTTTGTGTACCGTATGGAGAGCCGCCTCAAACTTCTTGTGCTCCTCGCTGAGTTTCACCTCGGGATCCATCTCTTTGATGGCAGATTCCGGGATCCCTTTGATTCCCGTAAACTTCTCGGCCATCTTGGTGATCACCATGGCCGGCTTAAAAGTAGTGAAGTGCCCTTCTATGGTCTTTCTCATTAGCGTCGTGATGTGGATCTTCTTACGCTTCTGCACTTTGCACTTCTTTGTTTCCTTCCCACATAATTTTGCATATTTGCCTGTATGCTTGGTAGCTGAGTCAGAGCTCGTCGTTGAAGAGTCTGACGAAGAGTCAGAGGAGGAAGATTTGTGTTTCCTCCTTTTTTTAGTCTTCTTCTTGCTCTTCTTCACGAGGGGCTTCTTTTTGCAGGCCCTCGTGTAGTCACCTCCTTCGGAAATGTGGCCTCTTTTCTTGTGCTTGTGCTTTCGTGCCGACACAAACACCTCCTCCTCCTCGTCGTCATTTGAGGCCTGATCCTCGGACAGATCCTTCCATTCAGAATCATCTGAGTCAAGCGGGACCTTAGTCCGCTTCTTCTTGGAGGAAGCCGCTCTTGAAGGTAACATTTCCTCCATTTTCTGTTGTACCAGTCTAGCGACCTGCTCATCTAGGTCAGCTGGGCCGGGGCCGGTATCGTACACCCCTCCCGACTCCTCAGAATCTATTTGTTCTGACGATGGCAACCTTTGTACCCACGCCGGCGGTGTGGCGTCTTCATCAGCACTGAGCGTGTGAGTTGCCACTGCCATGGCTCCGAGACTGGGAGCAAAATGAAAAACAATGATTAGGCATTGTCTTAGGCTGAATAGCACACTGATAATTAGAATATAATTATACTAGGTGTGTATTTATGGCGTTAAAAAGGTTTTTAATGCAGGTGTATGGCTAACAGACAGTCGCAGGATGACGGTATGGGTAACCAACCAATACAAACAAGGGGTAGGGACCAGTATAGCGGTACCCTCCCACACTCTACGTACCTATAAACCTCTCCCACCTGTGGCTTTCTTCGCCAACAAGTTGAAGAAAATACTATAGGACTCGGAGGTATGCCTTAACGAGAATCTCAAATGGGGAATCTTAATGAGACCCATGGAAAAAATCCATAATGATATAACTGCCAAACATCTCTCCGTTCGGCAACAGGTGGCTTAATTAATAACCGAACAATGGAGGCATTGTTCTATCGATCATGTCAAATACGAACGAAACTAAGCTGTAAAACAGTAATAACTTATCGAAAAGTTTTTAAAAACTGTGTACGTGAATGATAACATGAACTGAACCAACGTATCGAGTTTGAAAGATACTGACCTGTCTGGTTTTGTAGTAAATGTAGAAAAACTGCCGGAGCTGCTCACAAGACGTCCTCCTGCTGTGAGCTGATTATGCTAATTGCCTGACCCGGATGTGCTTCCTTCTCCCTGGGCTACAAGTAGCCAGAGGTGTAGTACCGAGGTAAAATAATAATATATATATATCTATAATATATATAGCTATATGTGTCAAAAGCGTATGAAACAGAATGGGAATGTGAGTATTGCGAGTTTCGCTGGTCCCTCAGTAAAGACTGAAGCTGCGACCCACAACCAGGTTTCTTGCTTTCGACAGGGTATGACAGTCTCCCTAGTTTCACCTCCATCCCCACCCCCACCCCAAGCAAACACCCCCGCAGTGCACATGTACGCACAGATGTCAGCACAATGGGAGTGCATATATACTCACCAGTACCCCCAAGGGTCTCCACACTCAAAAGGTGGAGTTAACAGAGAATAGACATATGTGTGTGCGTGTGTGTGTTTATGTGTGTGTATGTATGTGCTTATGTGTATATCTGTGCGCGCGGTTTGCTTGTTGGAGTTTTACATCCTGGCAACATCTAAGGTCAGATCAGGACGGCTGCCTGAATTCCCAGTGGCACAGCACTGTAAATCCACCATCAGTGCGCACTGTCACAAGTCGGGACCGGTCCTGATATGACCATAGATGTTGCCAGGACGTAAAACTCCAACAACCAACCAACTAAGCACGATCGGAGTGTTTTTACTCCCTAAGGACTTGGCCATTGTGGTGATGGGTGTCTAACATGAGTTCTCCACTGGTTTCTGACTGACCCCCCCCCCCCCCCCCCCTTTCCCCCCACCACTGCCTACACGTGTCACCCAGCACTGGGTAAATCAGACTTCGCTGAGTGTGTGCTAAAGGTGCATAATCTGGTCGGTTTGAGGTTGTCTTTAATTTGTTTTCCATAGATAAATACATAGGGTTACTCGTTATAATCTAACAAATTTTAATTTAACGTGATTTATTTTAACAGAGTAACTATTGTCCCTAGACAAAGATTCTATAGTCACAGTACCATGACAACAGTAGATTATTCTACAATCACGGTTCTGCTCAGGGTTAGGGTTAGGCTTAGGGTTAGGGTTAGACATTTTGGGTAGGCATTGACTGTAATACTTCAGATCTAAAAGAATAGTAGCGTGACGCTAGACTGCCACACTGCTGTCATGGCACTGTGATTTTAGAATATCCTTCTGTCACCATGGTACCATGACAATAGAGGCGTCCCCATTGGTCTAAATGTGGCAACCTATGGCTCTAAAAGAACAGTACCATGATGCTAGACTGACGCACTGCTGTCAAGGTACCATGATTTTAGAATATCCTTCTGTCGCCATAGTACCGTGACAATAGAGGCGTCCTTATTTTAAATGGCTAGCTTTGGATTTATTTCAAGTGAAAACATTCCAAACCAATTTTGGTATGCACGTCAAAATGCTGACACCATTAATAAAAAAAATATTCTTTTAACGATGGTCTCTTATTCCGACACTTTTGTGAGGTTCTTCGCGGAGAGGCTTTTTCTTTTCTTTGAAGATTTATACTGCCTATCATGGATAAGTCTGAATAGACTTGTTTTCACCATTAGACAGTTTGTTGATAGAAAGCCTGGGACTACACTTTTACCGACCCAAGGGATGTTTAACCTCCCACACCACATAGACATGGTATGAGAGCAACTGGCCTTTGATGACGCTGTAAGTTATAACTTATACACAGCAGTGGAAATCCAAATTGGCAGAGGTGGGGGCACAGGGAATCGAACCACCAACCTTCAGATTAGGAGTCTGACTGAGAAAAGAGTCAGACACTCTAACCACTCCACCACAGAGAACACCACAAACAGCCTTTAATCCCTGTACGAAGTTTGGTGATACAGCTATGATTGCATGAGCTACAATTTACAAACCAGCAACCAGTGGTGGTACTGGAGTTCTTTTCGTCTGTGAAGTACTCCTTTCACCACGATAACAGTTATAGCAATACATGTCTTAAAGCTGCACAGTTCACGGAAAAGATAACATTTCCTTAACCAAAATACTTACCCAGAATTGTTCTTACAAATATAACTTTGATATTGGTACTCTAATTAAAGGTGCATAGTTTGATGATTTTGAGTTTCTGCCATTTTTCTTAGATAAATATATTAAATTGCTTGTTGTAATCCGCCTTAAGGGGCTGTCACATTATGACGCATCGCACCAACATATGCCGACGTATGTGATTTCCCCAGCTACGTCGGGATACGTCGTTATGCGTTACGCATGCGTTACACGCTCGTTGGCATACATCAATGTACATCGACGTTCGTCGAGAGACAGCATCACGCATCGGCAAAGTTTTGTGTATGCACAAAACTTTCGATGTACAACAACGTGTGGATATTACGTTGGCCGTACGTTATGTATATGCTAGGCGTATGTCGATGTATGTTAGACATACGTTCACTATGTTGCACTATGTTGACCTACATTAAAGGCAGTGGGAACGTACAGTACGCGTACTGACAAGGTATGGATAATGTACGTCTAACGTATGTCTAGCCTTTCTCCAGCGTGTCTTGACATATGTAACGTATGAGGCGTAGTTCTGTCGATCGAATAACGTACATTACGTTCACCGCCGTTCTGTGAACATACTGTGAGCATAATTTGAGCGTTTTATGTTAATTGGTAAATATTTTAAAATCGCGGAAATCCGCGAAACCGCGGAGATCTTTCATCCCTGTATTTTGTTATCACCCTTGTAGTGGGTGCGAGTAGTATATGAAGTATATTAGTTTTGGGGCTTTTGTTCTTTGTTTTATTACTACTTATAAACTAGCCTACTCTACATTTATAGGCCTGTACATAGTTTGTAGCTGTTTGTTATCTACTGAGGGTGGTCCAGATTACCCCCTTGGCACAGCCCAGTTTGTGGGCCATGACCTATCACATGCCACACACAACAATTATCTAACTGCAGCAAAAAAGATCTGCGTGTTATTAAAATCTCATTCTGACCTTTTATGCAAATATAATTAATTTTGTTTAATGTTGTATACTTTATTATACAAATATTATTTAAGATGAAGTGCTACATGTATTTACTTGTGCTCAATAGACCCCGCCAGTTAAGGTGGAAAGTACCTGACTAGAGTCGCTCAAGATTCTGTCAACAGATGTCACTAGCTTAACTGGAAGGGGTGTAATACATCATGAGAGCGGCGGTGAAATTCGAGAAGAAAAAAACAATATAGTTGTATTTATTTTAAATTTATTGATATATTACAAGGATAATAGCTTGAATCCTGTTGCGATATGAATATCTGATTATATTTAATCAGGCATTTTATTATTTTTCCAAGCATTCTTTACGGAGATATAGCATGTGAAATCATAGACAGTCGGGGAATGTACCCGACTAGAGTGGTTCCAGATTCTGTCGACAGATATCACTAGCTTAACTGGTGCCTGGGGAGATAACATATATTATGTACTTGTTCACACTCCCCAAATCGACTGCTGTTGATGCACTGATCGAGTGACATGAGCACCTGCTTAGCCTGCTGCTAGCCGGGTCAATATGGCTTAGGTGTATCCATATGCAGTCACGCACCACTATCAGTTGGTTGTTGGAGTTTTACGCCCTGGCAACATCTAAGGTCATATCAGGACAGGTACCGACTTGTGACAGTGCACACTCATGGCGACTTTATAGTGCTTCCCCATTGGTAGACCAGACCGTCAGCACGATGGCCTGATATCCCACTCAGTCACATTATCCTATAATATAGAAATAAAACTGATTTCTTTTTAGAACATCAATTGAAGATATTGGTAGGGAAGTTGTTGTAAGAGATGGCAATATTCCATCTCTCATCATCCATCTCTCTGTCTCTCTCTCTCTGCCTGTCCCGTGCGCACACATACACACACAGCCATACATACATACATACATACATACATACATACATACATACATACATACACACACACACACACACACACACACACACACACACACAAACACAAACATCCTCATTGAGATGCAACATACATACTACGATAACATTTTGACGGGTGAAATACTGACCAACCTCAATCACATGGCTACAATATATTTGTGTCCCAATGGCGATAGGTCCAGTAGGCATTACATAACCACAATGACTGCATAATTAATACCTACACAGATGGTGTGTGTGTATGTACGCGTGCGTATGTGTGTGTGTGTGGGTGGGGGGGGGGGGGGGGTCCAGGTAGCACAACACAATATCGACTTTCCAGGAATTGAACGGGGTAGCAGCAGTGGGACTAACTAACCCCCTCCCCCCTCCCCCCCCCCCCCCCCCCCCCCCCCCCCACCGCGATGAACTAGCTAACAGCCAAGGTACGGAAGGGTCTCCGGTCTAGGGGAGGCTGCAGGTCTATGTGGAGAAAGGCGCAATATTCTGTGCACCTTGGCTGACCCTACTGGATTCCTACGAGGTCATGAGTAGGTAGGTTAAGTCTGTATGCAGTATCAAGTACTAGCACAAGAAAAGACACACACACACACACACACACACACACACACACACACACACACACACACACACACACACAGAAAGAGGTAGAGAGAGAGTGAGAGAGGGGGAAAGTGAGAGAGTAAGCATGCCTGCTAAAACAACAACAAATAGAGAGAGGGGGGAAGCGAGAGAGAGAAGAGAGGAGAAGAGAAGAGAAGAGAAGAGAAGAGAAGAGAAGAGAAGAGAAGAGAAGACAGAGAGTGAGTGCCCATTTAATGGTGACTGGGCAGGATGGCTGAATCATAAAGACTAAGAGCGCTGGTTCAAACCCTGCCAGAGTCAAACCCAATGACATTAATAGGATAGGGCGAGGACTGGTTTTGCACAGTACCAGAGTGGGATATCGGGTCATTACCATGTGCCCGGGGGCCAGGTGACTCCCAGTGGGGCAGAACTATAAAAGTTGGTATAGGTGCGTACTGTCGCAAGTCGGTACCCATCTTGATATGATCCCCAACAAACATGTAAGGAGCCATACATGTTTGTATGGCTCCTTAAGAACCACTGAAATGTGTCGCGGGGATATGCGTACCATGCGTCTCGTTGACCCTATTGGGTCACCTAGCGTTCGTTGCTCCTGGTGGTATTTACCTATATATACGTTATTAAGTAAGCATGTAGGGTAAAGGTCGGCCCGAGGTGATGGGGTTGAGAGATTGAGCGGGGGAGTGGCAGGGGGTGGGGCGGGGCGGAGGAGCCTAGATCTGGTGGCCTCACATGGCCCAGTCTGAGGCCGCCCAGGACAGGATATAATGCGGAATATAGCACAGTTTAGCGGGCAGCTCTATGTTTAATGGCACATACTGACCACGCAGCTGACTGGTGCAGGAGCAACTTGCCTGACCACACTGCCGCACCCCCCCCCCCCCATCCCCTCAATCTCCATACACACTTTGCATGACCAAGTTGGTTTGGTTGTTGGAGTTTTAACATCCTATCAACTTCTAGGGTCATATCAGGACCGGTACCGACTTGTGACAGTGCACACTCATGGCAACTTTATAGTACTGCCCCTCTGGGAAATCAGGCTTCCAGCACCATAGCCGTGTTTACACGGGCGAGTTAAAACACTTCATATAAAACCAGTTGTCTAGATCGATTTACATTTGCCGTGTAAACGCGACGCTGTGGCGTTTTAGGGCTGAATCGATTCATATAAATCGGTATATGTAAACCACCTTGCGAGGTGGTTTATATGAAGAGAACTAGTGTAAATGCACCACTACATCGCTTCATATAAATCGCTTTGTCTAGATCATTTTAGATTTGCCTGTGTAAACACAGCTCAAGACCCGATATCCCACTTAGTCACATTATCCTGACATTGAGCTAACCAGTCCTTGCCCTATCCTTTTATTTCCGAGTGCCAGGCTAGGAAGTGACAAGTATCAATTTTGATAAGTCATTGGTTTGACTCGACCAGGAACCAAACTCCCAAACTCCCGATCTCCCACACGTGAGGCCCGCGCTCTACCGATTCGGGCACCGTTGCCCGGTTAGTTACAGAAGATTGATTGGTTGATTGGTGGTTGCTTTACGCCGTGTCGGCAGCATAGGCCATATTCACGGCGAGTGTTACAGAAGTAGTTACTGGGGTAGTCGAGCGGATAGAGCGCCCTGCCTCCGTGTGTAAGGCCATTGGATCAATCTCCAGCCGAATCAAACCAAAGAGGCACACAATTGACACTTTTCGATGAATACTTTATCGCCTGGCATTACAGGTCAACAATCCTTTTCCCAAAATTCTGAAATTCGAAAAACTCAACGGTATGTGAATAAATTGTAAGACTATATTTAGTCTTTATTTACCCCACTTAGTGTGAATATTCATGTTTCCCTGGATAAATATTAATATGTTTGATTACGGTTCATTTGAAGCTGTAACATGCTTAAATTTTAACAGATGTTTCTGTTGGAAATAAAATCTAGAAGAGTATTTATGGTTGATAATTATCCCTTGTTTTATTTACCAGCATATTCCTCTATAAATTAACTGCAATAGTATTGTATTTGTAATCTATATATATATGAGCATTCGTGGGTTTTTACTATAGTATTAATACTTAATTACTACCATTATTCTGAAATCCGAAAATTCTGAATTCCGAAATACAACTGTCCCCAAGGATTTCAGACCTGTACTAAGATTTAATAAGGACTGGTCAGTTCAAGGGCAGAATAATGTGAATGAGTGGAATATTGAGTCCTGGTGCTGGCAGAAAAATATAACACAGTGGGGCAGCTTTAAAGTCGCCATGAGTGTGCAGTGTCACAAAGTTGCTACCTGTCCAGTTAGACACTATATTGTTGCTAGGACATAGAGTGCATAGTTCAGGCCTAAATACATTACCCTGAAACCATAACGGGGCAGTGACATGACCAACAAAACATTACTTCTGGTTTTTAAATAACATACTTAACACACAGAAGCAACAATAATTAATTTGACTCTTCCTATCAATAAAAGAAAGAATTAATTATCACCATCGTAACATGGAAATCAAATATGTCACGCCCTGTTTCAGAGAATGACCCAGATATCCACTCACAGTGCAGCCAGCTGCCATTGCAGCTAGGCGAGAAAAGATATGCGTGGGGGGCAGGAAGGTCGTGGGTTCAATCCACGCCCGAGTAAAACCAAAGATTTACGAAATTGGGTGGTTGGTTGGTTGTTGGGAGTTTCACGTCCTAGGAACATCTATGGTCAAATCAGGATGGGTACCATCTCGCACTCATGGTGACTTTACAGTGCTGCCCTACTGGGAGACCAGGCCGCCATCACCATGACCCAGTCACCCACCCAGTCACATTATCCTGACACTGAGCTGACCAGTCCTTGTCCCATTCTAGTAATGCCGAGCATCAGGCTAGGAAGTGAACAGTATCAATTTTGTAAGTCATTGATTTGACTCGACCTGGGATCGAACTCCCGAGCTCCCGCACGGGAAGCCTGCGCTCTACCGATTAGGCCACAGCGTCCGGTACGATTGAGTGGTATACCGCGGCGGCGGCATGGTATGCCAGTGAAGCAGCGCTATAAAATCGCCATGAGCGCGTACTGTTACAAATCCGAGGTACCCGTCCTGCTTGATACAGATGTGGCAATTCGCCCAACTTGGCAGATCTCCCTAAAATATAGCAAAATAACACCGATCTCCCGATTTAACTATTTTAATTTGTAATCCCCCGATTTCAGCTCGTTAAATTAACAAAATATTATACTTTTCGTCAAAATACACCAGAATGCCCCATTTTGTATCACTTTTTTCCCAAAGATTTCCCGGGGGCCACCCCCCCTCTTTTTCCCCATGATTTCCCGGGGGCCACCCCCCCCCTTCTCCAAAGCCATTTCTCCATATTCACACCCTGATCTACTTGGCACTTCTTTTCATATAACCTCAGGTGTTGTTAGGATGAAAAAACCCAAAACACATACGTTGTAGCATAGGCGCTATGAGATAACTTACTAACATTGGTCACCAGGTGCAGACGGTTGTATCAAAGCCCCAGTAACAGACAACCACTCCTATTGCACCATTAGCACCATTATATTAGCGATGTAGCTTGTGATATCGCGACATAACCAGCATGTCGCTCCAGTGTCGGTAATATCAACTTGCGTGTAGCTCTTGTATGTTTGTATTAGCGACTAGCATGGCACTATTGTATGTCAGTATTAACAACTAGCATGTCGCTCTGTAATGTATGTATTAGCAATTGGCATGCAGGTATTGCAGGTATAGCAATACCTCAGGGAATTTAACGCCACTGCCCTGCAGAGTTGTAAACCACTGCCTTGTGGTACAGGTTCTTGACAGAACCGAAGGCTAAGAGAGCAAACCATAAACAGAAAACCATGTCACTGTGGCAGCATTAAGGGCGGTTGATATATGGAATTCCCAACATCTCCCGACCAGCCACTGCAGGGACAAATAGTTTGGCGCCTGTCTTGACATGTTCTTGCCGGTGTGAAACCTCTATTTGCTCCCCGAGAGAGTGCCGCTGGTAATTTGCAAAAGCCAGCAGCACTTCAACACTTTTGCAGGCAGCTTTCATGAAATGTACAACTGCACAAAAATGGAGAGCGGCAGTCAAGTGATGAAAGCAGTCTTTGTCGCATCGCGACCGACAGCATGATGATGATTAGCGACGGCCTCCTGAGTGGGTGGGTGGGAGGGAGGGAGGGTGAGTGAGGATAGGTGTTTTTTTTTTTTACATTCCATTGTAACGATCAACATACTATCTGCTTATGCATTTGCTCAGGATAAACAAATTCGTTGTTTTTTTTTACATGGTGTTTCATAATGCCAATAGAATACATATTGATTTGAAGCAAATATCCTTGTGTTTTCAGTGTAACCGTTTCTGTGCTGTTTTGTGTCAATCATTACAATGGACAAACAATAAAAAAGAGTTATCACCTTTTGAGACGGGCTCATATGTTAATGTTTGTTTCTCTGTGTGTTCGCAAAAAAAAAAACCTGCTCCTTTATGACGATCTCAAATTGATTATGATAGTTAAACTTTATAGCTTTTATTGCTTCCGCCAATAAATTGTTTCCTTGTTAAATTTCGTTTTTAAAAAAAATTATTATTCTAAAACCAGTCATATAGCACAGCTTTAAAGCTGTAATTATATATATATATGCTTTATAAAATTTGATACCTATATCGGATTATGTAACTTTAACTATTCACAACTGGTTCAATTTCCCAATGTGTCATTAAAGGACACATAACCGATGACTTTGAGTCTATGTAATTTATTTCCAAGATAAATATAATCCGGTTAATGGTTATTATTGTCGTGGGGGGGGATGAAAATGGGAATTATTGCGCCTAGAGCGGGACTCGAACCCACATCTCTTTGCATTCCGGGCCAGTGTGCTAACCATTACACCACCTAGGCTCCCTGATATCAATACACTCCCCACGCCTACCTCTCTATGTGGTTACTTACCTGAGAGGTCAGTGCAGACCACTACACTCGTCCCCCTGGAATTGTAAGTCTTGTAATGCTTACAATTACATACATACAGGCAATGCACTAACACATACATACACAGGGTAGGTTCAACAACCATACAGCGCAAAGCTTGTACAGGATCCTGATCACGGCAACCAGTGTCGTGGGGGGTGATGAAAATGGGAATTATTGCGCCTAGAGCGGGACTCGAACCCACATCTCTTTGCATTCCGGGCCATTCCGGGCCAGTGTGCTAACCATTACACCACCTAGGCTCCCTGATATCAATACACTCCCCACGCCTACCTGTCTATGTGGTTACTTGCCTGAGAGGTCAGTGTAGACCACTACATTATCTACCTTACTTTAGTTTGAAGTAACTTTGATTTTAAATAACGAACTTCAGAAATATATGAAATGTAAACATGCCAAATTAATTTTGGCGTGCTTGTAAAAAAAATATCTCCTCTGACCCCATAGGCTTCAGCAGTGACAGGTTCTATTAAATTAACATCGGATTCCCTTCTACTTTCTATGCAGGAACAAACCTTACCTAACAGTTACCTTACTACATGTTTGTGGTTAAATAAAACTCAACGCAAAATGCTTAATAAGTACACCAAACTAGTTCTCAAAATATCCGACCGCGTTCTAAATTGGGCAGTGGTCAGGATAGAACGTGGCTGCAAGAAGATTTGGGGCATGAAGTTCTGGAGCACCAGTCCGTTCTAGCCCGTCCATTCCGTTTGTAAAGAAGACCGTAAAAGAGTTGCTCCTACGTCTATTCCGTTCGCACACAGTTTGAGTCCGTTCAGCAACATTTTCAAGAACGTAGTGAGAACTAGTTTGGTGTGATGGTGGTATAAGATGTTGGTACAAATCTAGACGAGTGTTTTGCTTTTGAAAATGTGGTCCTTTAATGGGATGATACAGCTTTAATACCTATAAGACTGCAATGGTAGACGGACTAGTTATTTTCCTACATAACATATATATTATTGCTCTTTACTGCGTTCTGGGGAGTAAATTGACCCAGTTAACACCTGGTGCAACAGGTGTTGGGTCTAGATCCCCACGTCGGGCACATTTAATTTAGAACTGGTGCTGGCGCTTGTTACCGATATGTTTTACAAGCTATTCGCAGATCACCAACAGACTGGGTGGTCGAATGAGTAGAGTGCCCGCCTCCCGTTTTGGGAGGTCATGGGATTCGTGAACCCCTGCGTTCGAACATCGGTCGAGTTAAAGTTGCATAGTCCGATGAAAATATCAAATTTTCAAAACCAAAACACTTATCTCGATTTGATTCTACATATTCAACTTAGACACTGGTGCACTTATTGAGCATTTGTTGCTGCATAGAAGGGCATAATAAGTTAATTAATAGAACATGTTACTACTGAAGTCTATGGTGTCAGAGTTTTGGCGTGCTTGCCAACATTATTTTGGCATGTTTTGACATCAAATATCTCCAAATTTAGCCATTTAAAATTAAAGTTACTTAAAACTAAAGTAACATAGATTATAACGATTAGTATAATATATTTATCTCAGAAAATAGCAAAAACTCAAAAGCATCGTACTATGCAACTTTCAAGCAATGACTTAAAATAAAGTATACTTATCGCTACCTAGCCTGGCGTTCGGGATGATGAGGATAGGGCAAGGAGCAGTGGAATGAGGGAGACCAATTCTCCACAATTGAAAATTGCCTAATTAAACAAGTAGGCCTAATGTACCAAAAACCCACAAAACACGCACAAAAAAACACAACAAAAAAACGTAGCCTGACAGTCAGGATTAATAGGATATGGCAAGGACTGGTTTACTAAGCAAACCCAATCATCCAAATATGCTGTGGTAAGATAACACCAACGCTACAACTGGCCAGCATTGAAAACAAGCCTGGGTACCCGGGCTTATATGCTATGGACAGTATAAATACAGCCTCAATAAAAATTAAAAAAAAAAAAAGTATCAGGATAACACGACTGAGTGGGATATCGGGTCACAGTGTCGTCATCCAGCTAGGCAGCACTCGAAAATTGCCATGATTGTACACTGTCACAAGTCAGCAGCATACGTCCTGATATTACCTTAGATGTTGCTAGGATGTTAAACCCAAACAAACAAACATGCAGCTTATATACTTCCTATGTGACGTATCCTCACCTTACCACCTCAGCACATCTGGCGCGGTGGCCGAATCGGTAGAGCACGGGCCTCGCGTGTGGAAGGTCGGGAGTTCGGTTCCAGGTCGAGTCAAACCAATGACTTATCAAATTGATACTTGTTACTTTCTAGCCTGGCACTCAGCATTAATAGGATAGGGCAGGGACTGGTTAGCTCAGTGTCAGGATAATGTGACTGAGTGGAATATTGGGTCACGGTGCCGGCAGCCTGATTTTCCAGTTACAGGGTGCTAGCATCAGACTCCAGTGATTAGTTAATCTGAACCGGGCGATATGACCATAGATGTTGCTAGGACGTAAAACAAGTGAACTAAACAAAATTCCTGGAAGGGATTAGGCAAATATGAAAGATTTTGTTTTAGAATTGCAGGCACTCTCACACATTTCTCAGTGTGCATATTTAAAATACCTCCTAGTCTAAGTTGGTTCGTTGGTTGTTGGAGTTTAACATCCTGGCAACATCTAAGGTCATATCAGGACGGGCACTGATTTGTGACAGCGCGCACTTAGGGCGACTTTATAGTGCTGCCCCACTCGGAGACCAGGTTGCCAGCACCATGACCTGATATCCCACTCAGTCACATTATCCTGACACAGAGCCAACCAGTCTTTGCCCTATCCTAATAATGCTGAGTGCCTTGCTAGGAAGCGACAAGACTCAATTTTTATGTCCTTGGTTTGGTATCCCAGTGGGGCAGCACTATAAAGTCACCATGAGTGCGGGCTGTCACAAGTCAGTGCCCGTTCTGATATGACCATAAATGTTGTTAGGACAAACTAAAATGCAAGTCACAAGCAGTGTTCATGGACTGCTTTGTTGGCTTCACATCCACCACCACTGCAATAGCCCTGCCACCCTATGACGCATCACGCAAGCGTGCGCCGACGTAGGTGATTTTGCGCCAATATATCGGTCTACGTCGATATGCGTACATTGCTATAAGTCGATGTATGTCGTTATATGGCATCGCTCATCAAGGGGTCGCGGAAGTTTTCTGCATGCACAAAACTTTCGACTTTTGACATTCGACAAAGTGTGGCTTTTATGTCGGGCGTATGTTATGTACACGTTTGACATACGTCGATGTATGTTAGACAAACGTTGTTCATACGTAGCACTACATTGACCTACATCAGTAGGACGGAGAGCCAGTGGAAAAGAACAGTCCGCGTATTGACAACGTACGTCTAATGTATGTTTTGTGTTTCTCCACGTGTCTTGACGTATGTAAAGTATAAGGCGTACTTCTGGCGATCGAATTACGTATATAACATTCATCGGCGGTCTGCGAGCGTATCGTGAGCGTTTTTTGCCGGGAGGCACGTTAGCCATACCCTCTAATACGTTATATGATATGCTGGCACATGCTAGCATTAAGTCGGACATACGTTAATCACATTGTGTATATGGTATGTACATGCTACACATACGATGGCCATACGCTAGGAATAAGTCGGACATAAGTTCTGCATATATTCATTACGTTGTGTATACAATATGTATACGTCCAACTTTGCCCACCGCGCTGAAAAGGTAGACTCATCTCAATGTTTGAAAGAGATTTTCACTGTTGGCCACACGCTTGCGCGATGCATCATAATGTGACAGGGCCATAAAGTTAAAATTCTAAGAAGCAGGGACATCCCCGGAGATTTGCCAAAAGTACTTCACGCCACCTCATTAGACGAGTTGTGTTTCAGACCGAGAATGATATTTTCCGAGAAATATGGCTTAATGCGAAACATTCACACTTCATAGTGTTGGTTGGTTGGTTGGTTGTTAGAGTTTTATGTCCTGGCAATATCTAAGGTCATATCAGGACAGGTACCGACTTGTGACAGTAAACAATCACGGCGAATTTATAGTGCTGCCACACTGGGTGACCAAGCTGCTAGCACCATGACCTGATATCCCACTCAGTCACATTATCCTGACACTGCACCAACCAGTCCTTTCCCTATCCTAATAACCCACAATCTACCGAAAACTTCATAGTGTGGGCACCCCTGATCACCAACAGGGGGGTGGGGGTGGGGGGGCTTGGCACTGCGCCAGGCAAAACATGGCTAACAGCAATACAGGAATGTAGAAGACTTATTCATCTAAGCCGTGGCCCAATCGGTATAGCTCATGGTTCCCATGCGAAAGGTCGGGAGTTTGAATCCCGGCCGGGTCAAACCAATGACATACACAATTTATACTTTTGGCACTACCTAGCCTGGCGCTTGTCATTACTAGGATAGCGCAAGGACTGGTTCACAGTGTCAGGATAATGTGACTGTGTGGGGTATCAGGTTGCTTGTTGGAATTTTACGTCCTGGCAACATCTAAGGTCATATCAGGATGGGGGGTATCAGGTCATGATACTTGCCGCTTCTTAGCTTGGCACCCAGCATTAATAGGATAGGGCAAGGACTGGTTATAATGTGACTCAGTGGGATATCGGGTCATGGTGCTGGCAGCCTGATTCCCCAATAGGGCAGCACTATAAAGTCGACATGAGTGCACACTGTCACAAATCAGTGCCTGTCCTGATATGACCATAAATCTTGCTAGGACGTCAAACCCAAACAAACAAACAAACAAACAAATTATGTACCATATAATTTATTACATGGATATAAATAACGGCAGCCTCTTAATGTTTCTCTGTAATCACCTTAACTTCAATTTTAAGGCAAGGAGCCTTAGGTACTATATAATTTGAGGAATTTAATAATGGTACCCCCTTAGTGTTTCTCTCTAACCACCTTAACTTCCATGTTATTCACTGCGGAGCAGGCATTCTCTCCTCCCCGCCTCCGCTACACTGTGAGCCAACAATCACTCTGCTCACTTTCAAAATTGTGCCGTAAGGAGCAGTATAATATTTTGTGCAATGAAATATATATATACATTTTTTTGTTGGGGTACATTAGTTGATTAAGCAGTGGGAATTTCAATCGCGGATGATTGGTCTTCCTTATTCCACTGCTCCATAACCTATCCTAATAATGCCGAGCACCAGGTTACTAAGCGACAAGTATAGATTTTTAAATCATTGGTTTGACTCAACCAGGGTTCGAACCCACGATCTAGCAACACGGGAGACAGCCGCACTAACTCATTCAGCCATCCCGTCTGGGGCTATATCACAAGATAATTCTCTTCCGCACTGTTATACTGGCATAATCATAATGCATTATACATCACATAAATATATATATATATATATATATATATATATATATATATATGTATACACACATATGCGTACTGCCACTGCCTGGCATGCTCATGTTATATAATGCCAGCTGCTGACGGAACTGTGCCAAGTATATATATATGCTCCAGGTCTATTGAAACAACCAGCAGAAGGATGGGGTGGGGTGCGGGGGGGGGGGGGGGGATCAGTACTTAATGTTTACTAACACAGATCTATGCACAGTGGACCAGCAACTGCGTTGGTCGCCTCTAGTTCCCTAACAGTACACCAGGGCTCACTGTGCTTTACCGTATCACAGTACTACTGCTGCTGCCGTCTACAGTTCTAATTGATAGTGGCTGTAATTGATAGTCACCGTAGGCGCGCGACCTTGGTATCTCGACAACACAGGAAGAGTCGGTTGGTTGGTTGTTGGAGTTTTACGTGCTGGCAACATCTAAGGTCATATCAGAACGGGTACCGATTGTGACAGTGTGCACTCATTTTAAAATGTGTTTGTTTGTTTGTTTAATGGCCTCCCCAGCACAAAAGGTAGACATCGGCTATTGGGGGGGGGGGGGGGGGGGTGTCAGTGTGCACTCATGGCAACTTTATAGTGCTGCCCCACTGGGAAATCAGGCTGCCAGCACCATGACCCAATATCCCACTCAGTGATATTGAGCTAACCAGTCCTTGCCCTGTCCTATTAAGGCCGAGTGCCGTGCTATGAAGCGACAAGTGTCAACTTGATAAATCATTGGTCTGACTCGACTGGGAACCAAACTCTTGGCTCCCGCACGCGAGGCTCGCGCTCTACCGATTCGGCCATCGCGCCCGGTAACACAGTGTACAATTTCCCGATATGTAGACTTTTGAGGATGGTGTGAACTAGTCTATAGTAATTACAATTGTGTATTAAAATGTAAATGGTATATAAAGCCAGAGGCATTAAGGTATTATGTGGTGCTGGTGATCCTTTGCTGAGTTACATAGACATTGTGTAGTTATAGATAGTGTGAGAGGGGCACTACTGTTAGTGTGACAGGGCCTTAGCAGCTCAGCTCACATACCCCCCCCCCCCCCCCCCCCAATTGTTATGTATGGATCACTGCCCACCCAGACACAAAATGGCACTGTAGCCATCAACAACCAAGGCTTGGATACAGGCAGGCTGGATGTTCATTGGTTGGTTGCAGAATGCATAGTGCTGATTGGAGGAGCTGATCAGGTGTGACAGCCATCTTGGATTCATGAGACTATATCATAATAAACCTGAGGGTGTAAGCTCTCTTCTGTGCACTTTCTACTCTACCTTTCTCTTGCCTGTAGTGATTTCATATTTAGCCTACCTACACAACCACAGCTGCCAGCCGTTGACTTTACAACAGGAGGAGGGAAGCGTTTTAGATACCGGAGTAACTTTTTGTGGGATAGCTAGAACTAACAGCATACTTATAACTTGTTTGGTGGCTTTGTTTGCTGGGGGGGGGGGTTATATGTCCTAGCAATATCTTAGGTCATATCAGGATGGGTACCACCTTGTGACAGTGCACACTCATGGTAGCTTTATAGTGTTACCCCACTGGGAGACCAGGCCGCTGTCACCATGACCCAGTTTCTTGAAGATTTATACTGCCTATTATGGCTAGGCCTGAATAGACTTGTTTTCACCATTAGACAGTTTGTCGATAGAAAGCCCGAGCCTACACTTTTACCGACCCAAGGGATTTTTAACCTCCCACATCACATAGACATGGTATGAGAGCAACTGGCCTTTGACGACACTGTAAGTTATCCACAGCAGTGGAAATTCAAATTGGCAGAGGTGGGGGCATGGGGAATCGAACCAACCCTCAGATTAGGAGTCTGACCTAGAAAAAAGTCAGTCACTCTAACCACTCCGCCACAGAGAACACCAGTTGATACCCCACTCTGTGCATTATACTGATACTGTGATACTGATACTGATAGTGATACTGAGCAAACCAGCCCTTGCCATATTCTATCAAAACCGGGCTTCAGGCCAGGTAGATACAATGATGGATTTTGAAAGTCATTTGTTTGACTCGGTTGGGGATTGAACCCATGACCTACCATACAGGAAGTCAGTCAGAGCTGTCACCGATTCAGCTATCCTGTTAGAACTTATAACTTGACGTTCTCTTGTCAGAGGCTTGTAACTCCTATTGGTAACTTTATATGTTTATATAATGCGCCTTTTATTTTACTGGTGAATCGCGTTCCATAAATAAATGTTCCCATCGATTAGAACACTTACTGATAACTCCCACAGGAAACAATGGCCGAATGGATTAAAGTGCTGGTTTCTCATGCGGAAGGTCATGGGTTCGCGTTCAAGCGGATTCAAACGAATGCCGTACAATATTTGGCCTGTCGCTCGGCATTACTAGGATAGGACACCGAATGGTTTGCTCAATATCGCGATAATGTGACTGAGTGTGATATCGTCTCATGGCTTGAACCCCAATGAAGTCAAACCAATGACTTACAAATACAGATACTTGCCACTACTCAACCTGGCACTCGGCATTATTAGACATGGGCAGGGATTGGTTTGCTCAGTATCAAGATAATATTACTGATTGGAATATCGGGCCATGGTGTCATTGACCCAGTTTCCCAGTAAGGCAGCACTAT
The DNA here is from genome assembly GCA_030323885.1 of Branchipolynoe longqiensis. NCBI lineage: Eukaryota > Metazoa > Annelida > Polychaeta > Phyllodocida > Polynoidae > Branchipolynoe > Branchipolynoe longqiensis. The sequence continues at coordinate 13,962,546 of CM059186.1, forward strand.
AAAGTAGCTAAGAGTACACACTGTCACAAGTCGGTACCCGTCCTGATATGACCTTAGATGCTGCTAGGACGTGAACCCCGAACAAACTACATACCCATGGATGTAAAATAAACATCCACAGTGATTTATAATTAACCTGCCATATTAAAAGCACATCCTTACTATGGGGGGGGGGGTAAAAGGCTAGCTAAAAAAAAGCTAACTGGATAACAAAGCAAAGTTTGATCATACCGAGGCGCTTCAAAACAAGATAAAGGTTTACTCACTCCCAAAATCTTCATAGGGTTAGCATCATGGGATTAGAACCTACGGGTTCGAACCCAGGTCGAGTAAAGCCAATGACTTAAAAATTGATATTTATCGCTTCCTGCCCTGGCGCTCAGTATTATTAGGATAGGGCAAGGACTGGTTGGCTCAGTGTCAGGATAATGTGTAAGTCATATCAGGACGGGGGAATATTAGGTCATGGTATTGGTGGCATGGTCTTCCAGTGGGGCAGCACTATAAAGTTACAATGAGTGTGTACTGTCACACATCAGTACTGGTTCTAACATGAGGTTAGATGTTACCAGGGCGTAAAACTCCAAAAACCAAGTACTCAGTAAGTAAATACTGTTGGGGACAACAACTGCAAATGCAAAATGGCAACAGGTGGTGAAACAAACAAGCAGGCATGTGAATGTGAATGTGTGTATGTACATGTCTAGTGTGTGTGGCGCGAGGGGGGGGGGGCATCCGTATACAACTCCCCGACAGCCAAGAGGGCCCAAAAAAACTAACATAGCCTACAAAACGTACCAACATACTATCTATCTGCTACTGAAATGCAGACAATCAATTAACTTATCAGCAGCTACTGTTTGGTAAGACAACACCAACACTACAGCTGGCCAGCATTGAAAACAAGCCTGGGTACCCAGGCTTACATGCTATGGACAGAATAAATACAGCCTCAATAAAAAATAAAAAATTTAATTAAAAAAAAAACCCAGCTGGGGGTGGGGGGCACTCCACCAATGCGCCGATGAAGGAAGTAGCGAAGTATTATGTTCCCCTAGCATTTATACTTGTACTCTGGGTTATACATCACACACACACACATTATATATATGTGATGTATAACGAATTATGCGAGTATAAAGATATGTAAGGGTTAATTATTATTATTATTTTCTCCGTAAGACCAACACCCTGCCGGTGGCTCCACCTTCCCTCGTCGCCTCCACTGGATGTAGACCAGTGTCACTGTCAGTTCCACCGGAACATTTTTTCTTATATATACATATATATATATATATACATATATATATATGTATATATATATATATGTATATATAGATTAGTTAGACGAATCTTACCTTGGTATAGATGATGGATAACTATTGTTTTCCTGAGGTATAAGCCTCGGCTAGATGTGGGTGAGGGACCGGGTCCAGCAATCTTTACCTACTAATTCAGGATAAAAATGATCTCTAATAAATTCTTGAAAAAACTAATGTTTCCTTTGTACAAGCAACAGACTAGACGTGGTAGGGTGTGGAGGGTGGGCCCTCACCCACGTCTAGCCGAGGCTTATACCTCGGGAAAACAATAGGTATCCATCATCTATACCAAGGTAAGATTCGTCTAACTAATCTATTTTACCTCGGTATATAGCCTCAGGCTAGCCGCAGGCTAGGGAGACTTTACGTAATATCATTTTATCCTGATATTTCATTGTTATTGTTATGTTATTCTGAATATTTGTTTGGTATGGAACATTGTTAAAATCACTATTTGTGACTATGCCTATGTTCTCACCTTTTGACCTTTAATGCTGTAGCAGTCGTTGTGCGACACCACTGGGCTTCTCCAGACGCTTGTTATAATGTCTAGTAAACGATCGTTCGGTCTTCCACCCTGCATGCGCTAGGATGCGCTTGACCGAAATTCCTAGGAGGCGTGCTTTTGACACCATGGCTCCTCTCGTTGAGTGTGATGCATATTTGTCCGTATTCACTCCTGCCAGCTTTAGCACATTAATTGTCCAACGGGCAAGTGTGTCCCTTGAAATGCCCTTGTGTGGCTTAATAAAGCTTATCAATAATTGTCTTGAGTTTCTAACTCCTTGTGTCTTGGATATATATGTTCTAATCGCAGAAACTACACACAGTTTTGGATTGTCCTTGAATTGCGCTACATCAATTGATGACAAAGGGTCGCCTATGCGATTAGATTTTAACAATGTTGTTAAATCGAAGGTGGCTTGCCTTCTATCTATTTCCAGTCTATCGAGTGAAAGTGCCACTATAGTTTGGCCTCGATGACCTGTGACTAACAGTAATAAAAGTGCTAACTTAAACCCTAATTATTTTATGTCTAGAAATCTATTATGTGGCCAATCCTTAAACAGTTTGAAGACCAGTGACACATCCCAAAATCGGTCGTATTTTGGTTTAGGTGGGTTTCGTTCATAAATCCCCCTTAGTACCCAGTGTATTACGTGATGTTTACCCATTGTTTCTCCCCCTAACCTGGGGAGAATGATCGATAGAGCACACCTGGCCGCATTAATTGCGCCGTAACCGAGGCCATCTTGTTCTAACATCCTGAAAAATCTGCACACTTGGGCAATGGTTGGATCCATCGGTTTAACCTTTTGAATAAGACAGTAAACGCCCCATTTTTTCAAATATGTGGTATACATTTTAACTGTTCCTTTTCTCCACGCATGCGACACCAACCGTTCTTGTGTAATTTTGTCTAAACCAAATTGTTCTAGGTATTTATTCAGAAAAGGAATGCAAGCAATGGTGTTGTTGCTACGTTGCCGTGATGTTCCAGAGGGCCTTGGTGAGTTAGATTTCCTTGGGATTTTGGGAATCTTAGGCAGTCGCTGGCTGTCGAGACTATTCCCGCTAGCCACGGTTGTGTGTCCCATTCGGAGACAATCAGAATGGCGTGGGACCGATCCATCTTTATCTTTCGTGCCACTCTGGTAATGAGATTAAAGGGGGGGAAAATGTAATAAAATTCATTTTCCCAAATCAGTGAGAAAGCATCTATGTGCCAAGCAAATGGTTCTGGGTGCCATGACACATATTTGTTAATCTTGAAATTATTTCTTGATGCAAATAAGTCTACCGTAGGTGAACCCCATTGTTGACAAATTTTGTTGAAAATTTTTGTGTTTAATTTCCATTCTAAGTGATCATGAAAGACTCTGCTCTTTTTGTCAGCCAGGACGTTCTGCGAACCTGGGATATGAGATATGGTTAACCATATTTGATGTTGTTGCGCCCAGTTCCAAATACTCTGTGCCAAGTTATTGCATTCTTTTGACTTTGTACCTCCCATATTCCTGACATATGCCATAGCTGTAGTGTTATCTGTCAGAAGTTGAACCGTCTTTTTAGGTATTTTAATTAGACTCAAAAGGCCCAAGTAAATCGCTCTTAATTCAAGAACATTAATATGGTCTGATTTTTCGTTATCTAACCATCTACCCCCTGTGGCTACATCATTTCGATGAGCTCCCCAACCTTGTAATGAAGCATCGGTAGTAACTACCGTGTTGGGTTGACCCATTCGAATGGGATTGGGGGAGTTATCAATATTGTCGATCCACCAAAAAATGTCTTTACAGCCGTCTCGGGAAATGTTCATTGGTCTTTTGAAGTTACCTTGTTTGCGTGCTAACGCTCTATTCTTGTCTATTTCTAGAGATTTGATATGCGCGGCTCCATAAAGAACAGCCGGGGCATACGAGACCATTATCCCGATAAGGACGGCGACCTGTCTAATCTTTGGCCTGGATATGTCAAGCAGCTGGGAGGCTGTGTCGTGAAACTTCTGGAGTTTCTGTTCCGTTAGAGATACGGTCATGGCTTTGGTGTTAATCAGAAACCCTAAGCATTTTAATTCCCTATTCGGGACGAAAACAGATTTCTTGTTATGAATGTAAAATCCTAAATCTGTTAATAAAGCACACAAATCAGTAACTGCCGTTTGGCATTCATCAAAGGATTCTGCCATAATAAATGAATCATCTATGTATGGGGACATTGTGTGTCCTATTCTACCCATGACTGCAAAAACAGGTTTTAACAATTTGGTAAACAGTCGCGGTGCGCAAGCTAGACCATTAGGCATGCATGTGAATTGGAAGAGGGTACCGTTCCAAATAAATCTCAGAAATTTTCTGTGTTCTTTGCAAATGGAGACTGTGTAATACGCATCTCTTAAGTCAACACTGGCGAGCCAGGCTTCCGGCGTAATTAAATCTCTCGCCATTTCTAATGAGAACATTTTAAAATGTTTGTATGTAACCAACTCATTTAATTTGGTTAAGTCCAAAATCATGCGAATTTCGCCATTTGGTTTCGGCCTAGAAAAAACATTAGAAATAAACTGTCCTTCTGTGTTTTGTACTCGTTCAATAATTCTCTTAGTCTCAAAAAGAGAAACCTGAAAATCAATTTGTAGTTTTTCTTCTGCGTTAAATTTATAAGGGAACGGAACTCTTTTCTGTTTTGGTAAATCTGTGAAGGGTATTTGAACCCCTTTTACAATTTCCAAAATTTCGCTATCATTTGTAATATTACACAAGTTGTGTAAACAGTTCAGGATATTTCCTGCCTTAAATGTGCTTACATATGTTTGTGTCTCTTCAGACACCGTGTTGAGGGTAGAAGTCTGTGTTGTCGACTCTACTTGGCTCCTGGCCGTGGGAACTGGGGTCTGGGTGTAAACTCCCTTTTGTACCCGCGGTTCTCGTTCCACCCCGTGGTCTGTCGTTCTCCTCTGCCGCGTCCCCTGGGATTGAACCCGAAGGATGGACCTCCGCGTCCTGGCCTGCCTCCTCGGCGGAAGCGAAAATCCGAGCGGGGGCGTCGGAATTTGCCGGGGTTGTCGAACTTCTTACCCCTGTCAGTGTTCTTAGCGCTTTTCGTGTCGACCTCCACTGCTTTGAAGAGGTGCGCTAGCTGTCCCCCAAACATTTTGGTTTTGTCCAGCGGCTTACCGAGCACTGGCTTTGGTGGGAGGTAAAGTGTGTATTCTTTACCGTCATTGTCCGTAACTTTCTTAGACCTGGCAACTTCTTTGCCAGCATCTGTGGTCACCGACTTAAAGACGTTCTCAAAACGTCGAAACGTCATAAAGTTCGACGCTGCGGTAAGCAGCACAATGCCTTTATCCATGGTGCGAGCAAGCGACGAGAATTTATTCTCGGCTTGCATTCTGTTTGCTACCGGAGTTATGGAAGTGAGAGCTCCGAGCACTGCTCTATGGATGGTACACAACGCGTTCTCGTAACGCCGTCTTTCCTCCGAGAGATGGATGCCTGCATCCATTTCCTTGCTGATGGACTCGGGAACGCCTTTGATTCCTGAGATTTGTTCGGTCAGCTTACTGATCACCTCAGCGGGTTTAAATGTGTGGAAATGTCCTTTTAACGTTTCCCGCATCATGGTTGTGGTACGCAACCGCTTTGCTTTCGCCAACGGGCATTTCTTTTTAATTTTTGCCCCTATCCGTGCATAGACACCCGCTCTTTCGGTGTCTGAGTCAGACTCCGTCGTGGACGAGTCATTTGAATCATCAGATGATGAGTCTTTCTTCTTTTTCTTTTTGTTCTTCTTGGTCTTTTTAACCCGCTTCTTGTTGACTTTGGTGAATTCATCACCTGAGCTACTCACGGGTCTCTTGAGCCTCTTGACTTTCAGTTTCGGAACCTCAAATGCTGATTCAGTTTCGTCATCTGAAAAGTCTTCCCAGTCGTCGTCTGGGATAGGAGGAGAGGGAACCCGTAAAACGGGTTGCGTATGTTTGTACTTCTCCATAAGCCTGACGATCTTGTCCTCTAGGTCCTCGTCTCCGCTATCCTTATCCGAAGGACCAGCTCCTGGCTGTGGGGACGGTGGCCGCGTCTGTGGCGGCGACGAATCGTACCCTGAGGGCACGCGGCCTTCTGCCGCTGCCGGCGGTACTTTGTTGCGCTTGGTGGCCATCGGTTTCTGTAACAAAAAAGTTACTTAATACCGGTATCGTCTCAACATGGTCACAAAGTGAGCCCCAAAGTGGGTTGAGGTATTATTTGTATGGTATAGAGTAACGTGTTTACACCGTTCTGTATACAGGCGTTAAGCTAATGGTATGCCGTAGGTTTTATCGGTAGTGAAACCAACCAAACGGAGGGGCGGCCATTGGCACGCCCGCTCTCTCTGTTTCGTACACTTCTCCCACCCGCGGCATTCTGCGCCAGCAAGTTGAAGAAAATATTACGAAACTCGGAGGTTCGCCTCAAAAACCGGTCTGGGGAGTCTATAAAAGAAACCCAGGATCATCCCCAACAAAACCCTCTTTTAGGGTTCGGAGGAATTTCCTTAGGAGATGCAACTCGGGTTAACATCTCTGCCTGTCTGTATACAGGTTGCGCTATCCAGCGGTATCGGTTTCGGTTCTGTACATAAGTGTTCTAACCTTGTGTTTTTTATAACACCCAAAACATGTCCAAATCGGACCTGAGAAAGTTCTAAGCTTTCATAATTGGATGCTATAAACCATCCTTAGGAAGTTTATCGCGATTTTGCAATACTTACAGTTGGTTAAAGTGTTGTAGTAGTTAAATCCTGCCAGAGCAGCTCAGCGAACGTCCTCCCGCCGTGAGCTGCTTATGCTAATTGCTGGACCCGGATGTGCTTATCTCCCTAGCCTGCGGCTAGCCTGAGGCTATATACCGAGGTAAAATACATATATATATATATATATATATATATAATGTATGTGTGTGATGGCATCGTTCGATCACTGTTCTTAAAGCTGCACAGACATATGAAGGTATCAAATTTTCAAAAATGAAACTATTACCTAGATTTGATTCAACATAACCAACTTTGATGCTGGGAAAAGGGCTGTCACATTACAACGCATCGCGCAGAGGTACTATATTCATCTTTAAAAAATTACAGAAACTCAAAACATCGGATGATGCAACTTCAATAGAATTTAATAGAATCTGTTACCTATGGTAACTAGTTTCTCGACAACCTCACCAAAGGTAATATGAAGTGTTTTCACTTCAAATAGTTATCTCCAAACTTAGCCACGTATAATAAACGTTATTTCACAGAAAGTGGTGGAGATTATAATTATCACCATAATATATTTATTTATTTATTTTGTTAAAGAAAGAGAATAAGACAGAAACTGAAAACCATTGGAATATGCAACTTCAAAGTTTTTTTTTATTTGATAGTTTTTATTGAGGCTGTATTTATACTGTCCACAGTACCCAGGCTTGTTTTCAATACTGGCCAGTTGCATAGTCCAATGGTTTAACAACCCAACTTTGGTCACAGGGATAAAGAATGATCAAATTAAAGAAAATAGCAAATGATCCTAAGTCAGTAATGGTGCTGTCACATTACGAAGCTTCTCGCCGGCGCGCCGACAACGCGCAAAATCACTTTTGATCGTCGAGACACGTCAAACTTTTCGACGTCAGTGCAACATATTGGTAGCGTGTGGCCGACGTTGTGGTAATGTATATTGACGCGTGAGAAAAAAAAGGAAAAAAAAGTTTGGCGCAACGTGTGGGAACGAGCCTCACACGTGCGCGGCGTGTGCGTAGCGTTCGTATAATGTTATTCCAGCGCGTCTAACATATCTCGATGTGCCCCTAACGTTGGCATAATGTTGGCACCCGTGCGTTGTCGCTCGTCGAAAGTTTTGTGCAAGCACAAAACTTTGCTGACCCCCTGACGCACGCCGCCGACCGTCGCCGTAGATCAACATATACCAACATGCGCCTAATGCGAGCATAACGCTTCCTGACGTATCCCGACGTAGCGCCAAAAAGTCACATACATCGACGCGCGTTGGCGAGAAGCGTCGTAATGTGACAGCACCATAAGCTGACTCATGCATTCGATTATATATCACAGGAAGAATACATTTAAACAACAACAACAAAAGATTATAGAAAAAAGCAAATAATCCTTAGTCAGTAAGCTCACTCATGCAGTCGATTATATATATCTCTCATTGCTTAATCATCCCATGGCCTGTCCTGAGGTTGAAATAAGCATTTAATAAGTAAACACACTAATTAATACGCACCTGCCATTAAATATCCCACCTTCCACGGAATCGCCCACTTCCCATGCTACATTTATATACCGGCCGCCGGTGGCGTATCCTCCAAATTACCGCCGTGACCTAAATACTGGACACGCGTTACTTCTAATGGGTCAATTTCCAAGAATCGAAACTGACTGTCCACCATTCGCCGCCGCTAACGTCAGGATTAAAGCGGCATAATCCGATGGAAGAAGCTTCAATTAATCTATAAAAACAACTAAAACACATAGATCTGCTTTTGCATAGACACTTGCCGAGATTTGCACTTATTTACCATTCATTGCAGCTTTGTTTGTTTGTTGTTGTTTTACGTCCTAGCAACATCTAAGGTCATATCAGCACGGGTACCGACTTCTGACAGTGCGCACTCATGGCGACTTTATAGTACTGTCCCACTGGGAAATCAGGCTGCCAGCACCATGACATGATATTCCACTCAGTCACATTATCTTGACACTGAGCGAACCAGTCCTTGCTCTATCCTAGTAATGCCGAGTGCCAGGCATTACTAGGATAGTGTCTAGAAGAGTTAATGTTCTAGGACATTAAGTGACAAGTATCAAATTTCAAATCATTGGTTTGACTTGACCAGGGTTCGAACCCACGATCTCCCGAAACAGGGGACGGATCCTCAACTCATTCGGCCATCCCGTCTGTGTCTTTATTGCAGCTTGGCATTTACCGTGTTATAATACCAGTCGGGATGGCCCAATGAGTTGAGCCTCCGTCTCCTGTTTTGGGGGATTCGAACCCACGGGTTCGAAAAATGATCGAGTCAAACCAATGACTTAAACATTGGTTCCCTACCAATGACATCAAACTGTATACAACCAGACGGGATGACCGAATGACTTGAACGTCCGTCTCCCGTTTTGGTAGATCGTAGGATTCGAACCCACAGTTGAGTCAATCCAATAACATGACAATGTATACTTGTCACTTCCAAGCTTGGTGCTCAGCATTAATAGGATAGGGCAAGGACTGGTTAGCTCAGTGTCAGGATAATGTGACTGAGTGAGATATCAAGTCATGGTGCTTGTCGCCTGATTTCCCAGTAGCGCTGCACTATAAAGTCACCAAGAGTGTGCCCTGTTTTAAGTCGGTGCCCGTCCTAATATGACCTTAGATGTTGCCAGGACTTAAAACTCCAACAAGCAATCACTGAAGTCAATCATTAGTGCTGAATAACACGAATAACCAAACTTGACCACAGAGACCCTCAGGGCATGGTTGAGTTTCTAACAAGTCTAAATAAATAATAGAATAGGTTGTTTCAAGAGATACAAATTATGACTAGTCATATCTGATGATAATAACTATGAATAAGTGAAGTTGTTTCAGTCATACCAAAGCCCTTTTAATGCTGGAATATTCATACATGGGCACAGAGTTCACCTGAGCCTGACCACCAAATATAGACCACGGCCATCATTGTGAGTGGTGCAGGTGTAATCTATCGCCTGGTCCCCCGAGACTACCCATATCCTAACCACGCAGCACGAGCCTATACTAGGCTATAGGGCCCTACGGCATATAGGCCACCTTAATTATCGACCACTATAGGCCACCTTACTTATGGGCCACATAGTCTATATAGGGTATTCAACTGGATGCGTGGCCACTGAGGCGATATCAAACAGTAAACAACCCATAGAGTTTGACTGTATGTAGGTATGTTGACATTCCCCGCGATGCGTCGCCCCCGTGTTGTCCCCGATCGCTGTGATCGTGAGTGCGTGAACGGGTCTCGACATGTGTACCAAAATCGTTTCTCATTGGCTAACGGTTGGGGATACAGGGTAATTCTGATGAAGTCATACATAAGGAAACCTCTTTGAACGTGATCGTTTTAGAATTTTGCATTTCTGTTGATTGGTTCGTTCGTGACACCATTTCAAACATTTGCAATCATTTTCGGATGCTCAAACCGGTTCAAAATCACTTTGGATGTAAGTAAAAAAAAATACAGACCCAATTATTAACGTCTTTTCTCACGATATACCAAATATTATCACGATCCTCTACGTCGAACATGGTTAATTTTGAATCGGAAAGTGTCATGTATGTCAAACTGTCATTCAGTATGTTGACATCCCCGCGATGCGTTGCCGCCGTGTTGTCCCCAATCGATGTGATCGACAAGTCTACCAGATGCTCAAATCGGTTCAAAATCACTTTGGACGTAAATAAAAAATATGTAAACCCAATTATTAATGTCTTTTCTCCCTTTCTACCAAATATTATCATGATCCTATACGTCGAAAGGTGTTAATTTTGAATCGGAAAGTGTCATGGGTCTCACCTCTGCCTCAGGGTCACACCCATTCCCTTTGTTTCAGTCTATTTACAGGATAAAAACACAACCGATTTTCAATAATTAAAAAATCGTAACTTTCTTAAAACTATACCAATATGCATGGTCTTGGTGTTATTTAAAAGCATATGTTTGAATCTTTATAATGGTACGAGTATCATTTCTATACGGTAAATTTAATTTTTTTTGTAACATGCATACTGTATGCGCAGTGCAAAACGTCTATTTCATTCAAAATTAATAGAAATCCAAAACCCTAACTGTATAAATTTAATATAATCTATTTGTTTAATATGTTTTCTATATGTGTACGAAGCATTTGTTTCTAGGTGGTGTGGTATTTCACTTTTTTTCTGTATGAAGATTGCCTTGAGTTTGCCAGTACGCGCAGTGCAAAACATTAGTTTTATTCAAAATCAATAGAAATCCAGAACCCTAACCATATCAATTTAATATAATCTTGTTGGTAAACATGTTTTCTATATGTGTACCAAGCGATTTGTTTCTAGGTAGTGTGGTTTTAGAAATATTTCACTTTTCTGTATGAAGATTGGTCACGACCATTGACAATGCCTGGACGGCTTGAGTTTGCCGGTACGCGCAGTGCAAAACCTTAGTTTTATTCAAAATTAATAGAAATCCAGAACTCTAACAGTATCAATTTAATATAATCTTTTTGGTTAACATGTTTTCTATGTGTGTACCAAGCGATTTGTTTCTAGGTGGTGTGGTTTTAGAGATATTTCACCTTTTCTGTATGAACATTGCTCACTGCCATTGACAATGCATTGATCAGGTTGGGTTTGTTATTGTGTTGTATCCTCACAATGGCCGCACTTCCGTTTAGCGTGACGTCAGTGCATACCCTATATAGGCCACCATAGCCTATGCAGCAATACAGCTTACAGGCCACTATAGCATATACTGATATAGGGCACAATAGCCTATTGGCCAGCAGATCATACAGTGCAGAATAGCCTGTATGTCAGAATAGCCTGCTATAGTCCATAGGCTAGAGTGACCTATGTGCCACTATAGCCTATAGTCCGCTATATCATATAGGCTGATATAGCCTATATGGCACTATAGGCTATATGGAACTATAGCATGTAGGACACGCAAACCAATAAGTCAATATAGCCTACAGGGTATTATAGCCTATAGGGAACAATATCCTATAGGGCACAATAGCCTATAGGAGACGAAAACCAATAAGTCAGTGTAGCCTATAGGGCTCTATATCGTATAGGCAACTATATGCTATTACTATCAGGGACTATAGCATAGAGCACACAAAAGCCAATAAACCAATATAGCACATAGGGCACTAAAAATATATAAATATCTATATAAATATAATTATATATAAAATATATATATATAATTAAATATATAAATATATATATATAATTATATATATAATTATAGTTATATTATATAAGTCAGGCCCTAATACCTGTATTATTATTATTATTATTATTATTATCATTATAGTTTGAAGCAAGTTGCGAGAGACCATTGGAGTCAGTTCCCAGGAGGAGGGAAGCAGAGAGTGCCCGGTTACAGAGGGGGGGGGGGGGGCTGCTGAGAAAAAGGCGTGTTGGGAAGCAAGAGGTGTCCAAACACGGACACGGAAAACCCTTAGGGACTATTCCTTCCTTATTTATATACACATAATAAAGTACACAGCACATTATTATATATTATATATACGCCCAAGACCGGGCCTGATACCTGTATTAGTTATATATATATATGCCCTACGGCATATAGGCCACCTTAATTATCGACCACTATAGCCTATAGGCCACCTTACTTATGGGCCACATAGTCTATATAGGGTATTCACCCGGATGTGTGGCCATTGTGGCGATATCAAACAGTAAACAACCCATAGAGTTTGCCTGTATGTAGGTATGTTGATATATATATATATATATATATATATATATATATATATATATATATATATATATATGTATATATATATATAGTATAGTTATACGAATCTTACCTGGGTATAGATGATGGATAACTGTTGTTTTCCCGAGGTACAAGCCTCGGTTAGATGTTGGCTAGGGAGAAGGAAGCACGTCAGGTACCAGCAATCTTTACCTACTTATTCAGGATAAAAATGATCTTAAACTCAAATGGATACTTTAATGTTTTCGTCTTGGCACAAGCAAACATGATAGATGTGGCAGGGTGTGGAGGGCGGGCCCTAGCCAACATCTAACCGAGGCCTGTACCTCGGGAAAACAACAGTTATCCATCATCTATACCCAGGTAAGATTCGCATAACTATACTATTTTACCTCGGTACTATGCCTCAGGCTAGCTTCAGGCTAGGGAGAATTTTACATAACTTCATTTTTATCCTTAATCCATTCATATTCAAAACCATAACCAAATATAGTTTTATACATTTCATACAGTATTCATTAGCATTAATACTTTTAACTTTTCTCACCTGTCTTGTTAATTGGTGAGTAAGCGTGTGGCCAGGCCGCTCGACTTTTCTAGTCGTTTGTTGTAATGTTTTGCAAACGATCTAGCAGTCTTCCAGCCTGCGTGTGCCAGGATCCGTTTCACTGAGATCCCTAGCAGTCTTGCTTTGGAGACCATGGCTCCTCGTGTCGAATGGGAAGCATAGCGTCCCGTGTCCACTCCTGCTGCCTTCAGGACAATAATGGTCCATCGTGCCAGAGTGTCTCTTGAAATACAATTGTCTTGAATTCCTAATAACTTTTGTCTTGGATAAATAGACCCGTATGGCAGACACTACACACAGTTGTCTGTCATCCGGGAAACTGTTCAAATGCACTGTAGATAATGGATCCCCTGTGCGGTTTGACTTTAACAATTGGTGTAAATCAAACGTCACCTCCTTGCGATCTATCTCCAAACCATCCAATGACAATGCTACAATCGTCTGTCCTCTGTGTCCAGTGACTAACAGCAATAATACTGCTACCTTAAATCCTAGCTGTTTTAAATCTAAATTCCTATTACTAGGCCAACTCTTAAATAGTGTGAACACAATTGACACATCCCAAAACCTATTATATTTTGGCTTTGGAGGGTTTCTTTCGTAAACCGATCTCAAAAACCAACAAACCACTTGGTGTTTCCCAATTGTCTGTCCATCAATTCGGGGAAGTATAATGGATAAAGCGCATCTTGCTGCATTAAGCGCTCCAAACCCCAACCCCTGATCTTCCAGCATCCTTAAAAATCGAATTACTTGTGCAATTGTAGGCTTCATTGGTTTTACCTTCATAAGCAAACAATGAAGCCCCCATTTCTTCAAATAACTTGAATATAACTTAACAGTTCCTTTCCTCCAAACATGGGAAGTTAATCTCTCCCGAGTAACCTTATCTAACCCAAACTGTTGTAAATATTTGTTGAAAAACGGAATTACCGGAGGTGTATTATTTACACGTCTCCGTGAATCTTCCACCGGCCTTGTGGGAATCGTATAGGTTCCTTGGCTCCGGGGGCCACTCCTACCAACCATGGCTGCATGTCCCAATCTGGAACTATCAGTCTCCCGATCTTCATTCCTCCTTTGATTTGACGGAAAACTGACAGCCATGGAGGTTTGCGTAGCCCTATCTACTTGTTCCCTGGAGGAGGGAATGGCTTGGTGGGAGTAAACTCCCTCCTGAACGGTCGATTTCCGTCGTTCCAGCCGAATGACTGGTGCTGACCCCGACCTCTGGGCTGGAAAGTCGGTCCCGGCCTTCCTCCTCTGGCAGGGGGCCGACGAAAATCCACTCGAGTTTTACTAAACTGAGTGTTAGGTTCCACCGGCGTACCTTTGTCTATATTCTTCCCATACTTAGCTTCAGCCTCCACTCCCTTGAGGAGATACTGGAGCTGGCCGCCAAACATCTTGGTTTTGTCCAACGGTTTTCCCTTTATTGGCTTGGGAGGAAGGAAAAGAGTATATTCCTTCCCATCATTGTCAACAATTTTCTTGGACCTGGCTACCTCCCTACCAGCGTCCGTACAGACGGCTTTGAAGACATTCTCAAACCGTCTACTCGAAATATAGTTAGCGGCAGCCGTTAACATGCCCAGACCCTTATCCATGGTTCTGGCCAGCGAAGAGAACTTATTCTCAGTTTGCATACGATTGGCCACTGGAGCAATCGGTGTCAAGGCCCCAAGGACCACCTTGTGAACTGTGAAAAGAGTCAACTCAAACTTTTTCCTCTCCTCATTCAGATGAACATCCTTGTCCATCTCCTTCACCTGCGAATGAGGAACACCTTTAATCCCCGTCAGCTGTACACCCAGCCTGGTGATTACTTCCGCCGGTTTGAAAGTATTAAAGTGCCCCTTAATAGTTTCTCTCATCATGGTTGTTGTAAGGACTTTCTTGGCTTTTTCTTTAGCGCATTTCTTGCGCACTTTGCCACCTATCTTTGCAAACAACCCCACTCGGTCAGTCTCTGAATCTGATTCCGTTGTCGATGAATCATCGGAAGAATCTGAAGAAGAATCTTTCTTCTTCTTCTTTTTCTTAGTCTTCCTTTTCTTTGTCTTCTTTTTCACCACCTTCTTTCTTGCCTTTGTGAACTCGTCTCCTGACGAGACCACTGCTTTCTTAACTTTCTTCTTTTTAACCCGGCGCATTGGGTCCGAAGATGAATCATCATCCCCTGACAACTCCTCTTCCCCACCAACTGCTTCCTCGTCCGAGTCAGTCTCTGGAGGAGGTGACCTTTTCTTTCGATGAAAAGTAGCCTGGTCATGGTTAAGGAGCTGTAACTCCAACATCTCCATCCGGGCTTCCCAATCCAGTGGCGGCACTCGCAACACCACCGAGTCACAACTGTCGTCTGGATCCGACATACCATGCGTCCCGGGCCGAGGCGACGGAGGAACCGCCAACACTTGCCCCTCATCGGACTCATCCAGTGGGCGACCCTCTGCGGCAGCTGGCGCCACCGTCTTACCGCGCTTCATGGCCATCAGAAATCTGGAAACAATCGAACGAGAGTTACCAAACAGCCATGGCGCATTGACTAAATGTCACACAAGATTAATTGAATAACCATTGTGCATCTAGTGGTGTAGTAAACCGTTTTAAACTGTTTCTACACAGGCGTGGATAAGCTAAGTTTGTCGTAGGTCGGTGTGAACCAAACCAAACGAGGGGTAGGGACCAGTAAACCGGTACCCTCCCACACTCTCTGTTCCGTACACTTCTCCCCCCTGCGGCTACTGCGCCAGCAAGTTGGAGAAAATGCTACGAAACTCGGAGCGTACGCCTAACTATGGGGAGTCTATAAAAGAAACCCAAGATTATTTCCAACGCGAATCCATAAGAGAGACCGCGGAAATAATCCCAAAAAGACAAATGAGGCTAATTTCCAGAACCCCTTACGTGTTCCACGTCAACAATGCCGAATCGGCGTATATTAATTTAGCGAAAAAACACCACGAGATGCACAATAATTCAATAAATTAACAAAACAAAGCATATATACACAAGAAATACCTATAAAGCCTGCACAGGTCTTCATACCCTTAGCCTGGCAGGAGCAAACCGATAATCCAGTTCCAAACCCCTTACGGGCCTCGCTCCTCCGACTACCGGCAATAACGCCGAAACGGCGTAAATTAATTTCTAAAATAATTCCATATGCACCATTAATTCGACAATTTAAGAAATAAGAAGCATATTTACACAAGCAATACGTATCCTCCTGTATTCTTGGGTTTTTTAAACTCAAACCAACGCTACAACGTAGCGATAATCGAGTCGACAAGAAATAAACAAAATGGCGAACCCAAACTACAGCGTACCGACACTCGAACGGTAAACCGCTGATAACTACTTTAATAAATTCGCCAAATTACTATAACTTGCACCAAAGACTCCACAGGTCTTAATAAACACTCCTGTGAAATTTATATCCCCAGTTACTATGAATTACGTAGTTATTTGTCGATAACGACGTCTATGGAGAAATAAACAAATTGGCGAACCCAAACTAGCGTACCGGCACACAACACGGTTAAACGCTAACTATTACTTTAATAAATTCGCCAATTTAATATAACTTTGACCAAAGACTCCACGGGTCTTAATAAACACTCCCGTGAAAAATAAATCTCAACTTACCGCGAATAACGTAGTTAATTGTCGATAAAGACCGCTGTCACCTGGCACACGTCTTCACAGTGCGAGATCCATATGCTACTTGCTGGTACCTGACGTGCTTCCTTCTCCCTAGCCTGAAGCTAGCCTGAGGCGTAGTACCGAGGTAAAATACATATATATAATACAAAATGGCAGCATAAACAGAATAAATCAGCTGTGTGGTATAATAAATAATACCCGCTGTGGAAGCATGGTGGAGGCAGACATAAAAACCAAGTTCTCCTCACCCAATGCTGCATCAGCCATTCGTTGTGGACACCCGTGTTTTCACTTTAAAAAAAGGATCACCACCTCCTTAATGAATTGGGCGCCAGTGTAAACTGACGCACCAGCAGATATTATTCGAATGTGCGGATTTATTTCAGCAAAACTACATGATCTTTTCTTCAAAAAGCATCACGCCCAACCAAATTCTTCTTTTTCTAAGGACAGCGGGAGTGTAGAGAAGTTGATGTGGGTTTTTGTTGTTGTTTATAAAAAAAAAGATTGGTCTGAAATAATATACATTTGAAAGGGTCTCTACCCACTTCTTGCTCTGATATGACCTTATAGCTGTCGGTATGAAATTCACCATCCACTCAGTCACTCTAAACATGATTGATTGGTTGTCGGGAGTTTTACATCATGGCAACATCTAAGGTCATATTGACCGGTATTGACTTGTGATAGTGTGCATTCATAGTGACTTCATAGTGCTGCACCACTGGTAGACCAGGTGGACAGCACCATGACCTAATATCCCACTCAGTTACCTTATCCTAACACTGAGCCAAACCAGTCCTTGCCCTGTCCTAATAATGCCGAGTGCATGGCTAGGAAGCGACAAGTATCAATTTTCAAGTCATTAGTTTGACTCGACCAGGGTTCGTCGAACCCATGATAAATCCCATGATCTACCAAAATGGGAGAAGGACGCCCAACTCATTTGGCCATCCCGCCTGGTCGTAGAAATCTTTACCTTAGTCATTGGTAGATGATGAACATGTTCTGTAGTTTTAGGTATCCGATGAGATTGGCAGGTATGTGGTAACATACTGGGGATGAGGGCGGCTGGGGAGTTGCTATGGTGATATATGTGGCAACCAACGGTTCTAACAGTTCTGACTATTTTGATTGAAACTTTATAGAACTAGGTTAAACAAGCATTAGAAAACATTATTTCTCATCATATAGCTCTATATTTCCGGCGATCTCTTTTTTATCCCCACTGGAGTAGACTGCAACAGGTTCTGGCAAGGAGTCACATAGAGAGGTAATTGTGGACAGGGTGATTGCATCAAGGTGCCTAGGTAGTGTAATTCTAATACTAGTAATAGTTAGCACACTAGCCCTGGAATAGCAAGACATGTGGGTTCGAATCCTGTGCTAGACATAATATTTCCCATTTTCATCACCCCAAAGATAGTACACCAGGCTAGGTAGTGACACGTGTAATTTTTTGGGTTATTGGTTTGACTCAACCACAGTTCAAACATGGGGGTTTGAATTCCATGACCTCCCAAAATGGGAGGCGGGCACTCAACTAATTTGGTGACCCCATCTGGGTTTGTAGTAAAATCTTGATGTGTACTACTTTGGGCAGGGAGGGGGGGGGGGAGGAGAGGTCTAGAAATTTAGTACTCTTTTTACTACCTTGAAAACGGCCCCTAATGACATGTTAAGCCAGGGGACAGACAGGACGTGTGCGTCGCGCAGGCGGAAAGTACAAGCGGATGGCATGCGGTTCTCACGCGGAAATAGCGAACACACTGGATGTGTGTGGTGCGAGGCAAAAACTCTATATACATGTATATTACTCGACTTGACCGTACCCTACCTCACTCTACCCGACCTCACTCTACACCACCTGACTTTACACGACTTGACTTTACACGACTTGGCTTTACCCGAATACGGCCCGGGGGTCGATCCTAAGCATTGCTTATTCATATTAGGATGGGGCAAGGACTGGTTAGCTCAGTGTCAGGATGTGACTGGATGGGATATCAGGTCATGGTGCCGGCAGCCTGATTTCCCAGTGGGGCAGCACTATAAAGTCACCATGAGTGGGAACTGTCACAAGTCGGCACCCGTCCTGATATGACCTTAGATGTTGCCAGGATGTAGAACTCCAAGAACCAACCAACCGAAAGTTACCCCTATAGACAAAACAGTCATTTCAATATACTACTCATGGTACTCGCTCAAAGATGGTTATAGAACTTATATACTTCGGTTAATCGCTCACATATAATTATATCCAATATGTCTCTTCTGGGATGATTCGCACAGCATTACGACCAAGGGTCCGCTTATTTTTTGTCGCTATACTTAGTATAATCGCTCAGATATAATTATATAATATGCCATTTCTATCCTTCACTATAGTCCTCCATCGGATAAAATTACCTTTGAACCGATAAACACATGCTTCCTAACGATCAAGCTGAGTAGAAATCTTCTGTTGTACTTGTTGCTAGTGTGGATTGCAGTGAAACTGTGCTAGCAAATATTCTTCCGTAGATTCTAAAAATAAATAAATAAATTGTGTTCACCAACTCCTCCACCATGACACTCTAGCTATAAACAACTCTGGTTATCATTATTATTATTATCCTCTTCTTTGATGCAGGCTTGTGGTAGCCTATACAAAGCTCGTAGCTCTCAACTCTAGTGCAATGCAGCCTCAAAATCGTACAGGAATGTTTCTCTGGCCCAGGCCCTGTCCAGCACATTCTTGAATAGATTTATGGTAGCTGCTTCCACCGCTTCTTCCGGTAGCTCATTCCACATGTTTATCACTCGCTGTCATTGACATCCTAATCTAATTAGTAACCACCAAGATGGGTATTCCGAGTTCCACTGGTCCCTCTGGAAGGACGGGGTTGGTCGGTACAGTATGATCTACCTCACTTTAGTTTGAAGTAATTTTTTTATTTTAAATGGCCAACTATTGAGATATTTGAAGTGCAAAAATACAATATTAATTTTGGCAAGCACACCAAAACTCGGGACACCATAGGCTTCTGCAGTAACAGGTTCTATTAAATTACCTCAGTATTCCCTTCTATGTGACGACAAGTGTTAAATAAATGCACCCCTATTTAAATTAGATACATAGAATCAAATCTAAATAATTGCTTAGGTTTTGAAAATTTGATGTTGTCATCGGACTCTATAGCTTTAAATCAAACTGGAAACATAAAATGGGATGAAAAGTCGCATAACATCACCTGATGCATTGAAGAACATCCAAAGCATTATGTTGGGTGTCAGCAAGACCAAGTAGTCCTCATTCAATGCTGCATCGGCCACTCTTTGCTCACTCATACATTTTTCCTCAAAGCTGCACGCATAGTCCGATGAAAACATAAAACTTTCAAAACCAAAACAAATATCGAGATTTCAATCTAAATATCTACATATTGGTGCACCTATTAAACAATTTTTGCCACATAGAAGGGAATACCAAGTCACTTTAATAGAACCTATTACTGCAGAAGCATATGGTGTCAGAGTTTTGGTGTGCTTGCCAAAATTAATCTTGCATGCTTACACTTCAAATATCTCATAAATTAGCCATTTAAAATGAAAGTTACTTCAAACTAAAGTAAGGTAGATTATAGCGATCAATGTAATATATTTATCTCAGAAAATATCAGAAACTCAAAACCATCGGACTATGCAACCCGCCCACCCCCATGGAGTGCATTATACCCCAGTCACACGAGGCCTGCATTCGCTAACGATCGATTCGGGATGTCAAAACTTCCTCCTTGCGCCCTCCCTACGCCCTGATTGAGTGCTGTCACCGCGAGGTCGCCAACCTCCCGGCGTCCATTTCGGGAATTTTGAACGCAAGGAGGTTGCTGCTGCTGCACGTGCAACCTCCTTACGTCCTGTTCCGGCGGCGCCATTCAAAATGGTTGGCGACATGGCGCCGCCCTGGCTTGGTGCCAACACATGCGATGCTGCAGTCACCATGTGGTCGGCTCCGACCTGGCGCCGACATGGCGCCTAAAACGAATTTGAATTAATGTATCGAATGGAACGCTGGGTGGTTGGCGTCCTTTAGGGCGTAGGGAGGTTGGCGGCGAACGCTGCCTCTCGTGTGACTGGGGTATTAGATGTCAATGTCCACTGATACACAAACAACATCCTGCTTCAGTGAATAGATTTCATGGCCATGCACTAACAATATATTAATGTGAATAGCATCTGTGACCCCTTTACCATGTATAAAGCACAAAGAAATTTAGAGTTCTAAGAACAAGTGGACTGTATTACATCCTGTAATTTGATCTGCTTGTTGAGTTAAATTGACATGAATTTAACAACTTCATAATTTGTTCTGCCATTTCAGATTCCCATGTAAATTCCAATGTAGGCATATAAATGTGAAGTGGGCTAGACTATAATCGAGCTGTGGCCAGTGTGGGCTTGGGTCGAGCAACCCGCATATGGAAATGCGGGCTGCTCGCCGAAATGCACCCGCATTGGCCATCAAATGCGGGGAAGGGTTCGCTGCTGTAACTAGTTGCTAGGAGACGCGCCACGGCGTCCCGTGCTACTCTCCTAGCAACGTAGAAGGTTCGAGTCGTCGGGCCCGGACCCATCAGATGTGTTTCATTAGCGCTCTGATGTTTAGACGATATTTAGGCTTTAAATGCAGTAATTGGGAATATTTTAACTCTAAAAGAAGGGAGTGGAAGTATCTATTCATACCATCGACGTTTGATGACATTAGATGGTGTTGGTAGGAACAGAAATAATGTTGTGAGCTCTTAAAATGTGATTGAAACGTTCCTTGCATTCCTTACTCTTTATGAGCAGGTCCCTTATTATATTACCCGCTATGGCCAACTCCCTAATAACGGTTCATTAATACCAAGGGCCTTCTGCCCAGACGGGGGAGAAAAGAAGACCTCCCCGTACGTAGCCTAACCCTCTCCTCGGGTAAGTAACCACCTTCTTAACCCAAACAAGAATAATAATTGGTAATATCTCGGGTGTTTCTAAATGACAGCGACGGCAGAGTACACTGGCGGCCTTAGTTATGAATAATAGTAATTAATACACATTGAATGCTGGAGGGGGGGGGGGGGTAGAGCCCATACACATGTAGCACATAGGCTGTCGGCACTCGGGCCAGAATTTATTCACGAAATACAATGCAATGGCGACGTGAAGGAGAGGCGGTGGCGGCCAGTGGCAGGAAATCAACGATATGATAAAGGATTTAAAAAGGATAGAACGGTTAACAATGTGATAACAAAACTGAGAGAACATTGCTGTGAATGTGGTCCAGTCTAGATTAAAGCATAAGCAAGCAATCAAAATAGCAATATCTCGCTACTCTATAGCCGTGTTCACACGGGCGAGTTAAGCCGATTCATATAAATCGCCTTGCCTAGTTCGGCTCACATTTGCCGTGTGAATGCGATGCTGAGGCGGATTAGGGCTGAATCGATTCATATGATTCGCTTTATATAAACCACCTCTGTAGGTGGTTTATATGAACCGAATTTTATGATTTGACTTATATCGCCCGTGTGAACGCAACCCACTTACTTGAGGCGGATTAAGGACATGACAGTCGACACCTACTTTCCGGTAAATTTGCTTTATGAACCTGCTAGAAGTGCACATATATTTTGTTCATCATTTATTTTTAGGGTTTTACTGCCCAGCAGAAGTTTTGACTGTTCCAAACCAATACGATTCAGTCCATACATATCTAGGTCGAACCCACACTTTCTCGGGCTGACATCGATGAACCCAAACTGGCGCTGGTTAGTCTGGACTTGCTCATGCGCAGATATCCACTTCCGCCTTAAACCGATTCAAAGCACTGCCCGTGTGAACGCAAAACACTTTCAAACTAAATCGATTCATATGATTCGCCTTGTCTAACTCGCTTTATATTTTGCCCGTGTGAACACGGCTTATATTTACTACTGTAACAATGTAGAACTAGAAGTCGGATAGTATTGAATATACACGAAAAGCAATTATTTAGCTTCTTATGTATCCGCACCCCCCCTCCACACACACACTATACTGCACACGCTGTTGATATATATATACATCGCAAGAGTCATGTCTCTAAATTTAATTAGACCGTGAACGTAGTTTGGGCACTACTGGGCTTGTCACCGTGTCATGTCCTTCACAACGACAAGAATTTGCACATGTAAATCAGTTGGTATAGAATCGATCTCACAATTAAGAGGCTATATAATTGATCCTTATATGTATACATAGGCCTACGCATACACATGCATACATACACCGTGTGTGGCATGTTCCGATCCACATACAATATCAAGGTCAAAGTGGTTGTATATCAATTACCACGTGGTGAGAATGATGATACAGTTTTCTATCTCTACCTCGGCCTAGCTAGGGTCTGGTTTAGATAAAGTATTCACCCCATACTTGCAGTACACGGGTGAATACCAACCCTATATGAAAGCTGTCGAAAATATGGGGAAATGAAATGAGAGCCTAAATTTACAATTTAAGAAGCAACACTTATTCTTTATATATGTCTTCATATTTCACTGCTACCTTTGAGATGAAAAATATAATAAAACATCTAGTTTAATAGAATTTAAAAGTGAAATCGACGGTGTTATATCGACGCCATAGTCTTTTTGCATTCTCTCCCATTTCACCAACTCTGTGCCGATATAAGTACCCATTTGATATTGGAGGCAGGCATTCTACTTGCTGTCCCATACTAAAGCTATTTTCGCCAGTATTTAGACTACGTTGTCATTCACCTGTGTACTACAAGTATGGGGTGAATCTTTTATCTATGTCTGGTTATGCTAATACAGTAGGCCTACAACCCCGTTAAACCAAGCTCGGTTAAACCAAACGATCGGTTAATCCCAACTTTTTTTGGCGGCCCGACAAAATACTACCATTTATCATATAAAAAAGTTGGTTAAACCAAAGTCGGTTAATCCAAAGTATCGGTTAATCCAAACAAAATTGTCAGCCCCAGGCCACTTCCGGTACAGCTAAACCAAACTTTCATGTGGTTTTAAAGTCTCCAGCAATACCTTGTGGTGATGGGAACCGTACTCCGACAAATGCACTCCAAGCACAACGCTGTTTAGTTTTTTTTATGTTTATAGAACCAAATATGTGTGGGGAGAGTAGTGCTGAGGTCAGGGTGGGGCGGGGTGGGGTGTGGAAATGTTCTGAGGCTGGAACTAGCTGGCAGCTCTTGTTTTAAAAATGTCTGGGTGAGTGGAGAGAAGGGAGAGTAAAAATGGGGTATTTTCAATTTTCTTTGGAGTAGTTCAATCGGGAAATATATTTACGTAATGTAAAATATATGTTTGTACAATTACATTGCATAATTCAATGAGAAATGCATATTGATGAAAAACGTTTTTTTGTTGTTGAATGCCAAAAGGTTTTGGAGTGTATGGGTTTTGAACCCACACCACCAAACAACTACAGATTACAACACTCTAACCACTAGGCACTAGGACACAGAGACCACACATCATTACTAGTCTCAATTCAGGCTATTTGTGTATAGGACGACACATATACAAGGTGTGTCTGTATGTGTATGTGTATATGTATGTATGTATGTATGTATGTATGTATGTATGTATGTATGTATGTATGTATGTATGTATGTATGTATGTATGTATGTATGTATGTATGTATGTATGTATGTATGTATGTATGTATGTATGTATGTATGTATGTATGTATGTATGTATGTATGTATGTATGTTTTGCATGCATCCGTTTGAAATTTGTCAGTTAAGCCCCAGTCACACGACGGCCTGCCTTTGCTTGCGATCACTTGGTGACCAAAAGCACCTTGTGACAAAAATGAAACAATTTGTTACAAACTATTTTAATATGTCGCCATGTTGACAATGATGCACCAGGCGACATTGTGACATCATCGTAGACACGCCACATCAAATCAGTCGGCAATCGCTCGACGATTAATCATAAGGTGGTCGTAAGATGATCGTAATTTAACTGCAAAATGCTCGTGAATCCACCGTAAGATGCCTCCTTGACACTTGAGTACAGCTACTATGGTTGCAGATCAGTCGGCGATCGGCGCCGAGTAGAGACGCCAGAGGTCGCAAGGAGATTGTTGGTGCTGCAGGGACAACCTCCTCGCGACCACTTGCTATCCGGACCGCACTCTGTCCACACCTCTCTCTATCACCTCTCCGCCGGCCATGCTCCTCCTCGATATGTCTGAAAAGAGTTCCAGGAGGGGGAGCCCGCCAGCATTTCACTTTCTACTTTTACTCTGTCCGTGTCTATGGCTCGCTGGACGGTCACCATAGAGCAAATAGAAACGGTCCTTTGACTCAACTCTTATTTCTCTTTCCTAGATTCTGCCCATTTCGATTTCTCCCAGGCACACTTCTTCCCATGACCAGGGTAGTTGTGTTCTTGGGGCCCTTCACCTTTACGATTTCTCGTGTGACTGGGGTATTACACTGTATATAAAACGGAAAAGGTATATAATATTTATTATTCTATATGTGTTTCTGATTGAATGATGCAATGTACATACATAAATAAATATGTAAGTAAATAAATAAATAAATGCATACATACATGTATGCATGCATACATACATAGCTTGTATATATGACATTGTATATATATACATGCATACATACACATGTTGTATATATGACATCCTATACACAAATAGCCTGAACTGAGACTAGAAATGATGTGTGGTCTCTGTGGCCTAGTGGTTAGGGTGTTGAACTTGTAATCTGAAGTTGTTTGGTGGTGTGGGTTCAAACCCAATACACTCAAAAACCTTTTTACATTCAACAAAAAAAACATGTTTTTCATTTATATGTGTTTCTCATTGAATTATGCAATGTAATTGTACTAACATATATTTTACATTAAAGCAAATATATTTCCTGTTTAAACTAAAGAAAATTGAAAATACCTCAGTTTTACCCTCCCTTCTCTCACCTGACCCAGCCATTTTCACAACAGCTGTCACATGACCAATCTAGGTCACTCGACACCAACAAGTGGAAAAGTTCAGTACTAAGCATGCACCAGCCTGTGGCACAAATCTGATCTAGGTCACAAATCTTAACTATTCCGAGTTCGTTTGTTTTCCCGACGAGGTATAGCTCACCACTTTAAGGTCACCTCAGACTTTTTTATATGATAAAGGGGTAGTATTTGTAAAGATCAACCATCACTCTCTGGCATGTGTGTTGCTATGATTTATTTCAGACAAGATGACCTCCAACTAACAGAAGCACGTACTGGTGGCTAACACTAGTTGTGTATCTGGACATCTTCCCCCTCATAGAACAATCTGACTCTACACATCCATTTAGTTCTGAACACAACGTAGCACTGAAAGATACAGATAATGTGACAGTTTACCGTCAAAAGTATATGTATATAGAGAGATATAACAAAGATGACATTTGTTATCTACAGATTTAACCTGTCTACCGGTCTAGTGATTCTTGAGGATCGCCTGATCTCCGTGGTGACTGGTGTTGTGACTACTTCCCCCCCCTGACCGGACTAGTGGCTACTGGATCCTGATCCTGTGGACCTTCACCCACTGCCTCACTTGTGACCTCCTCTGAGCTTTCAGTAGGAGAATTGCTAGGAGCGGTCTGACTAGGCAGATCACTGTCCCTGACCCCCTTCAGTTCAAACCTTTCATTCACTTTCAAGAGGTGACGCCTATTGCGTCTTATGACGTTACCCTCATCCGTCTGAATCTTGTATGACCTGGGTCCCACCCACTCACTGACCCGGGCCGTCGAATCCCAATGAGTACCTGTTACTCTGACTACATCACTTTGACTCAGTGGGGGGTAGGTCTTTGGCTGTCTCATTGTACTTTTCTACTTGTTTTTGTGTTATCTCTTCCTTTCTGCTCCCCTTTTCAACACCCTTGTATCTCTTATCCAGTCGTGGTATTTTCCCGTTTAGCTTACGCCCCATTAACATCTCCCCCGGTGACATGCCTATCTCTCTGGGGGCCATTCTATAGTTTAGAAGGGCCAGGTAGGGATCACCCCCACTCTCTTTCATCTTATTTAGTAGGGACTTTATTATTCCTACTCCCCTCTCTGCCTGCCCGTTTGATTGTGGATATCTGGGACTTGATGTTCTATGTTCAAATTGATAGGTCTTTGAGAACTTCTTGAATAACTCAGAGCTGAACTGTGGACCGTTGTCGCTAACCACTCTTCTGGGTATACCATGTCTGGCAAACATACTTTTTAAGTGTGTGATGACTGTATCAGTGGTCGTTGAGCTCAGCATGGCTATTTCGGGATAGTTGGAATAATAATCTATGCATAGTAGATAATCCTTTCCCCCCCCAGTGAAATAGATCCATGCCGACTTTTTCCCATGGTCCCCACTTTATTCTATCTTCTTCCCTGCTGTGCGTTTCTTTGGCCTGCGCCGGCCTGTACATCTGACAGGCCCCACACTTTTGAACACTCCCTTCTATGTCATTATTGATGGTAGGCCAGTATATAGCCTCCCTTGCCATCCTTTTCTGTTTTTCTATGCCTAAATGGCCCTCATGCAATCTACTTAGCATTTCTCCTCACATACTAACTGGTATCACTATCCGGTCCCCTTTTAGGATAATTCCATTTATCAGGCATAGTTCCTCTCGGAACGGTGCATAAGCTGGACAGTCCCCATTGTTCCACCCACTTAACATGCAGGTCTTTACCGCGGTAAGGACGTCGTCCTTACATGTTTCTACTGCTATTTTATCTAGCTGTGCCTGGGTGGCTGAGACTGAATTATATATCATGTCTACCTGGGCTTCGACTTCTGTAGCTACTTTTATATCTTTCTCTGACCTAGCCCTGCTGGCATTTGCTCGGGACAGGGTATCTGCAAGGTAAAGGTATTTTCCAGGGGTCCACCGCAGTACATAGCGATATTTATACAATTTTAATATGAGTCTTTGTATGCGGGGAGACATGTCATTCAACGGTTTGTTTGAGAGGGGTATTAGTGGTTTATGGTCGGTCTCCAACTCCACTTTGTCCAATCCATATATATAACAGTGAAATTTTTCACAACCATACGCAAGCCCCAGACACTCTTTTCCTATTTGAGCATATCTTTGTTCACACTCCGTCAAGGATCTGGCCCCATAGGCCACTGGCTTCCAATCCTGGTCATAGCATTGAAGCAAAACTGCCCCCAACCCATCCTTAGACGCATCGGTTGATACCTTGGTGGGCAGCCTTGGATCATAGTATGCCATGACAGGCTTGGACGCCAATGTGGACTTCAGATCTTTCCATTCGGCCTCATGCTCAGGACCCCAGAACCACATCATTTTCTTGCACAGTAATGCCCTGAGATGAAAACATTTGTTGGCGAGATTTGGGATGTACTTCCCCACATAATTGATTGAGCCTAATGCTCTTTGAACATCGTCTTTACAGGTTGGTGTTTCCATGTTTACAATTGCTTCAATCATATCTGAGGATGGGCTAATCCCCTTGTCACACAATGTCTCACCTAAAAATGTTATTTCTGTTTTGCTAAGCTGACATTTTTCCCAGTTCATGTTTAGTCCATACTGCTTTATTCTTTGATTCACAGCTGACAGTCTTTCGTTGTGCACTTTTTCACTGGCACCCCCACACAAGAATATCGTCCATGAATACCCTCACGCCCTCTAGGTCCCCAAACATTTGTTTCATGGACCTATGAAACACTTCAGGCGCAGAACAAAGTCTGTATGGTAGCCTGTCATAGGCATATCTTCCGAATGGCGTATTAAAGGTGGTGAGGGCCTTGGACTCATCTGACAGTTTTATCTGCCAGAACGCTTGTGATGCGTCAAGTTTACTAAATACCCGAGCTCCATTGATCTCCGCAAAGATCTCCTCCCTTGTAGCCAGCTGGTAGTGTTCGTGATGTATGGCCGCATTCAGATCTTTTGGATCTAGACAGATCCTGAGTCCGCCCTTTGGTTTCTTTACCACTACCATGTCACTCACCCAATCTGTAGGGCTCTCTCTCTTGTGGATCACACCTATTTTCTCCATTCTACTCAGTTCCTGTTTCAGTAGATCCTTAATCTTATAGGGACACGCCTGGCTGGCCTGATCACTCCTTGGGCATTTTCCTTTGTCAATATGTTATATCCAAAGGGAATGGATGACAATTGACCCTGTGTGTCTGGCACTGTGTACTGTTTGACATCCTCCACTAACTGACTGTCCACTCGTCCTTGTATGACATGGACACATTTCACAAGGCCGAGTCTCTCACAGTCACAGGCTGCTGCACCAAGAAGACTAGGGCCATTTTCAACAATTACAAACAGTACTGGATAAGTCTTCTTCTTTACAGTTACTCGCAGCACAGACGAGCCCCTCACCTTTATTTCAGCATTGTTATAATCGGTCAGGTGCACATTTGCTTGTTTCAGTTTGGGTCTGTCTCTCAGTTTCCTGTACTCACGGGCATTCAGGAGATTAGCACCAGCTCCCGTGTCTAACTTGACCTGAATTAACGAGTCGCCAACCTCTAACATATGGACCCACTGACAGCCTTTGTTAACACATACCTCATTGACACTCGCCCCTATACTCCCGATAAACACGTCTTGGTCTGAGCCATACTCTCCTTCCTCTGCCTGTTTGCTGTTGATCACGTTCACTTTAGTGTGACACAAACGTGTGTAGTGACCTCTGAAGCCACATTTTCCACACCTCTCTCTGAATGCTGGGCACTGTCTTACTTTATGTCTGGTCGCGCACCGCTTACAGTTGAATTCGCCATTGCCGCTCTCACCATGAGGTCCCGCTGTGGCTTCCGCTCCGCGCGACTTGCTGTCACTCCAGGCTCCTTTGTTCCTACTGTCACTGCTGCGTCGGTTGCTGTCATACCTCGCTCTGACAGCACCTACCGGCTCCGTCTCCACTGGGTTGATGACTTTCATGTGCGCTTTTGTGGTCTCGGCCGCTTTGCACATGATTATCGCCGAATCCAACGTTAAACCCGAGTCTCTCAGCATTTTCTCTTGCAATCTTTTGTCTCTGATGCCGACCACTAGTTTGTCCCTGATCAGTGACTCTAATAGATCCCCTTTTGCCTGAGGTCGGTCACGTACGCATCAATCATCTCTCCTTCTTCCTGCTCCTTTGTGTTGAACACAAACCTCTCATATATGAGGTTCTTCTTGGGCAGACAGTAAGCAAACTTTTGTACAACCAACTTGTAGTCCATATTGTATTGATATGTGTCTCCAAAAAGCAACTCAGTAGAAGTGTTCCATTAGGTCACCAGGATGTAAACATTCAGGTGGCACTACACTAAGTATCCAGACATCTTCCCCCTTCACACACACATACACATACAGTTACTCTCCCACTCCATAAAGAGTATTATGATAGTATAGTAGCATATAGTGTCTGTTATGGTTATTAGATAGCTAGGTATCTATATGTATACACACACATACATATAAGGTATGTGTGGTCAATGTTAAGTTGTTCAACATGGTAGTCTAGTGTCTTATTATAGATCCATCCTGATCACTGGTCGGGATACTCTGGTCGATCGGCGCAGAGGAAGGGTTTCACCCGTCACTGTGTTCCCTGGGTCTCTTGGAGGGCAGCCACCTTTGCTGCACTTGGAGTGGGTGGTTCTTCTGGCTCTTCTCCAATTCCTCCTGTTCCTATGTCCTCTTCCTGATGCTCATACTCAGGTAGGTAGGGTTCTTTGACTTGAAGGAGATGCCTCCTGTTTCGGATGTACTCCCCACCATCCTCCGTTCTGACTCGGTATGACCTTGGTCTCACCTCCTCTAGCACTACTGCTCTTCTGTCCCAATGCTTCTCTCTCACTCGCACCACCTCATCTCTGCCCAGTGGTGGCAAGTCTTTCGCTGTTTGATCATATCGTTCCTTTTGTTTGCTCCTCATCTCCTCTCGTTTACTATCTCCACACTCTCTCTTGTCCTCGGACTTCCCCATTGTCATACCCGGTAGCTGGCTCCTAAGCTTCCTGCCCATCAGCAATTCAGCCGGGGACTTACCCATCTCTCTGGGAGCCTTCCTATACTGAAGAAGGGCGAGGTAGATATCTCCTCCATCCTCCCAGGTTCTGTTGAGAAGACCCTGAATGATTCCCACAGCACGCTCAGCCTGCCCATTTGATTGGGGGTATCCTGGACTGCTCGTCATGCTCAAACTCGTACTCCTGGGCGAATCGTCTAAATGCACTCGATGCAAACTGAGGCCCATTGTCACTCATGACTACTCGTGGTATCCCATGCCTCGCAAACATGCTCTTGACATGTATTATCACTTGGTCCGAGCTTGTGTGTGTCAAGAGTGCGATCTCTGGATAGTTGGACCAGTAATCCACACAGATCACATAGTCCTTTCCACCCCAGTGAAACAGGTCCAGCCCCACCTTGTCCCATGGCCCACGAGCGCCATGCTTCTCCAGGTGCTGGTGGGTCTCCTTGGGTTGCGCAGGGCGGTACCGCTGACACACTCCACACTCTTGCACAGCCCCTTCAATGTCCTTGTTTATGTTGGGCTAGTACAAGCAGTCTCGAACCATACGCTTCTGCTTTTCTATTCCCAGATGCCCAACATGGAGTCTTTCCAGCATCTCCTTCCTCATGCTCCTGGGTATGACCATTCGGTTACCTTTCAGAATGACCCCCTTTACCACATATAGTTCGTCTTTATAGTGTGCATATGCCATGCACTCACCTGCTCTCCACCCCTCTGTGATGCATCTCAGAACAGCGAGGAGCACCTCATCTTTTGCTGTCTCCTCTGCAATCTTCTGCAGCTGTTGATTCGTAGCAGGAAGGCCCTCATACACTGCTAGGACATGTGCCTCTATTTCCTCACAGATCTCACTTTTTACCTCTACACTGCCAACTGCTCTCGACAGCGTGTCCGCAAGGTACAGTAACCTGCCAGGTGTCCACTCCATGATGTAGCTGTATCTCTGCAGCTTCAACATCAGCCTTTGGAGTCGCGGTGTCATGTCAATGAGTGCCTTCTGGCTAAGTGCAATGAGGGGTTTGTGATCTGTCTCTAGAATCACACTCTTTAGCCCAAAGATGTAATGGTGGAACTTCTCACACCCGTATGCGATGCCCAGGCACTCCTTCTCAATCTGCGCATATCTTTTCTCACACTCACTCAACCCTCTGGCCCCATATGCCACAGGCTTCCATTCCTTATCATGCAGCTGGAGGAGCACAGCCCCCAGCCCATCCTTTGATGCATCTGTCGATACTTTGGTCTCTAATACTGGATCGAAGAAAGCTAGTACAGGCATGGAGGACAGAATGTACTTGATCTCCTGCCACTCCTTTTCGTGTGCTGCCTGCCACTGCCACACTACACTCTTCCCCAGTAACTCCTTGAGGTTCTTGCATCAACTTGCAAGATTGGGAACAAATTTCCCCACAAAGTTAATTGAACCTAGAGCCCTCTGTATGCCCTACTTATTCTTAGGCCTCTCCATCTCTAGTATTGCTGCGATTCGGTCACTTGAGGGACGTACCCCATCTCCACTCAGGTGCTCCCCAATGAATACCACCTCATCTTTCTTCAGCTCGCATTTCTTCCAGTTCATGAGCAGGCCATATTTCTGAATTCTGGCCTTCACCTCCGTCAGCCTGTGATCATGCTCCTCTTCTGTTGACCCCCACACTAGTACATCGTCCATGTATACCCTTACCCCCTGTATATCCCCAAACATTTGTTCCATATACTTGTGGAACACCTCAGGGGCAGAGCATAGTCCATAGGGTAGTCTACAATACATGTAGCGGCCGAAAGGGGTGTTAAAGGTAGTGAGTGGTTTTGACATAGCATCCAAGGGTACCTGCCAGAATGCTTGAGAGGCATCCAGCTTCGAAAAGAACCTTTCACCTGCCATACCTGCAAAGATTTCTTCCCTCGTTGGGAGCTGGAACCGCTCTCGCAAGATCTCCTTTGGGTCTAGACATACTCTCAAGCTTCCATTAGGCTTGGTTACCACCACCATGCTGCTCACCCACTCTGTGGGCTCCTGCACCTTTCTAATCACCCTCAGTTTGACCATTCTCTCTAGTTCCTCCTTCAGCTTGTTTCTGATGGCCACTGGCACCCGTCTTGATGCATTAACCACTGGTCTGTTGTCTCCACCCAGCACAATTCTATGAACAAACGGCAATGCCGTCAACTCGCCCATCCATCTGTCACTCACCTCTGGCAGTACACATTTCTTCAGGTCTGTGGCCTCCTCTTCTGCTTCTTTATTGTTCCGAACATTGTACACCCTTTTGATCAAACCTAGTCTTTCACACGCTGCCGCTCCTAGGATGCTTGGGCCATTGTTGACAATGATAAACCTCAGTGGATGACTTCCGACTTTTGCACGAACTGTTACCACGCAGGAGCCGACCACGGGAATGTCATGTCCATTATAATCACTGAGCCTGACTCCGGCCTTATGCACTTTAGGTCTATCCCGTAGCTTACCATAGTCCTCCTTATTTAATAGATTTGCTCCTGCTCCTGTATCCAGCTTCATAGGGACTAACTCTCCATTTATATCAACTGCATGTACCCACCGTGAGTCTTTCCCCAACTGTATATGGTGAATGCCAACTACAGATGTGTAGTCCGGTGCAAATTTCACCGTTTCAACCATACCCACAAATAGTTCTGGTTCATAGCCCGAGCTGTCAGCATGCTCGTCGTCAAATGCTTCAACCACTCTCACCTTCGCCGTACACATCTTTGTACAGTGACCTTTTATCGAACACTTCCCACACCTAAACTTCCATGCTGGGCAGTTCCTAGGTCCATGCCTACGACCACACCGACGGCAGTCATAATCATTTCCACGGGTCTCCAGCTTGTTATGATTTCGTGACTCAATATGACGGCCTTGTCCGCTTCCCACTTGATCTCCACCTAACTGGTTCGGCCGGCGACTAATGGCAGCTACAGTCTCCCGTGCTTCCCCAGGGTTCAGGATCTTCGCTTGTGATCGCGCTCTTGCCGCCACTCGACAGGTTTCTATGGCTGACCTCAGTGTTAGATTCCTATCCCTCAACATCTTCTCACGCATACGCGCATCTGAGATGCCCAGAACTAACATATCCCGTCCTAGTTCGTCACGGAGGTTTCCCAGCTCACAGGTGGCTGCCAATGTGCGCAAGTCTGTGACAAATGCATCCAATGTCTCACCAGCTTCTTGGCGCCTACTCCAGAACTTGTATCTTTCATATGTGATATTCTTTTGTGGTCGACACAATTCATCAAACTTTTGTATTACACATTTGAAATCATCCTCTGACTCACCCTCTTGATATTCAAATGTTTCAAAGACTTCCATCGCATCTAGGCCACCATAGGTGAGTAGCATTGCAACCCTCCTCTTATCTGCATCCTCTGGCACCCCTGCTGCCACAAAATACCAGTTTAGTTGCTTCCTCCACTTTTCCCAATGATCTGCCACATTCTCCTCTTTCAGCTTAAGATATCCTGGTGGTTGTAGCTTGTGATCTGCCATTATTATCAGCTTTTTACTCCTGGCACCATGTATTGATATGTGTCTCCAACAAGCAACTCAGTAGAAGTGTTCCATTAGGTCACCAGGATGTAAACATTCAGGTGGCACTACACTAAGTATCCAGACACATATTATTCTCCTCTGGAATTTCCATTTCGCCCTCCTTTCTGGCTGGTGCGTATTTGAACGTACGATACACCGCCTGTGCCTCCGCTCCGGCAACTGTTAGCAGTAGAGCTACTTTTCTCGCTCCCTCCGGCACATTTATCGCCACCGCATACCATTCAAATTGTTCCTTAAATCTTTCCCATTTCTCCGCCACATTCCCATCTTTCATACGAAGAACTTCAGGTGGCTTTAATGATTCCATTGTCTGCTAATTCCTTTTCACTCCTGGCACCATGTAAAGATCAACCATCACTCTCTGGCATGTGTGTAGCTATGATTTATTTCAGACAAGATGACCTCCAACTAACAGAAGCACGTACTGGTGGCTAACACTAGTTGCGTATCTGGACAGTATTTTGCCAGATCGCCGAAAAAAGTTTGGATTAACCGATCGTGATTTAACCGAGGTTGGTTTAATGGGGTTAAACTGTATATATAAATAAAAAACAATAATCAGTGTTCACATACATTGTACATTCATAATGCACCCCGGTTTTTGCCAAAGCCAAGTATGTCAAAGGTAAAGCCAAGTCAAAGCTTGGTTAAACCAATGATCGGTTAATCCAAATAAATTTCTAGGGCCCCTTCAAGTTTGGTTTAACGGGGTTATACTGTACTGGTAATAATAGGTAACATGATGTTGACAGAGAAAGAAAGTAATCAATAAACAAATCAATCCCCCCCACCACCACCACCATTGCATCGAAACAAATCAGAACACTCCTGAAAAGTACTGTACTGCCCTCAAACTATCCTTTACATTGTTGAAGCGCCGACGAGACAGCGGTTAGTGGAAATGTCCTGTCAAGTATAAGTTGACATTGCTGCTGGTCGGGAAATAGCGAGCGCACAGACTAGATCATTAGATGATCTAGACAGACTTGCGCTGTGAATTTAGTGAGTAGGGGGTGGGCGAGTCTGTGGTGGGGACATCCAGTGTCAGTGGCTGTGTGGCCTTTGGGCTTAATACTGACGGGCCGATCGTCTAAAAAGTGGTTGTTTGTAGCAGGCCACCCAAATGCCGCATTGCATCTGGGCCCGGGGGAAAACTCTACACTTTCACTCGGTTCAAGCAAAACACAAAGTTCTACTTGGGATTAAGAGCTAAACTATATATTTCAAATTGATCAGTAAGTGTTTACTGCTTTAAATACAAGCTTGGTAGTACCAGTAAAGTTTGATCTGTGTCGTTTAGCGATGCTATTAATTTAATCAGGACTTAAAACACCAAATTGACCAATGACCCTGGGCCCAAGTTGAACGGTGTTAATATATATATAGGCGGTGTGGTGGCGTCAACAGGGGCGCGCCGATTCAACTACGTAAGAGCGTTCAAAATGCATGACTTACCATCTTTGATCTCATATGTGATAACTTCTGCATCGGAATTGCATGCGGCATCTGGTGATGCATCTCTGGGTTCCATTGCTTTTGCAAAAATAGCGATTTTTAATCGCGACCCAGTGCGGAGTAGCTTCCCATCTATCCCGATCCCATCGGCCATTGCTTGAACCGGAAGTTAAATAGGTAAACAGGAAGCACGTGTGGCTTCTTGGAAAACGGGCTTGACAGTGGAAAGTTTATTTTCCTCAGTGAATTTCTGCCTCCTTACTTATAGTACTTAATATATTTTGGGGCTCCTAAGTTAGGTGCATATATTACGGCGCCCGTCTTATAGTGGATTTTGATAAAAACTAAACAAAAAAAAGCCGCGAATAATGTCCAGGCTTAACCTTTGGTAGGATACCTGGGAGGTTAGTTTATAAATACAAAGACCTTATAACAAACAGTAAGACGGCTCAGCCAGCCTGCACTGTGACAGTCTGTGTAATCAACAGAACAGCCAGCACACTAACTGGTGGGTTTGATCATTTTGATAGCATTGGAGTGTCAGAAGAAATCCTGCTGCCGCTTGGTATTTCTGTGGTGGGTTTGTTGTTTGTTGTTGTTTTACGTCCTAGCAACATCTAAGGTCATATCAGGACAGGGTGGTGTGGTGTGAGGTCTCACGTGTGAGGCCTCACATTCGCCGACCTCACATACAAAATACAAAGACCTCACACGGCGAATGTGAGGTGTGGTGTGTGGTGGGGGTTTAGGGATGTTTGTGTTGAGCCATGTTTACACGGACGAGTTAAGTTGCTTCATATAAATCGCCTTGCCTAGTTCGCCTCACATTCGCCGTGTAAACGCGACTCTGAGGTGGATTAGGGCTGATTCGCTTCATATGATTCACTTTATGTAAACCACCTTGCGAAGTGGTTTATATGAAGCGATTCAGCTGGTTCCCGGTCGCCGATAGTGTCAAATAGCGGTGCTCGCCGGCTACAGGCTCAGCTGTAACTAATCGCTGGTGCCCGGCACTGTTAGGGACCGATTAGGCCGAAATCTATTGAATGTGATCATATTTAACAGAATTACATACTCAAATAATAAAATTTTATTAAATTAACCTTAAATTCCAAGCGATATTAACGTAGCAGCTACATCGGCGTCGAATCGACGAGTGTAATCTAAACAAATAGCAGTGCTCGCCGGCTACAGGCGCACCACTAAGGCTGCTGGTTCCTGGTCGCTGACAGACTTTCAAACTCGCTCGTGTAAACGCGCCACTACTTCGCTTCATATGAATCGATTTGCCTAATTCGCTTCACAATTGCCCGTGTAAACACGGTGTAGGTCTGTGATGGGGGTGTAAGTGTTGTGGGGGTGTAGGTGTGTGTGGTTGAAGTGTAGGTGTGTGTGGTGGAGGTTTAGGGATGTGGTGGGGGTTTTGGTGTTTTGTGGTGGAGGTTTAGGGCTGTGGTGAGGGCGGTGTGTGGTGGGGGTTTAGGGATGCTAAAGATTGTGAGGTGCCACTCTGCAACTCCACCACAAACCACCTCCCTCACACACCCCAACGCTGATATACCCACCTACACCCCAACCACACGCACCGTCAACCCCCACCACACAGAATGTGTGTATGGTGGCGGGGGTGGAGAGGTGGAGGGGAAGGGTGGGGGTAGCGGTGGTGGTGGGAGTTCTATAGGAGTAGCAACACACAACCAGTGAGGACCTATCCCCCCCCCCCCTCCCACAAGGGGGATGGGGTCGTGAGGTGTGGTGTGAGAGCGCAGACTGAGGTGGGTGAGGAGGCGGAGGGGGAGAGGGATGGAGGGGGAAGGGAGGTGTGGCATGAGAGCAGAGTGAGGTGGGTGAGGAGAGGGCAGGGGGGAGGAGAGGGAGGGGAGTGTGGGTGGCGGGAAGAGAAGTGTCGTGTGAGAGCACTGGGTAAGCTGGATGAGGGAGAAAGGGTGAGGGAAGGGTGGGGATGGAAGGGGGAAGGGGAGTGAGGCCAGGGGAGGGTGGGATGGAGGGGGAAGGAAGGGATCGGAGGGATGGGAGGAGAGCAGGGGAACGAGGGACGGCAGGGCAGAGGGAGGTGGGGACCAGGCAGTAGGCACATCGGCCAAATCCAAATGACAGGCAATTTCTTTTTTAAATTTTAAGCTCACCCTCTCACCTTCTAGGCCTGTATTTACATGTGAAACACCAACCAGCAGCCATCCTGATCAAACCCACAAGATAGCACTGCAAAATTTACATTACCATGGGAGAGATAGGGAGTAAGCCATCTAATGGTGCTGTCACATTACGACATTTCTCACCAACGCACGTCGACGCGTGCCGACCTTTTGGGCGAAACGCCGGCACGCGTTAACGGTGCGTCGGTACACGTTGAGTCACAGCTAGGTCTGAACCAACACGTTGGAGCGCACCGGGCCGCATCGAACGTTTTGTGCTTGCACAAAACTTTCGACGCTGGCCGATAACGCGCGTTACGGGCGCGTTAGCAGGACGCGGCACACGTTATGGCCCTGTCACACTACGACGCTTCCGCCGGCGCGCCGGCAACGTGCAAAATATTTGCAACCCGTCGAGAAACGTCGAACTTTTCGGCGCTTTGGGAGAAAGTTTGACGCGGCGCAGCGTGTTAGTGGCGGGTTGGAGGCGTGTTATTGGCGCGTTATTGGCGCGTTAGTAGCATGTTATTAGGATGTATGTAGCGTGTCAGTAGCGTGTTATGGGCGGTTGTATGCGCGCTGTTGGCACGCTGTCGGCGCGTTTACGGCGTGGAGGCAGCGCGTTGGTATCGTGTTAGTATTGCGTGAACCCGTACATACCCGCCAGCAACACGTTAGGATGTGCCCGCAGCGCGTCCACAGCGTGCGGCCAACGCATCCAGCAACACGTCCAACGCGCCGAGAAACGCTGGAGCAACGCCAATGGCATGCCCACAACACGTCGATGGGATGTTCCCGACGCGCCGACGGAACGCTCCCATTTTGGGGGAAAAAAAGCCACATTAACCACGTTGATCAACGTCCTGCAGCGTTCCGCAACGCGTGCGACGTGTTGCTAACGCGTCCGTACGCGCCTCCAACCGTTGGCGCGCGTCGCCGCGCGTCCAAAGTTTTGTGCATGCACAAACCTCGACGCGCCCCGACGCGTCCATTAACACGTTGCTATGTACCGACGCGCCGGTAACGCGCCGGCAACGCGCCAGTAACGTGCCGGATGTGTACCGACGTGTTGAACAAAAACCCAACCCGTCGGCATGCGTCGGTGAGAAACGTCGTAGTGTGACAGGGCCTTTAAATTAAAAGCGTGTTGGAGGAACGTTGCGTAACGTCGATTAATATTGGTATTTTTTCGCGCATCCCCCTCTTGTGTTCCCCTTCTTCCATTCCCCCGTCTTGCGTTCCCTCTCTTCCATTCCTCCTCTTCGATTGCCCCCTCTCCCATTCCCTTCCCTTGCATTCCCCGTCTTCCGTTCCCCTCCTCTTGCATTCTGGCAATGGGAGAGGGGGAATCGAAGAGGAATGGAAGGGGAGGGAATGGAAGGGGAGGGAATGGAAGAGAGGGAATGGAAGAGGGGAGGGAATAGAAGAGGGGGAATGGAAGAGGGGAGGGAATAGAAGAGGGGGAATGGGAGAGGAGGGAATGGAAGAGGAGGGAAGGGAGGGAATGGAAGAGGGGGCAATGGAAGGGGAGGGAATGGAAGAGGGGGGAACGCAAGAGGGGGTAACGCAAGAGAGCGAATGGAAGACGGGGAACACAAGAGGGGGAACGCAAGAGGGGGAATGGAAGAGAGGGAATGGAGGACGGAGGAACGCAGGAGGGGGGGAAAGCAAGAGGGGGGAATGGAAGGGGAGGGAATGGAAGATGGGGGGAACGCAAGAGGGGGAATGGAAGAGGAGAAATGGAAAAGGGGGAATGGAAGGGAGGGAATGGAAGAGAGGGTATGGAAGGGGAGGGAAGAGAAGGGAATGGAAGAAGGGGAATGGAAGAGGGGGGAAATGGAAGAGGAGGGAATGGAAGAGAGGGTATGGAAGGGGAGGGAAGGGAAGAGAGGGGAGATACTTTTTTCTTTTTTTTCCGCCACGCGTCGACCGCGCGCTAATAACACGCTGCGGTGACATCGAGTTTTCTGCCAAAACGCCGAAAAGTTGGATGTCTCAACGCGTTGAAATTATTTTGCGCGCTGCCGGCGTGTCGGTGAGAAGCGTCGTAATGTGACAGCAACATTAGTGTTATAGGGTCTTTGGTTTATATTTTGCTTTATGAACACTCGTTAGGATTTTTAGAAACGATTTAATATTGGAACTTGCTGTACATGCATCAGGCTGTGATACATGCATTAAGCTGTACATGCAGCAGGCTGCGTGTGAATTATGCATTCTGGGTTCGTATCATCCCGGAGGAAGTTCTGAAAAGAACAAATTTTGCACACACAAAACTTGTTAATTACTGAAACCATCCGATGTCGCTATGAAGAGAGCGAAATATAAGATGGCATAATAATTTTAATCGATTTTCATATGGTAGAACCCGAGTGAATCATTTCCATATAGTTGTTCCCCACATCAGATTTAGTTATTTCCAGAGGGCATGTTGGTTGTGGAAATTCTGTTCCTAGAGCATGTCGGAGTGAGCGTATTAGCTCCGGTGACGTCAGTGGAGTGTAGCTGATTTTGATATTTCAGGTTTTTGGTGGTTGAAGCACCTTTTCAACATTCTTCGGTGCCCCCCCCCCCCCCAGATAATAATTAAATGTTAGCATTCTTTTTAACCAAAAGAATCTACCAAACCTACAATCATAATTCAAAATGCTGGATTGTTGTGCATAGCAACCAATATAAGTACCGCTCAACTCATTGCCAGGTTATTCAATACAATGAAATTCTATTTAGGAAATGCAAATAGAATGATATAAAACAGTATGACATCTTAATGTTTATTGCTTATGTACACTTTACACTGGTTTCTGAAGCTCATGGTTAATATATATATATCGAACACATTCAGAAAAGATATAATTTTCACCGCATATCTATCGGCTCAGACCGTAGCTAAATTTACCATTGGTGAGTATGATTTTTGAACAGCCGTTCTATCCAAATGAAAACTAAGTACATGTATATGTATAGAGACTATTATATAATGAAAGCATGGTGCCTAACCACCTAAATACGCCAATGAATTTAATGCAAAATAAATTCATCTAGTATAAATGTTCATAGGGTCAGTTTGTGGGCTTTCAAACTCCAGCAAAGTCAAACTATTGGTATATTTTTAAGACCACTTTCCGTTACCTAGCTTGGCATTCGTTATTACTATGGCGGGTCAAGGAACAGAGGAATGATGAAGACGAATTGCTCACAATAAATTTCCTCTGCTTAGTCAATGATTAAGTAATAACCGTGACAGAAAGAATATTAGAATTAATCAATATTTCTTGAAACATTTGAGTATTGCCGTTTTCTCTTCCATAGTTTTTTCTAAGCAGTTGCCATCGGAAATGTGGATTACGTTTTTTTTTCACTCATCCAAAATATTCCACGGATACAAATAGTATAATTATAGCTCTTGTTTTCAGGTTATTCCATGTTGTGGATGGTTGTCTACTTCAAACGAAACAGCATTTTCCTCTGCATGCGGTGTTGGATTTCGCCACGACGCAGCATGAAATGCAAAACCTTGTAGATGGATCGCTCGGGATATTTCTGGGGATTGTGGAGGGAAAGAAAAGAAGACACAAACAGTTAATGAATTGGAATAAAAAATAACCAAGAAGAGTGATTTAGGCAATATTTTACACTTTTGAAAATACAAGGAGGAACACGACACCGACCAAAACGGATACCGTGGTGATCTTTCAACCCAGAAAACAGCAAATGTACATGTCTTGAATTAATTACCCCCCCAAGACACACACATA
The DNA here is from genome assembly GCA_030323885.1 of Branchipolynoe longqiensis. Taxonomy (NCBI): domain Eukaryota; kingdom Metazoa; phylum Annelida; class Polychaeta; order Phyllodocida; family Polynoidae; genus Branchipolynoe; species Branchipolynoe longqiensis. The sequence goes on from CM059186.1 coordinate 14,004,151, forward strand.
CAACGCTTCCGATGACGCAACAGCTCGGGTCAAATAGTTGGGGGAAAGAACTGTGGTAAATAACTTTTAAAACATTTTGTCTATAGATTACAATGTATATTACAGGTTGGAAAACAAATATACATGACCCTGAAGTATATATAAGTAAACACGATTTAATTTTCTACAAGTGACTTCGCCCTTCCCCCACCAAATAACTAACCCATAAGTCACACACACCCCCGACCCCCACCCTCCAAATATAGAAAAACTAACCCATGTCACCCCCCCCCCCCCCCAAAAAGAGGGAAAAACTAAACCATAAGTCACAGCCCCCACCCACCCCGATGATAGAAAAACTAACCCATAACTAACCTCACCCCTCTAAAACAGAAAACCTAACCCATAAGTCACAGCGCCCCCCTCCCCTCCCCAAAAGATAGAATTTATCCCTGCGCCGGTGCCATAAAATCCACAGAACGAGGCTGTGACACCAATGCTCGCAGACACGAGCAGTGCATACCTGCTTGCTGAAGTCCTGCACGATGGCGTGTTCGGACACCTGCGAGCCGACCACGAAGCGACGTTTGATCTGCTTCTCAATGCGGTTCAAGAGCTCCTGGTCTTCGTCCGTGGTGAACCCTTCCGCACCGGCCAGGCTGCCTGACATGGCGGCATCCAGGGTCGACACCTGGAACAGGCGCAGGGCCTCGTCCACGTCAGCTTCAGTCGCAAAGGGTGCAAGGCGCATCTTGGCGAGCGACTCGGAGATCCGGATGATGGCCTCTAGCTGTCTGCATTGGCGGAGACAATTAGGTTTACTTTGGTTGTTTCAAAGGTAATGTTTTACCTTTTAAAGAGACAAGTTTTGGGTAGCATCAGAAGTTTTGATTTTTTGTTGGTGCAAGTAAAATCTTTTTATATTTAGTTTAGTTCTCATTGTTATAATTCGTAATTGTAATTTTTTATATATTAAACTGGGGCTTTGAATATTCGTCGTATATACCTGTACATCATAGCAAGGATGAAAGTGGTACCCGGCCGAGACCATAACGCCATGTAGCGGATTCCAGCAGAATTAACAGCGAATTTCCGCGAAAACGTGGGGGAAATGCTGGAAATTAGGTTTCAACTCTCCTTGTGATAATATAATAGTTATACTAGACTTACCTGTAAGTTAAGGTATTACTAAGATTTTTACGAATCTATGAATACGAAGATAAGGAGCAGTGGAGAGAGATGTCAAGCTCGCGCAGGCCGGAAGTAGCCTCAGTATTTATAGTTGGAGGGAAGCAAAAAACCTAAAACCAGGACCCCTATCAACCTTAAATATTCCTATAAATTTCTGTCAACCCATAATCTTTTATCTTTATACTCGAATTATCGGGCTGTCCCTTCTGGGTTGTCCCTTCTCTCCGACCGTCCTGATATGACCTTAGATGTTGCTAGGACGTAAAACAACAAACAACCAATCTTCTCTCCTTTATAGGATAGTTGTAGCGTTTCTTTTACTGCTCTTGAAATTTGTTCTAGTTTTTCTTTTGTTAGTTACACTACCATTTCTGTTCAATTTATGTCAAAACCTAAGAATTTTAGGCACCGAGTCGGTTCCTACACCGATTTGTCTCAGTTAACTGTAAACCCTAATGTTTCAAACACATCTACCAGCTCTGTTATCGCTAACAGACATCCCTCATATGTATGTCCTATGACGAAACTATCGTCTAAATAGGGGAAGCAAATATGTCCCCTTGCCCCCCCATCTCCGAGTAAATGGATTTTAACAATTTTGTAAAAATGTGAGGTCCTGGCGCCAACCTGTTTGGCAGGACCTAGTACTCGAGTAAACGTTCACCTAACCTCAACCTCAGGGCCCGTATGCACCAATCGGGGTTAGGCTTAGCCGGAGTTAAGGCACTATCCGTGGGTAGCGGGGAGTTTGAGAAATGTGTGAATCGGTATGCACCAATGTTTTAGCCGCTGCGGATAGCTAACCGTGAGTTTATTTATAGATTTGGGAATTCCCTCTGCGTTTGTAGCCATATATTAGGCTCAAATATATTAAATGCTATCATATTTAACAGAATTACATACGCAATAAGTGAAATTTTATCAATTTAACCCTAAATTCGAAGCGTTATTAATATTTTCGAATCGACGAACGTAAAGTAAACAAATCGCCGCTGTCATATCTGTATGTATGCGCGCGCACCCGGGCAGAAGTTGTACGGAGAGTTCCATATATAAAGCCTTCCGTTCGTCGATTCGAAAATATAAATATTAATATTGCCGCCAATGTGGCGGTAGCCTTAATAACGCTTCAGATTTAAGGTTAAATTGATAAAATTTCACTTATTGCGTATGTAATTCTGTCAAATATGATCGCATTCAATAGATTGAGAGCCACACACGCACACTAACCGCACCGGATAGGCCCTAAACCCAACTCAGAAGGTGGTTTAGCTTAGCCTAGGCTAAAGTCGGCGGTTAGCGATGGCACCGATTGGTGCATACCGATTCCTCACATTTAGCCGTGTGGAGCTAGCCTAGCCGCGGTTACGGCCCTAACCCCGATTCGTGCATACGGGCCCAGGTACTTACATTGTGACTTTTTAATGTTTAGCGAATAGTACGCGTTAGTTAGGTCTGCACTCGCCATCCAAGTGTCTACACTTAACTGTTCTAATGCAGTTTTTAAATTAAACATTTTAAAATGCTCATAGTGGATTATTTTATTTTATTCGGTTAAATCAAGTATCATGGAGAATTTTCCGTTTGATTTCGGTCTCAAAAATGTATTTGAGATCCATTGATCCTGTACTGGACTCACCTCCAACAGTACCTCTTTCTTTTCCAATTCAGCAACCTCGTGAATTAAAAATTTTATGTCCGCGTTATCCATCCTAAAGGGAAATGGCTCTCTTTTTTGTACTGGGGTTTGTACAAACAGCATTGTTAGTTCTTCTACGCAATTCAAAATCTATTTATCACTCATTAGCTCTGACCATTTATTAAAATGATTTATTATATTGCCTGATTTGAACATTTTTAATTTCTGCTTACCAGCCCTCAATGATGTGGAGACACCCGCCCGGTCAGAGTGTCTCACTTGTGAAAAGCCCTGCTAGGGGGTCCCCGACCATGCACCCCCTCTCGGGATCAAAGGCACGTTGCCGCACTGTGAATAGTCCTCTGCCGTCCTGTCGAATCTCTTCTCAGGTGGTTGTGATCTGCTCCCTCGGGTGGAGTTCCTTCTTGTTCCTCTCGCTCTGAACCTGCCGTTCCCTTCGAACTGTCTGTTGTATGGTCCTACGTTTCTTCCCTGATGGTCGAAGGTGTTTCTTCGTTCCTCTATACGCCAAGTTTGTATTCATGCAATTCTCAGATGCCCTTACCGAATTTAAGAGCTGTTTGTTTATTTCTCCTAAGTTGTCGCCCAGCAAGTACTCCGTTGCCTCTGGAAAATCGCCATACACGTCCCTCATATCTTGAATGAGTTCTTTCCCAACCCGGTAATGTACTACCTTGCGCACGCTTAGTTTTCGATCAAGTTTCATCTGACCGTGTGTTGCGACTACTAACTTTATAGCATTTAACATGTGGACTCCCTGTGCATCCAATTTCGGGTCCGCTGACCCCCTTTGCAGAATGATGTCCATAGTAGGTGCTATAGCCGTGAGCACTCCCACTATGCCTTTTGATGATGTCAACAGTGCATTTTCTCCCTCTTTACGACTTTTGGCGAACCTAATTTCTTCGTTTAGAATTTGGACTCTCGCCAATGGCACGTCGGCCAGTCCTGTGTAGAGTCGAGAGATCTCCCAAATGCTAGATGCTTCTGTGCTCCCTCATTTGGGCCACCATAATAATATTGGATGGCCCCTGCCATGCTCTCGCTTATAGTAATCTGTGAGGTTACTGGCCTCTTAACCTTCTTGTAGGTCTCTTGGAGCTCTGTCAACAGTGCACCCTGATGCAAGTTTGTGTCCAATTTAAACTCCCGCCTGGGTTTCGGTACCGTACACTGCACCGTTGTTCCCGTGCTGTCAGTACTCTGTGTAGCTGTTGCCTGTGGCTGCTCAGCTGGCAGCGGCTTTGGTGGTGGTGGCACTCCATAAAAAGTACCGAACGAGCAGTGGAGAGATGTCAAGCTCGCGCAGGCCGGAAGTAGCCTCAGTATTTATAGTTGGAGGGAAGCAAAAAACCTAAAACCAGGACCCCTATCAACCTTAAATATTCCTATAAATTTCTGTCAACCCATAATCTTTTATCTTTATACTCGAATTATCGGGCTGTCCCTTCTGGGTTGTCCCTTCTCTCCGACCGTCCTGATATGACCTTAGATGTTGCTAGGACGTAAAACAACAAACAACCAATCTTCTCTCCTTTATAGGATAGTTGTAGCGTTTCTTTTACTGCTCTTGAAATTTGTTCTAGTTTTTCTTTTGTTAGTTACACTACCATTTCTGTTCAATTTATGTCAAAACCTAAGAATTTTAGGCACCGAGTCGGTTCCTACACCGATTTGTCTCAGTTAACTGTAAACCCTAATGTTTCAAACACATCTACCAGCTCTGTTATCGCTAACAGACATCCCTCATATGTATGTCCTATGACGAAACTATCGTCTAAATAGGGGAAGCAAATATGTCCCCTTGCCCCCCCATCTCCGAGTAAATGGATTTTAACAATTTTGTAAAAATGTGAGGTCCTGGCGCCAACCTGTTTGGCAGGACCTAGTACTCGAGTAAACGTTCACCTAACCTCAACCTCAGGGCCCGTATGCACCAATCGGGGTTAGGCTTAGCCGGAGTTAAGGCACTATCCGTGGGTAGCGGGGAGTTTGAGAAATGTGTGAATCGGTATGCACCAATGTTTTAGCCGCTGCGGATAGCTAACCGTGAGTTTATTTATAGATTTGGGAATTCCCTCTGCGTTTGTAGCCATATATTAGGCTCAAATATATTAAATGCTATCATATTTAACAGAATTACATACGCAATAAGTGAAATTTTATCAATTTAACCCTAAATTCGAAGCGTTATTAATATTTTCGAATCGACGAACGTAAAGTAAACAAATCGCCGCTGTCATATCTGTATGTATGCGCGCGCACCCGGGCAGAAGTTGTACGGAGAGTTCCATATATAAAGCCTTCCGTTCGTCGATTCGAAAATATAAATATTAATATTGCCGCCAATGTGGCGGTAGCCTTAATAACGCTTCAGATTTAAGGTTAAATTGATAAAATTTCACTTATTGCGTATGTAATTCTGTCAAATATGATCGCATTCAATAGATTGAGAGCCACACACGCACACTAACCGCACCGGATAGGCCCTAAACCCAACTCAGAAGGTGGTTTAGCTTAGCCTAGGCTAAAGTCGGCACCGATTGGTGCATACCGATTCCTCACATTTAGCCGTGTGGAGCTAGCCTAGCCGCGGTTACGGCCCTAACCCCGATTCGTGCATACGGGCCCAGGTACTTACATTGTGACTTTTTAATGTTTAGCGAATAGTACGCGTTAGTTAGGTCTGCACTCGCCATCCAAGTGTCTACACTTAACTGTTCTAATGCAGTTATTAAATTAAACATTTTAAAATGCTCATAGTGGATTATTTTATTTTATTCGGTTAAATCAAGTATCATGGAGAATTTTCCGTTTGATTTCGGTCTCAAAAATGTATTTGAGATCCATTGATCCTGTACTGGACTCACCTCCAACAGTACCTCTTTCTTTTCCAATTCAGCAACCTCGTGAATTAAAAATTTTATGTCCGCGTTATCCATCCTAAAGGGAAATGGCTCTCTTTTTTGTACTGGGGTTTGTACAAACAGCATTGTTAGTTCTTCTACGCAATTCAAAATCTATTTATCACTCATTAGCTCTGACCATTTATTAAAATGATTTATTATATTGCCTGATTTGAACATTTTTTAATTTCTGCTTACCAGCCCTCAATGATGTGGAGACACCCGCCCGGTCAGAGTGTCTCACTTGTGAAAAGCCCTGCTAGGGGGTCCCCGACCATGCACCCCCTCTCGGGATCAAAGGCACGTTGCCGCACTGTGAATAGTCCTCTGCCGTCCTGTCGAATCTCTTCTCAGGTGGTTGTGATCTGCTCCCTCGGGTGGAGTTCCTTCTTGTTCCTCTCGCTCTGAACCTGCCGTTCCCTTCGAACTGTCTGTTGTATGGTCCTACGTTTCTTCCCTGATGGTCGAAGGTGTTTCTTCGTTCCTCTATACGCCAAGTTTGTATTCATGCAATTCTCAGATGCCCTTACCGAATTTAAGAGCTGTTTGTTTATTTCTCCTAAGTTGTCGCCCAGCAAGTACTCCGTTGCCTCTGGAAAATCGCCATACACGTCCCTCATATCTTGAATGAGTTCTTTCCCAACCCGGTAATGTACTACCTTGCGCACGCTTAGTTTTCGATCAAGTTTCATCTGACCGTGTGTTGCGACTACTAACTTTATAGCATTTAACATGTGGACTCCCTGTGCATCCAATTTCGGGTCCGCTGACCCCCTTTGCAGAATGATGTCCATAGTAGGTGCTATAGCCGTGAGCACTCCCACTATGCCTTTTGATGATGTCAACAGTGCATTTTCTCCCTCTTTACGACTTTTGGCGAACCTAATTTCTTCGTTTAGAATTTGGACTCTCGCCAATGGCACGTCGGCCAGTCCTGTGTAGAGTCGAGAGATCTCCCAAATGCTAGATGCTTCTGTGCTCCCTCATTTGGGCCACCATAATAATATTGGATGGCCCCTGCCATGCTCTCGCTTATAGTAATCTGTGAGGTTACTGGCCTCTTAACCTTCTTGTAGGTCTCTTGGAGCTCTGTCAACAGTGCACCCTGATGCAAGTTTGTGTCCAATTTAAACTCCCGCCTGGGTTTCGGTACCGTACACTGCACCGTTGTTCCCGTGCTGTCAGTACTCTGTGTAGCTGTTGCCTGTGGCTGCTCAGCTGGCAGCGGCTTTGGTGGTGGTGGCACTCCATAAAAAGTACCGAACGACGAAATCTTGCTCATACTCGCCCCCCCCGGTTCATCCGCCACTTGTGTCACCAGCTTTAGCTTTACTCGGCCTGATTCTATCGCCAACAAATGTTCTGCAGTGTTCATCGAACTGATAGAATCATTCTCGTCTTCATCCCAATATTGTGAGTCTTGTTTTTCTTCGCCCGGCTCGCAATCTGCCCACTCGTAGTCGCTGCCTCCATCTTGACCCACATAGTTCTCGTGTTCATAATGCCACTCATCTCGAACGTTGTCACGTAGACGTTCGGACTCCAATCGGAATGACTTTGCTTCTCTTAATACCAGCATTTCTTCATACTTCTTTTTGAAGTCAAGCATGTCTGGCACTGCTGTTTTCTCAGATGATTCAGTCCCCCTACACGCCATGCTAGCTTGACCTACTTCAGCCTCCTTTGCACGCGTCTTCGGCTTAGTGCCAGCCGCCATCTTTTTTCACGATTTTGTAGTGATACCAATGGCTGGTGTTCAGTAGACATCATTTTCACCATATTTGGTGATATTCAGCCAATATTCATTCAGTAATGCGACCACTCTGTCAATGACAGCCTTGTAGCTTGTATTCAAACAGCTGAGATGGTGTACTTGCACGTAATCTCGCAGTTTTAGTGGTCGTTCTGAAACGACATACGAGGCATTTAGCACATAATCGCCTCACATCTTTCTATCACACAGATACAGTATTGTAAAGACAAATCAATCATAAATAAGTCTAAAATCCTCCTTTTTAACTTACCTTTAGGAGCCTCCTCCAACTAGCTGTTGCCACTTTGCTGCCGAGTTTCAATCTGAGGCCACTTCCGGCATGCGCAAGCTTGACCTCTCTCTCCCCTGATATTTAACTTCTGGTGTTCGAAAGATGAAGTAAGAATTTATATTATCGCCCATGCCTAACTCTTGTTTGGGTTTTATGTTCTAGCAATGTTTAAGGTCATATAACAATGGGATCCGAACGAACGAATTGCTGTCATATATATCTGTCATATATATATATTGACATTTTGTGAAGTTAATAGGTGAATATACAAAAATCCACAGAAATGCGTCAAATCGCGGAGATCTTTCATCCCTGTCATTGGTTAGGCTAGGTATGATAAGTATGCTTATTGGAGCGGTTAGCGGGCTTACATCAAATCTTACTTCAAGGTTGAACTCACCTGACAGTGATCGGGATAGACACACGCTTGCCAGTCTCACGCTCGTACTCACTGGTACCATTGCGCATGAGCACATACCGGTTCTTGAGCTTGTCACCTGCACCCAGACTGATGCGAGGACCACATTTCCTGCAACGGTTTGGAGGAGTTTTATCGTATGGTTTAATGTCAGACAGTAGTATCTGTCTTCAAAAGACAGCTCCGCATTCAGACTGATGTTGTCCTGAGATAACAGATGTCACACAGGAAGATATGGAATTCAAGGCTATTTTTGATAGGAATTCAAAACTATTTCCATTTGAATTTAGTCTGAAATCTCCATTCAGAATGGTGATTTCGGACTAATTTAGATCAGTGGGGACAGTTTAATGGAGTTCAAGGTTTTTCAAGACTAATAAACCAAAATAGGTTAAATTCAAGGATTTTCCACACCTGTAAATGGGGCAAATGAAGTTCAAGACGTTTCAGCACTTTCCAGGGTGCGTACGGACCCTGAATAAATTGTAGAAAAAGACGTATTTACGTAATGTTTCAATATGGGCACAATTATGCCGAAATCATGATTTGCAGCTCTGCAATATCTCGGAGTGTGGGACGAGTGAGTGAGTGAGTGGGTGGGGGGTGTCACTTATTGTTGCCAAGGCGGTTTCACATACTGTCGGCAGTAGGAGATGAACTTCTTGAGTGTCTGCAGGTCGAGCTCCCCACGCCGCTCCTCCTCCACAGTCTGCTGGGCGTTTGTGTGCAGGTTCATCACGTGTTTCGCCAGGATCTGAGTGTGACAAAACCAAGTCATCAGGAATGAAAGTGGTCTCCAACAAAAAAACGACCGGAAATCAATTCGAGACCTTGGCCCCAACCCTGAATTTCAGGGAAAATGCGGGTTCCACCCCATAGGATTAGCACGGTTTTTGGTGTTTACTTTATGACATTCTTATCTACCTATAATTCATTAACTTTGCTTCGTATACAGTAAAACCTCTTCGACAACCTCCACACCCCTATATCGATCTCTTTATTTGGGTCTCAAACGAGCGCCCACACAATACCATTGTAACGATTAAAAAAAACTTCCTCCTCCCTAAATGGACCGTTAAAAGTTGGTCCCATGGTTGGTCGATTTAGAGAGGTTTTACTGTATAGCGAGATTTGTAATCAGCACTTGAAGAGCAACGCTTCAGCACAAACAAGTTATTCAAATGAATAAAAGTACTCTGCAAAAGAATTAAAAAAAGAGGAGGAATAAAAGACTGATGGACAGCATAAACGTACTATATCCCGTTTCTCGTCGTGTTCATCCTTGACAATGAAGATCATGTCGAAGCGAGACAAGATGGTTGGCATGAAGTCTATGTTCTCTTCGCCCTTGGAGTCGTCCCAGCGACCAAATACGCTGTTAGCTGCAGCCAGCACCGAACACCGAGAGTTGAGTGTTGTCGTGATGCCTGCCTACAAGCGGTAAAGGGTAACCACATTCATCTAGCGAAACTGTCTCGTCTTCAAACCGTAGTCTGATGAAGGGATCAATTTTATTTTAATCTAAAACAATTATCTAGATTTGATTCTACATATTTAACGTAAATATGGATGCACTTATTAAAGCATGTGTTGCTGCACAGAAGGGAATAGCGAGTTAATTTAATCGAAGCTGTTACTGCAGAAGCCTATCGTTGATTGGTTGATGGAATTTCATGTCCTGGCAACATTTAAGGTCATATCAGGACAGGGAAGCAGATCGTGCTAGTCAAAGTAAATTTGGCATGTTTCCACTTCAAATATATTTTTTAATTCGCCAATTAAAATAAGTTATTTCAAACTAAACTGAGTGAATTATAACAACCAACATAATGTATTTATTTCAGAAAATGGTAAAAACTCAAATCTATTGGACTATGCACTGACGATCAACCTACTATATTGAGCTAAATTCTTTTAATTAAAAAAAATAGGGGGAGGGGAAGTAAAAACTCAAAACCATTCGAGTATGCAACTTATAATCAACAGATGGTATTTACACAATTTTTAATGTAATTTTCGTGACGGGCCTTTTACCATGGCAAATTTATTTATCTTTAAGAAGAAAAAAAGAGGTGGAAACTCAAATCCATTAAAGTAATTTTCGTGACTGGCCTGTTAGCTTCACAAATTAACAAATATATTAATAACTGGCAGAAATAAAAACCATTAGACTATGACAAATTGTTATTAAAAAATCTTAATGGCAGAAGCTCAAAACTATCGGACTATGTAACATCAACAAATGATATTTTTTTTTGTTAAAAAGAGAGAAAAAATATGCAGAAACTCAAAACCATCTGCAACTTTTAAAATCAACAGATGAAAAATCTTAATTTATTTTATTTCATCTCTATCTGTCTCTCTAGGTTACCTTGGCAATCGAGATGGTCTGCTGCTCCATCGCCTCGTGGATGGCGACCCGGTCGTCTTCGCGCATCTTGTCGAACTCGTCAATGCAGACGACGCCTCCGTCTGCCAGTACCATAGCGCCGCCCTCCATGACGAAATTGCGCGTCTGCGGGTCACGTGTCACAGACGCCGTCAGCCCTGCGGCGCTGCTGCCCTTACCGGAAGTGTAGACTCCGACCGGCGCGCAGTTCTCCACAAACTTGAGCAGCTGCGACTTGGCCGTGCCAGGGTCACCCAGCATCAGCACGTTCACGTCGCCCCGCCGGAACAGACCATCCGGCATCCTGCGAAATATATATTTTTTAAATGTTAAGAGAAATAAAGGGTGGTGGGTCAAAGGTCAGTTCATCGATTTGCATGGAAGCGTTGGCTTGGAAGTTTTTTTTGTTTTTTGTTGTTGTAAATATAGTTTATTCATTGAATAAAGTCTTTTGTCAGCGCCGTGGCAGTGGTCTTCCAGCCATGTGACAATACAGTTATTTACAATATATGCAGCTAGCCCAAATCAGCTGAAATAACAATATCAAACATTCAAAGACTTACATATGGTATAGTTTGACAATTCACATACAAAAATAGCAGTTATATGTTGTATTCCTACACACTTGATACATACATGTGTATTGATTAGACCTTTACATTACGGAGTGGTTAGGTGCATAGTTTTCCTTCATAGGTTTGTATGCCTACTATGTTGTGAATTGCAAAACTATCATGTTGTTGGAGTTAACATTTTGAGATGGAGTGAGTGTTAGTAGAATGGTTTGTTTATTCTGTTAGATAGAGTGTGGCTAGCTTATAGGGTTATGCTTAAAAGGTTAATACCTCAGGTGTGTTTTTTTGACTACATGAAGTAGTTTCAGTAAGTAGGTTGTTAGTAATGATGGGATAAACAATGCTTGGAGGATTGTATGTTTCAGTCAAGGTTCTATCTGTTTCTTCGTTGGATGGTTGAGTTTCATGTCCTAGCAACATCTAAGGTCATATCAGGACGGGTACCAACTTGTGACAGTGCGCACTCATGCCGACTTGATAGTGCTGCCCCACTAGGAGAACAGGCCACCAGCACCATGACCTGATATCCCACTCAGTCACACCATCCTGACACTGAGCCAAACCAGTCCTTGCACTATCCTAATTATGCCGAGCACCTGGCTAAGAAGTGACAAGTATCAATTTTTATAAGTCATTGGCTTGACTCGACCAGGGTTCGAATCCCATGGGATACGGATGCTCAAGTCATTTGGCCATCGCGTCTGGTCGAAGTAAAAGGTCAGTATCCGTCCTGATATGGCCATAGATGTGGCCATAAAACCACAACAAACAACATGTATGCAGCAATAAATACACCGGTGTCTAAGTTGGATGCATATGGCAGGAGCGCCTCAATGTGCCAACCATATGTCCTATCACATCTCCTTACCAGTAACACCAAGGAGGCTAAATTTGGTATCATTTGAAAGACACCATCACAAAAAATCAACTTGATTTTGAATGGTTTTTGAGATATATCAATTTAACTGCACTAACATTCCGATTATTGAAGAATTCATTCAGTCAGGATGCCAGGGGCAACAATTGCAATCTCTTTTGGGATGAAAGGGTTTTAAAGCCGGTTACCTTTTCCTCGAACCACCAAACAGCAGGCAAGCGATGGAGCGCTTCATATCCGTGCAGCCAAAGATGGAGGGAGCGATGCTGTTGGTAACCATCTCATAGACATTGGGATTGGTGGCCAGGTGTCTGAATTCGTCCTCTTCCTGAGGAGTGAGGGGCGCGCCTGTACTGCGGCCAGGCCCGTCTGTGTCCACCTTGATGCCCACAATGCGCAAGTAAGGAGAGCGAATACCCACATTCACTTTGTCACGTCCATTTCGCTGAAGGGGTGGGAGAGGAAAAACAAAAGGATTATTTAAAATAAGAAAGGAGAATTAAACTACAAAAGGAAAGGAAAAGCAAAGGAAAAGAAAAAAAGTGGAGTAAAATTGAAATTACTGAGAAAAGAAAACAAAGGCAAACAAAAGCAAATAAAGTGAAATTATTGAGGATAAAAATTCTAAAGGAAACAAATGCTTACAAAAATAAGTAATGAGAAGATAAGTGCATGGGTGTGTGATGTTTTAATTTTCTGCCAAGAAAGATGCGAGGCACGACAATTCCATTATGTAATAATAATTCACACAGCAGATCTAGCAGGTGCTTTCCATTAATGAATACTATTACCGAAGAATCATTGATTGAATTTAGATAATTTAAATATAAGTAGGAGGTATAACTATAACAATAATAATAATGAACTTCTTGTTTATAAAAAAACAGCAGTGGGAAATAATCTTAAAATCTAAATATTGGTGTTGAGTTCAAACTAGGAGGGGGGTGAGGTGAAAATAAACCACATACATACACCGCCAATACATTCATTTTTAAACTACCTAACAGACATTATCAATCCTACATTGCCATGATAACTTAGCAAACAGGATGTAATTATTCTGCCATGTTCTTTTTTTCCCTTGAAGATTTATACTGCCTATTATGGATAGGTCTGAACAGACTTGTTTTCACCATTAGACAGTTTGTCGAGAGAAAGCCCGAGTCTATACACTTTTAGCGCCCCAAGGGATTTTTAACCTCCCACACCACATAGACATGGAATCAGAGCAACTGGCCTTTGATGACACTGTAAGTTATACACAGGAGTGGAAATTCAAATTGGCAGAGGTGGGGGCACAGGGAATCGAACCACCAACCTTCATATTAGGAGTCTGACCTAGAAAAAAGTCAGACTGTCTAACCACTCCGCCACAGAGAACACCACATGTTAGTAACATCAGATGCTCACCTTTGAAGCAAAGCCAGACTTCTTGATGGCATAGATACCAATGATGGTGACGCGGTTGCCAGGCACGATGCGCTCACACAGGTAGCGGTCCGCATACATCTGCAGGTGTCGTGGCATCTCCCCATTGGGCACAGACTCAGGCGCCTCCTGCAGCTTAAGCACCTGAAAGTCGACGCACTTACACTTGTCCGGCACGACGAAGAAAGGGTCAATCGGACAGGCTGGCCGACCTGCCTGTTCCCTGGAAGAAATAAGAAGAAAAGAGCCGTTCTCAGAAACTGCACCACATTTCTGACATGGAAATCAAAAGTGAAAACATTACAAATAATAGCAGAATCCACGTTCATACATTTATTTGCGTGTTGGAGTTTTATGCCCTGGCAACAACTATGGTCATATCAGGACAGGTACCAACTTGTGACTGTGCACTCATCACGACTTTTTAGTGCTGCCCCATATCCTAATAATGCAGAGTGCCTGGCTAGGAAGCGACAAGTATAAATTCTTACGTCATGGCATTGACTTGATCACGGTTCAAACCTGTGCGTTTGAATCCAATGAACTACCAAAACGGGAGACGGATGATAAACTTATTCGGCCGTCCCGTCTGGTCAGAGAGAACTGTACCATATTCGTGACTTGGAAACGAAAAGTGAAACTATTCAAAATAATAGCAGAACCCATGTTCATAAAAAGGTTAACATGCTATGCATGTCAGGTGAAAATTGCCTTTTCACTTATTGATTTCGATGTTATACAAATTGAGAAAAACTTTAAAATGAATCGTGTAACATGGAAACACACGTCGATAACATTTAATACATACAACAAATTCAAATGAGATTTGATTAATAACAGTTAAGCAAAAAACATTGTGGGAAAAAAGTTTGGTTAAATGCACGGTGCCGAAATGGATGTTTTCACTTTAGCACAAAATCACATTTTGGATACCTTTTGTGGGATAATGCTGGAAGTCAGGTTTCAACAAAACATTGATTAAATATGAAAAATGGCGCAAACCCCAAATGACGACATTGAGCATGCAGTTAAACTTACATAGCATTATTAGGCAAGAATTTATACAACTGGAAATAGTTTTTGCAAAGGAAACGTCTCGCTGCATGGCAACACACATAATTAAACCAATTGATCCAGCAATTGTGGTCTTCTTTGCAATGGAATGGTTCTAGGTCACTCTAATCTGAAGGTTGGTGGTTCGATTCCCCATGCAATCACCTCTGCCAATTTGGATTTCCACTGCTGTGTATCACTTACAGCATCATCAAAGGCCAGTTGCTCTTATACCATGTCTATGTGGTACTGAAGGTTAAAAAGCCCATTGGTCGGTAAAGGTGTAGGCTCGGGCTTTCTATCAACGAACTGTCTAATAGTGAAAACAAGTCTTCAGATTTTTGCATGAGCAGATGTATAAGTCTTCACGAGAAAATTTACATACGTGGGGCATTTCCTCGGGAGTGCATAACCCTCGAAACCAGGCTTGACAGGAATATTGTTGATGAAGTTGCGACAACTCCTGCATTGGATACTCATAGTGATCGCCTTCGACCGGATGGCAGAAGCAGCAATGACAATACCGGGAATCTTCACCAGCTTGGACATTTGCTCAGACTGGGGGAAACAAAATAATATATATATATATGGGTCGTTCTCAGAAGTTGTGTACCAATACTGTGACATCAGTACCACAAAATCAAAATACTGTCTATATATACAAGCTACCTGAAAGTGTATGTCCTTTTGCATCTGAATAATTGAAAATAAACATATTCTGACATTTTTAAGTAGGTCAAATGATGCTCACACCCAATAAATAACAGTATAGCATGGAAACCAATCTGACTCCAAAATTAAATATTTTCCATACAAAGCTTGACATCTTTAGATTTCACATGCCACTTGCTTTATAAACAGTAGTAATAATAATTTAAAACCTCATTGCTATGGTCTTGTCTTATTTGTGATGATTAAAGAGAAAAGCAGAAAAATATTACCCAACAGTCCAAGGGGAATCAACAATTTTACACAAATGTTTGGCTCAAATTTCAATCTTTAGGGGCAATTTCAGGATTGATCTTTTACTATACCATAACTGGGTCCATGCATAGAGTGTGAAATGGTGAAAATAGTTCCTGTACTGTGTCTGTACTCAGTGGTTGATGCAGAGTTTGATAGTATTTGAAAGTGGAAACGAATGTTACGATGTTAATGACTCCAGAAAAGGTCACCTATTTTTTTAATTAAAAAAAAAAAAAAATGTTTTCAACTTAATGAAGACATTGTATATGACCATTTGAAGTGAAATGGGTTGTTGTTCAGAGGTTTTGATTAAGTTTGTGACACTTTATTTTCAATGCTGTTGACAATGTCACAAATTAGTGATGTAATTTTCTATTTATTTAGCTACATCCATCCCAATAAGATACATAATACACAATATTAACATTTACTTTTGATCTAAAATATCTCCCACATTATTGGCTAAATGATGAAATCTAAATATTGACACTCCAATAATGGGTTCCTTTGAAATAGGCATTTCAAGTAAACTACCTCAAGTGGTACACAGTTTCTGAGAACGACCCATATATATACATACACGGTTATTCATCAAAACTGCTAAATGGATAGCTTATAAAAGGTACGAATTAACAGCACCCTAATTGAAATTAGGTTTGCTATATAATGTATTGATAACACTGACATATAATATATACACACAGAAACGATAGATAGATAGATAATTTATGCTGTCGACAGTAAAGCAAGTATAATTGATTTTTGCCAATTTGGTTTTCCTAGAAAAATGTACCCGTTAGTTTAAAGACTATCATACAACCTTGTAATTCTATAATAGTTAAACATGTTAAAAGGTGATTAAAATTAGTTCTTAAGGGGAGACACAGGTGATTTTTGGGTGGTTTCCATAGCTCAAAAACTATTAAGGATAGAGCTTTGAAAATTGGAGCACACATTCTTTGTATCAAGAGAAGCATATCTGCAGTGGTTCAAAGCTCTATCTTGAGTAGGGGTCATATGATGAAGGGTCTTGCAAAAAGAAAAAAAATCTAAATTTGACCCCCTCCAGGAAGTATACTGAATGTGCCAAGATTTGCCTGAATCAAGTTATTATATGAAGAACTGGTCCAGTTGAGTGCAATAAGGTGGTTTCTGAATTTATATATGTCATTACCAACATGTCCCTACATGACGAAGCAGAGGTAAAAAAAATTCAATGGTCAATTTTTGTGTCTCCATCCCCTAGCTCTTGGAACTATGAAAGATAGTGTTTTTAACCATATTATTGCACTCAGCAGCAACTTTTACATAAGACTGCCACGTTTCACCTTTCTGCTACAATTATAACTTACATTTTTAGAGGGGGCAAATTGGCAAAACTCTGGGAAAAGCAGTTCTGAGAAAACGAGCTTCAAAGTTCACAAAGTGTTTCTTTCAAATGTTAAAGGCCAGTATCATCATCTAGAATTCCATATTATATACACAAATATCCAGTCATGTAATTATCTGTCAAAAAAACAAGAAGTTTTTCTATATGAATACAACAAAATCCAGAAATCCCCAGTTTGACCCAAATTCATATTCCGATCACCCGTGTCTCCCCTTAAAACCTACCTTCATGTCCCGTAGGCCACATGGGTGGGCATTCCAGTTGATCATAATCTGGATCTCCTGCACATCTTCCTCACCCTCCGGACGTGGTTGTGTCACTTCATCAGCAACCTCCTTCGCAGCCTCTTCAAACTTTAAAAACCAAATATTAGAAACTAGAGACGAATAGCTTAAATGATGTTGAACTGCAAGTATAAAACACAGCGTTTGAAATAAGAGCTTGTCCACGCCAAATGAGAATAGGCACGGACAAGCAGAATATGGCTTGAGCTTTTGCATTGGACAAGTGAAAATTTACATTATTTATGATATTTGTTATTGCGTTATTTGTGTAATTTTATTGCCGTAACCATGGAGATTAACTGAGATAGACAAGTCAAAATCACACAGGATTTATCCAATGGACACATGAAAATTACACCAGACTTGTCCAATGGACAAGTGATTTTTGTGTGTGCTTATTTCTATTACTGAAACATATATCTGTGTGTAGCAATGCCATTTTGTAGTACTAGTAGTTAATCAATAAAATGCTAAAGCGAAATCTCATCCTACAATTGGTCAAATACAAAATCTAGCGGCCTGTAGATGTTGACACCTTTGCTTAAAACAAAAAGGGAAAATGAGAGAGCTGGGGAAAAGTGTGTGTGTGGGGGTGGGGGGTGGAATTTCCAAAGAAAATAGACCCATTCCATATTTGGGTTCTTCAATGCTAGTCCTAATTGGGTCCCTCTTGTTGTAACTGAATTCTTCTAAATCAATTCCACTTTTAAACCCAGATGTAGAAAATTCCCATTGCCATACCCCAAGGAGCAATGCAGTTTATTGATACAATAGATACCGGCACGACAACAAATATGATATCCAAAAACATGAATGGCACTAGCCTACTATTTGTGCTAGAAGCTAATTCATTTGCACACTTGTCAGAAAGCTTACTTCAGGACGGCTAACTATGTCTGTGTAGAACGATGCTTGAGAGTGGACATAGCCAGCTTTCTTTTTGTGTCACGCCATGAAACATCTGTTCACCCGGAATTTTCACAAGGTCACGCAACGCAAGCTAGGGAAAACACTGCTGCTATAAATAACATTAGCACCATTGATACTGAGATCCTAACACCAATCACCAGATTATTTTGCAAAGTACATTAAAAGTGCAAAACGTGTTATGACAAAGCATTACAAATGTTTCAGTGTCACAATTGTGTAGACACTCTGCTCTACTCTCAAATAGATGAATCCTAAAATCGCACAGTTACTCATAATGATTACTTTTCAAAACCTGTCCAGGAAATAACATAGTTCTGGTTCTAAATATTACATTTAATGTTACACTGAAACATGTGCAATGCAGCCACCCTGATTTGCAGTCGGGGTCCAAATTATTTTTCTTTTAACTGTGCCTTAAAATTGGATATATGTGGAACACAACAAGGCTAATTGAGATAAGTTGTAACCTATTTCAGTTTTGATCTATGATTCCCCCTATTTAGAACCTGCATTGAAGAACACAAAGCAGCATGTTAACTCCTTAACTCACCACATACAACCCACGCAGACACAAGTACAAATCAACAATTTAAACAGTACCTCAAATTTTAAATCATTGTTATCCGGTGAAAATATGATATACCTCATTTGATTTAACATGGCAAACTAACTTACCAGTGGGAGTATTTCTGTTGGAGATTTCTGAATTTTTTCCGCAAGTGTTTCATCAAAACTTGCAACATCTTCAAGTTTGATATCCAACCAGTACTGTCCTAGGTTGTAGTGCCGCTTCAGCTGATCACTTTTTGGAATCAAAAGTCAAATTTATATTTTTTTTCCTCAGGGAACTAAAACACATCTAGATCCATCCTTCTCAAATCTATCATTATTGTACAATCGATGGGACACAACAAACTGTATGTATTCACAATGAAGTCTTATATGTGGTTTACAAGAGAGTAACGGTGATTCAAAGTAATTTAAATTTAGAGATCAGAAAAGGATTTGACGGCTTTCCTAAATGTTTGGTGTGCCCCTAAATAAATAATATAAATAATATTCTGTGAAAAACACCAACAAAACATTAAAACTAGTCAAAGTAAACACTACCAGTTCCAGAATTCCTCGACAACATAAAACTAATTTACTATGAAGTCATATTGTGAAAATGAACTACTCATTTTCTATTTACGTTTTAGATGACTGATAACCAATCTGAACAACAATAATAATATTAATATCAGCAAGACATTGTCAGGGCATAACCATAGCCTCATACTTATAGGCCCTAGCTGCTAGCAATATAGATAAAAGATTCACCCTGTACTTACAGTAGACTACAAGCAATTAATTATAGTTGTTCATTCAGCATCAGAGGGGGGGGGGGGGCAATTGTACAGGGGTGAACCCTAGCATAGTCTCAATACGACCGAAAATAGTTTTAGTATGGAACAGGAACTAGAAACTGTAGTTCCAGGATCAAATGGTTACATATATCGGCACACAGTTGGTGAAATTGGAGAGAATGCAAAAAGACAAGATGGTGGCGACAAAACGGTGTCGGTTTTATTTTTAAAATTCCTTAAACTACATATTTTATTATATATTTCAAATCAAAAGTAGCGGGTAAATATGAAGATTTATGTGAAGAGTATATCTTGCTTCTTAAATTAAGAATTCACCAGCTCAATTCATTTCCCCGCCATTTCAAAATCTTCACCCATTTTTCTAATATGTTGGTTTTCAACCCTGTACTGGATGTACCGGGTGAATCCTTTATCTAATGTAATATATGATGATACTTGATAGGGTCTAAGCCTAAGGTTGTTTGTTTGTTGTTTTACGGCCTAGCAACATCTAAGGTCATATCAGGACGGGTACCAACTTGTGACAGTGTGCACTGATGGCAACTTTATAGTGCTGCCCCACTGGAAGACCAGTCTGCCAGTAGGTAGGTACCCTAGAAACCGCCGGGAGCGCCACCGTCGCCGAACCGATTAAACTCATACAACTTTTTGCGACCTTCTGAGCTGCACAGTCATGTCGGAAAACGGCACTGCACGTGCAGCACAGACACACTGCATTCACTGCTACATCCGTTTTTGAAGCACAACAGACTTAAGCACAGATAGAGACTATTCTCAGAAATCAGAGGTAAGATTGACAGGAATGTCCATGTTAACTA
Source organism: Branchipolynoe longqiensis (assembly GCA_030323885.1). Lineage (NCBI taxonomy): Eukaryota > Metazoa > Annelida > Polychaeta > Phyllodocida > Polynoidae > Branchipolynoe > Branchipolynoe longqiensis. The sequence continues at coordinate 14,024,427 of CM059186.1, forward strand.
TGAGAATGTGAAAATTTAGCATTTTTTCTTACTAAAACTGGGCATACAATGACTACAACTGGAATCGCAACTCTAGAATCTGGCAGCCAAAAGTTGGTGTCAGGCAGCTTTTACTGGATTCTCTAGGCTAGTCTAGGTCAGAATTTTATGGCTGGGGTGAGTGACTCACATAACACAGCCTACTATTATGCACCCTAAATAAGGCACTTCTCTAGTGCATTAGCTAATACAAAAAATCTTAAATTCAACAAAGTTTAAATGCACACATCTCATTCAATTTTTTGAATATCTTAAAAATTCAAAAAGCATATTGCTTTTGATTCATTGGAGCCTCCAATGAAATTATAATTTGAATGTTTGGAATAATTTGACAATTTTACTCGGGTACCTACAATAGCAACCGCAAACGGCGACGTTGCGCAGCTTTCTGCGCATGTCAACATGGCCATTGAAAAGTTGGTAGCTGTGTTTTGGGCATGCATGCTCGGTTAAACGACTTTGTATTGTATTATGGGAGTACATAGCTTAATGATTATTTGAAGTAACGATGCCCAAACAGTCTTCCCAAGTGTTTCAGTCCAAAAACAAGCTTATTTCAGCATTTCTTCTTGATTCGGCAGACAGATCAAGTTGAAAGATAAGTTTGTTACCCTTAAATCTACATCATACTTTGTTTTCCAGTACTTCCCATTGTTTATGGCCTGTTCTCTTTTAAACAATGTCTGAGTGTATGTTGTGGCTTGCCGCGGTATGTCGATTTGTAAAAAACGATTTCAAAATTCAATGTAATACTGCCGATCACCATTTTATAAAGTGTCACAACTTCCTTTATAATTGTCACAGGATATTGATTTAGGTATCATTAGAAAGGTCTTTCCTATACCTTTGCAATGATATATTTTATGTTGGAATCTGTTGACTTTGAAAATTTTTGTGGGCTATATTTGCATGTGGTTTCACCAAGTTCCCCCATAGTAAAGTGTCCAGGAATTAAGACAAAAGAGTGAAATGAAAATCATCATAACTATTTTATTAACAATGCTATAGAGCTAAAAAAAAAAAAAAGGTGTATTCAACTCAGAATTTGAAGGACTTCAATTCTGTACTATTTGTGGTGTTCTAGACCTGTTTTAAAATTGTTGTGTGTGGACGCTATCTACAGTAGGCCTACCATGATGATGACCTGAGGCTGATATCCCACTCATTCTCAGTCACATTATCCTGACACTGAGCCAACCAGTCCTTGCCCTACCCTAATAATGCCGAGCACCAGGCTAGGAAGAGACAAGACACAAGTATCAATTCAAGTCATTGAATGATTGGCATTGGTTTGACTCGACCAGGGTTCGAACCCACGATCTACCAACACGAGAGATGGGCGCCCTAACTCATTCACCAGGCCTAAGGCAGGTAATAAGGTATACCGCATTCAGTATACTACGGCCTGAAGTATAACACAGCCTTCGAAATGGGGAAAGGACCTCATTATGGGCTCATAAGTATTGTACTTCTGCTTTCTCCTTTTTCATGTGAAAAAATTACTGATATAAATATCAACTTGTGTGTACCTTGATCAGGTGGAAATAAATATTTTATTATTATTGATCTAATTATTATTATACACCTCTTTGAAGTTTGGTATCGCAAATAACATACACTTCAAAGAGAAAAGATCATTTATCGTAGATCCACGATTGAAATGAAATACCAGCCATTTTTAAATGTCTAACACTTGACTTGGTTTAACATTTACATACCGATAGCGATAACTGAAGTTGTCTTCATGAAATTGACGAATGAAGTCACGGAAACGGTTTTTGGTCTGCTGTCTATTTGCACCATTTTCGTCTTGTTGATCTTCAGACCCAAAGTTGTCACTAAAGAAGACGCCAGCATCATCGAAACCAGCCATGGTTGCAGAATGATTATTCTCAACTCAGATGACAATCACAAAGTTAAAGTAGATTTGGCGCCAAATCTTTGGCGGGGTTACCCGCTGGACCTAGCCTTCCTATATTGATGTGCGAATGAACATGTCAGGAATCAGCGGAATATAAAAGTAAACCGGAACTAGTTTCTTTTGTTATTTATATCCGGTTTACATATCAGCGATATTTAAGTATTTGTGCCTTTATAAATGGATCTTGAGTTGCTTTATCTTCCTTTCGCCATATCAGTATATGGTAAAAATGCTGGATGCAGTTCAGTGGTGACATTCTGGTCTTCAGATGTTTCGCGGAGTTCGACGGCTTGTGAAAACAAATACCGCATGCACACAACACGAGTACCGCATGCACACAGCATGGCCTTCTGGATCCCAAATTACAATCACAATGCATTGTGGTTCGCGAACGGGTCGTGTGTGGGGTGACCTCATAAGTCAACAAGCGTGGACTTTTGTCGGTTTGCGTGGACTGACAAACACTTGGCATCAGTAACTGTGCCGTATTCTTCAATATCTACCCAACTATGACGTCCAAAGTAAGTATTTCACTATGTAGTTCCAATACACTAATGTCTTTGACGATATACCCTTAGGCTTAGTAGCTATAACGTGTTTTGCACTAAACTTAGTGCCTTAGTTAGTGGTGATGGCGCGATGGAGAGTAGGTATGTGCCAACAAATTTCAAACCCCTTCAATAATTAAAAAAAAAAGGCACCACTGGAAAGAGCTTGAAATGCCATTTAACATGACACCAAGATTATGGGAATAGGTGGAGTATTAAGGAAGTTATGGCCGTTTCCAACTCTGAAATTGGTCATTATTTTCTTACATAAAATTAAGGTATAAGCACTAGATTTCTGTGACCGAAATTGGTGACCTTTAAAGTGGCCAGATATCCGCCGCGTGGAAAACAAACGAACTCGGAAATAGTTCAGATGTGTGCCACAGGGGTGGTGCATGCTTAGTACTGAACTTTTCCACTTGGTGGTGTACAGGAGAGTGACCTAGTTAGTAGTTGGGGGTAATACTGAGGTATTTTCAATCTTCTTTAGAGAAGTGCAATGAGGAAATATATTTGTGTAATGTGAAATATATGTTAGTACAATTACATTGCATAGTTCAATGAGAAACAGATATAGATGAAAAACGTATTTTTTTTGTTGAATATAAAAAAAAAGTTCTGCTGTGGATGGGGTTTGAACCCACACAACCAAACAACTTCTGATCACAAGTCCTACACTCTAACCACTAGGCCACAGAGACCACACATAATTACTAATCTCAGTTCAGGATATTTGTGTATAGGACATCACATATAAAACGTGTGTGTGTATGTGTTTGTTTTGTTTGTTGTTGTTTTACGTGCTAGCAACATCTAAGGTCATATCAGGACCGCTACCGACTTGTGACAGTGCGCACTCATGGCAACTTTATCGTGCTGCCCCACTGGAATACCAGGCCACCAGCACCATGACCTGATATCCCACTCAGTCACATTATCCTGACACTGAGCCAACCAGTCCTTGTCCTATCCTAATAATGCCAAGCGCCAGACTAGGAAGCAACAAGTATCAATTTAAAATCATTGGTTTGACTCAACCAGGATTCAAACTCACAACCCCACGATCTACCAACACGGGAGACGGACGCTCTAACTCGAATCCTGGTCGAGTCAAACCAATGACATTAAAATTGATACTTGTTGCTTCCTAGTCTGGCGCTCGGCATTATTAGGATAGGACAAGGACTGGTTGGCTCAGTGTCATGATAATGTGACTGAGTGGGATATCAGGTCATGGTACTGGTGGCATGGTATTCCAGTGGGGCAGCACTATAGAGTTGCCATGCGCGCGCACTGTCACAAGTTGGTACCCGTCCTGATATGACCTTAGATATTGCTAGGATGTAAAACAACAACAAAAAAACATACGTACGTACGTATGCATGTACATACGACGTACATACGTACTTACATACATACATATGTACGTACATACATACATATGTACGTACATACATACGTACATACATACATACATACATACGTACATACATATATACGTACATACGTACTACATATACGTACATACATACATACGTACATACATACATACGTACGTACATACATACATACATACATACACACATACATACATACACACACCGTACATACATACACTACATACATACATACATACATACTACATACATACATACATACATACATACATACATACATACATACATACATACATACATACATACATACATACATACATACATACATACATACATACATACATACATACATACATACATACATACATACATACATACATACATACATACATACATACCTTTTATATGTGACGTCCTATACACAAATAGCCTGAAGTGAGACTACTAATTATGTGTGGTCTCTGTGGCCTAGTGGTTAGAGTGTTGGACTTGTAATCTGAAGTTGTTTGATGTGGGTTCAAACCCCATCCACAGCAGAACCTTTTTTACATTCATCAACAAAAAATTTTTTTCATCTATATCTGTTTCTCATTGAATTATGCAATGTAATTGTACTAACATATATTTTACATTACACAAATATATTTCCTGATTGAACTACTCTAAAGAAGATTGAAAATTCCCCAGTTTTACTCTCCCTTATCTCCACTCACCCAGCCATTTTTAAAACAACAGCTGCCAGCTATTCCCAGCCTCAGAACTGACCCACTTCTGGTGGTGAAGTGGGTCCCCTACTCTCCCCACACATACTTGGTTCATTTAAACATAAAAACTAAACAAAGTTGTGCTTGGAGAGCATTTGTCGGAGTACGCGCAGTGTCCCAGCGAGCTATAGCTGGTCCCTTTAAGGGACCTTTAAGCCGACATCGAGAAGGCGTGAACGCCGAGTCGCGCGAGGCAGATAAACACAAATCATACCTGTTGCATGCCGCCTCGCGCCGATTCTGAGTGGCTATTCACAATTTCCCCAAACCCATCACTATTTAAGATTAATAATGGCTGCACCGTCCAATTAACTTTTCTAAATTTTGAGATTGCTAAAAAAGGGTGAATTTTCAGGTTGAAAATGAGTGAAACTTTTGAAGTTATTATTGGAATAGCAAAACTTAACCAAATTGAAATATTGTTAAACTAAGCTGTAAAGGGATTGCTATACTACATAATATACAAAAATCATGGAGATTGACCAAGGCAAACCAATTCTAGAGCCGTTTTTCTAGACCCCTACCAAAAAACGGTGCGATTGGCTGAATCAGTTTTGTTGTAAGAAAATATCCGCCGCGAGTCGCAGTTTGCGGACATACCTATGGAGAGGCCAGAGGTAGGTATGTGACAAAAAATTTCAAAGTTACCAGATTCCAACATAAAATACATCATTGCAAAGGTATTGTAAAGTCCTCTCTAATGATACCTAAATCAACATCCTGTGACAATTATCAAGGAAGTTGTGACACTTTCTAAAGCGTTTTTTATGGGTAATTTTGTTCCATTGTTTCAATGGAAAACCAGTTGAATTCTGTGACCCATCTGGTATGTGTGATACTGAAACCGGAGTCATGGGTGGCATATCAGTCCACTATTTTTACCAGACACACCTTTTTATCCGCCCTCAAAATCACTCTTCCGGTCCTCAAATTGACACCAAATTACACCCTAATATAGAGAAGTATATAAAGAAACTAAATAAACTAATTTCAAAAATATCAAAATTTACCTTCAGGTAGAATTCCAGTGACTTAAACAGACATAAAGTTGAATAAAGATTTGTTGTCACTTCTATAAATCGGACACACCTTTTTATCCGCCCTCAAAAGCACTGTTCCGGTCCTCACATTAACACCAAATTTCATCCTAAGATAGAGAAGTATATAAAGAAACCAAATAAACTAATTTCAAAATTAGTAAAACTCACCTTCAGGTAGAATTCCAGTGATTTAAACAGACATAAATTTGAATAAAGATTTTTTGTCACTTCTATAAATCGGTCAGCAAATATTTTTGGATGTAGCAGTAGAGCAAAATGTGAACTAAATCATCCATATGGTTGAATTCCTGGTAGTCCTAAAATAAAGGTTGCAAGAGAGAAGTAACATGAGAGTGTAATGCGCACCGCGCAGTGCTCCGCGCAAGCCCGTGGAACGAGCGAGTCCCGTGAAATCGCCGTGTTATTCGCATACCTACCAGAGGGGTCAATTTATTTAGTGATTAGTCTATACTATAGCCGTGTTCACACGGGCAATGTAAATCGATTCGTAGAAAGCGACTTGCCTAGATCGACTCACATTTCGCGTGTGAACGGGCGTCTGAGTCGAATTAGGGCTGAATCGATTTCTGTGATGCGCATACTGTAAACCACCTCTCGAGGTAGTTTACGTGAGTCGATTTCTGTGAATCGATTTATTTTGTCCGTGTGGACGCAATAAGGCGGATTAAGGACGTCACACGCATGCGCAGTCGAGAGCTTACTTTGTTGACTTTCCGGTCGATCAAAAGCGCATATTATATAATTTGGTCTATGAACCTGCTAGAGGAGGTGCACAGATATTTTTTTCATCATTCTCTGTGGCGGAGTGGTTAGTGTGTCTGACTTTTTTCTAGGTCAGACTCCTAATCTGAGGGTCGGCGGTTCGATTCCCCGTGCCCCCAGCTCTGCCAATTTGGATTTCCACCGCTGTGTATAACTTACAGCGTCATCAAAGGCCGGTTGCTCTCATACCATGTCTATGTGGTGTGGGAGGTTAAAAATCCCTTGGGTCGGTCAAAGTGTAGGCTCGGGCTTTCTATCGACCAGCAGTGGAATGAGGAAGACCAGTCGTCTATGACTGAAATTTCCCCTGCTTAAACAACTAATGGACCCCAAAAAACTAGACAAGCGACAGCAATAATATTGCTTTGAATTTAGGGTTAATTTCATGAAATTTCACTTATTGCATATGTAATTCTGTTAAATATGATAGCATTTAATATATTTAAGCCTAATATATGGCTACAGATGCAGAGGGATTTCCCAAATCTATAAATAAATTCACGTTTAGCTATAATGAAAGTGTTACGCGCTCCTGCATACCACTTGACACAGTTCCCGATGTCGGTGATAGCTAACCGGTAACAGGCTGTAACACCAAACGCCGCTAACACTGACTCCTGCATATGGGCCCTGATATGACCTTAGATGTTGCTAGGACGTAAAACAACAAACAATCCCACTGTCCCTTATAAACAAAATAATCTATAAAACAAATAAATATATAAAAGATTCCTCCATTCTCAGGTTCCTGGTTCAGGAACGGGGTTATAGATGTAACTAACTATATGTGCCCTTGAAGTCGACCATAAAGTTACCAATGCCAAATGGCAATGCGGCTGCCATGGCTATGATACATTATTTATATGGTTTGCAACATGGCCCAAGCCAATGTCTGTCTTAGTTTACCGTGTGATGTTGACTTGACAGGCTAAGCGAGTGACTTCTCCGATCGCAGCCTTAAAACCACCGCGCAGGGCTGCTCATTCCCAGAAATGCAGAATAGTTTAAATTAGTTTCTCCAGCAACTCTGTGTTGTGCACCCACAATACCACTACCCCATGGCAAAAGTATATCCCATGGTATGATATGAGAATTTGGGCGGGCTGGAGGAGGGTGCGGGGCTGGGGGAGGGGCCGGGTGGAGGGATGAGGCAAAACGTGTCATGTTCTACTCAGGGCAGACAGAAAGCGCTGACTTCCCCTGTTCCTGGTCGAGTCGAACCGATAACTTACATAACCGATAGGTCTACGTATCCCCACCTATCCTGGCACTCAGCATTGCTAGGGATAGGACAGAGCAAAGAGTGGGCTCTGTTACATACAAGTCGGTACCCATCCTGATATGCATATAGCTCCCGCCCCCATCTTTAAATGCCGCTGGAGAATGGCAATCCATCGCCGTTAGTAAATGTAATTTTCCCATTTGCTTTATTTGTATGTACTTCAGCTCTAGATGTACATTTATTTACTTTCACTGTTTCAGCCGATCTTGTACTCCTACTTCCGCAGCTCGGCATCATGGAGAGTCAGAATTGGTAAAGATTTATATTAATTACCCTCAATTGACGTTACTTCTATATATGTGTATATATAGATAGATATATATATATATGAGTAATAAGCGTTATTTCAGACATTGCTTGGTAGAAACTGTATTTGAAGCAATGATTTTTTTTTTTTTTTAATTAAAAATCTTTTCTTCTTTATTTTAACAGGAAAAAGAACTGAGGTCAATTATCTGGTTGGGTTTCTGAGTATTGTAAGGATATCATCATACATGGTAGGACTGTAACTTGTTTCCCACTCGCCAAATTGGGTAAGAGCCTGAATTTTGTATTTGCTCGAGTGCCAAAACCACTTGCCCAAGCTCAAGTCAGCCAATCAAAACTGAAATCTGCTACTGCAGATCAGAAAAATAACGACTTGCCTATTCAGACACGTCACCGAGAACTTCAACTGTCCGACCAAGTAAACTAGGTGCCCCGGCGAGCCGGGCAGTCTTTATTGTCCTACCCTGCATGATATGCACTGTGTGTGTTATTTAACACTATTTAACTTATAATCGATTCTTGGGTTTAAATCTGTGATCATGAAATGTGGATGGTTTTAATTTAGTTGCGTTTACTGTGTGCAATCTTTCAGCCTTGGCCTACAAAGGGGTGGACGTTGAGTACAAGGGAGTGCATCTAGTTCAGGGTGAGCAGGTAAGACATATCAATTGCTGAACGGCTCTTTACCTGAATGAAATTGCAGTGCAGACTGAAGCTGTGCTGTTTAAAAGTCATATGGGGGAGGGGTGGTGGTGGGGGGGGGAGGGGGCGTCCAAAGTTTTGAACATGTTCACAGTCATGCAAAAAGTAATGCTTTTCCAGATCACGGCCCCTCCGTCGTACTGTAGGGTACATCAATATTTTATCACAGAACATGACATTGATTTGTTATATCAATTAATCTTTGTTTTTGTGTGAAAAATTTAACCATAAATGATGAACGTTATACATTCAGCCCCACCCCCGCCATTCTTCTTCTTTTTTTTTCTTGAAGATTTATACTGCCTATCATGGATAAGTATGAATAGACTTGTTTTCACCATAAGACAGTTTGTCGATAGAAAGCCCAAGCCTACACTTTTACCGACCCATGGGATTTTTAACCTCCCACACCACATAGACATGGTATGAGAGCAACTGGCCTTTGATGACGCCATAAGTTGTACCCAGCGGTGGAAATCCAAATTGGCAGAGCTGGGGGCACAGGGAATCGAACCACCTACCTTCAGATTAGGACTCTGACCTAGAAAAAATTCAGACACCCTAACCACTCCGCCACAGAGAACACCACTTAGTACTACTTCCTTAGTACACTTTGAATGATCATCAAAATGTTGAAATCTTTAGATGATCCGAAGTGAAAAATATTGTGGCATTAATATATATGAAGAATTTGTATATATTTCAGGGGTTATAGATTAATCGAATTGATTTAAGATTTTGTTTAATACTTTTGTGTGTGTTTGTTTTAGTCTTTGGAGAACAATCATTAATCTTTCTTCCATGGGAGGAAGTCAATTACACCCAGACTTGTCAATTCCTGTTCTATTAATTTTTAAATTGAAATGCATATGACCATAAGGACATCACAATTGTGTCTTTCATGATTCAATTTTTGATTGTGATATACAGGATACAATTATTATTTTAAAAGTAACACCATAACAAATTGCTTCATGCTAGCCTGATTTTAAAGTTTCATAGTCCGATGGTTTTGAGTTTCTGTAATTTTTCTGAGATAAATATATTAGATCGATCACTTGTATCTACTTTACATTAGTTTAAAGTTACTTTTATTTTTAATGGTAAACTGTTGAGATATTTGAAGTGCAAACAAGACAAATTATTTTTGTCAAGCTTGCCAAAACTCTGGCACCATAGTAACATGTTCTATTAAATTGACTCAGTATTCCCTTCTAGGCAGAATCAAATGTTCAATAAGTGCATCAGTATCTAAGTTGGATATGTAAAAATCAAATCTAGATACTTGTTTTGGTTTGGAAAATTTCATATTTCATCGGACTATGCAACTTTAAATACTGCATTAAGAATCCCTCACACATTCTTTAAATTTATAATCACCTCGTTGTTCTAACCATCGCAACTTGTTTTTATTATGTCCACCTGCAGCTGTCCAACACGTATACTGAGCTGAATGAGATGTCACAGGTTCCCACGCTGATAATAGATGGCGCCACTTTGACTCAGTCGCTGCCAATCATTGAGTACCTGGAAGAGACGCGGCCGAACCCCAGTCTCCTACCCAAGGACCCTCTGCTGAGGGCACAGGTCAGTTTCCAGTTCACACACTATGCACCTTCTGCCCACAGGCAAGTTGTCCTGATATGACCATAGATGTTGCTAGGACCTAAAACCCCGACAAACTAACAAAATCTGTCGGCAAGGTGCCTATCGCAGCGCTATTGATATGTGCAAAAAGACCAGATGCCCAATCGGTATAGCGCAGGCTTCCCGTGCGGGAGCTTGAATCCCGGCCGAGTCAAAATGATGACTTAGAACATTTATACTTGTCGTTACCTAACCTGGTGCTCGGCATTACTAGGATATGGCAAGGACTGGTTTGCTCGGTATCAGGATAATGTGACTGAGTGGGATATCGGGTCATGGTGCTGGTGGCCTGATCTCCCATTGGAGCAGCACTTTAAAGTTATGAAGGCACGCTGTCACAAATCCGTACTTGTCCTGATATAACCATAGATGTTGCTAGGACGTAATACCTCAACAAACTAACAATCTGTGCAGAGATGAAATTTCTCAGCAATTTCGTGAATTTCCACTATTTTTTCTAATCAACAACTCGCCGTGAATATGGGCTATGCTGCCGACACGGCGTAAAGCAACCATCAATCAATCAATCTAATCAACAAGTTATGTTCACACAAACGGGATGGCCGAATGAGTTGCGTACATCTCCCGTTTTGGTAGATCGTGGGATTCGAACCCATGGGTTCGACCCTGATCGAGTAAAACCAATGACGTGAAAATTTTACTTGTTGCTTCCTAGCCAGACGCTCAGCATTATTAGGATAGAGCAAGGACTGGTTGGTTCAGTGTCAGGATAATGTGGCTGGGATATCAGGTCATGGTACTGGTGGCCTGGTCTCCCAGTGGGGCAGCACTATAAAGTGGCCATGAGTGCACACTGTCACAAGTTGGTACCTGTCCTGATATGACCTTAGATATTGCCAGGACGTAAACTCCCAACAAACAAACAATCTGTGCAGAAATGAAATATCTCGGCAATTTCGTGGATTTGCACTATTTTTTGGTAATCTACAAGTTATATTTTACCTGAATCGGGAGCCTCCTAACCACTTGTAGCCGGGCAGAAATAAGTATTTTTAGGCCAAGATGATGTACTATCTTGAAGATTTATACAGCCTATCATGGATAAGTCTGAATAGACTTGTTTTCACCATTAGACAGTTTGTCGATAGAAAGCCTGAGCCTACACTTTTACCGCCCCAATGGATTTTTAACCTCCCACACCACATAGACATGGTATGAGAGCAACTGGCCTTTGATGTCGCTGTAAGTTATACATAGCGATGGAAATCCAAATTGGCAGAGGTGGGGGCACGGGGAATCGAACCACCGACCTTCAAATTAGGAGTCCAACCTAGAAAAAAGTCAGACACTAACCACTCCGCCACAGAGATTGTTGTAAGTTTTGTGACGTGACATCACTAATGGCTATATTCACGGCACTATAGCCCAAGCATGAGTTAGTTGACCTAATTGCTTGATCTAATTGCTCCTCTAGGTCACGCAAATGGCAATTAATTCATGAGGATCGGAGTCAAGGGGATGACTTCATAAGCAGTCTTTGTTTTCTAGCTGTTTGGAAGGTTCAAATATTTTCTTTATTTATAAGTGCTCATCAATTGTTGTGTGATACATGTTAAGGCATGATGTGCATTATAAAGGCGTCTTTAATTATTGAATCGTTGTGTGCTTGGTCGGATGAGAAACATTGGCAGCAGTCAAGGTTGGATTTGGCGTTGTGCGGTACTTAGCCGTAAAGGACTGGCATGTCCATTTTCTCATGGGGTCAGACACGGTGGTTAAATCAGTAAGAGCATTGGCTTCTTGTGCGGAAGGTTTGGAGTTCGAATCCCGGTCGAGTCAAACCAATGACTTACAAAATTGATACTTGTCGCTCCCTAGCATGTCGCTCGGCATTACTAGGATAGGGCAAAGACTGGTCAGCTCAGTATGAGGATAATGGGAGCTATCAGGTCATGGTGCTGGCGACCTGATCTCCCAGTGTGGCAGCACTGTAAAGTTGCCGTAAGTGTGCACTATCACAAGTCTGTACCCGTCTTGATATGACTTAGAATTTAGTAGGACGTAAAACCCTAACATACAATAATTGACGGCTCTTATCAGGGATGAAAAATCTCCGCGGATTTTCCCGATTTTTTAAATATTTACTGATTAATATTAAACAACAATTTTAAAAATGGCATGTATGTGACAACAGTTGGGTTGTTCGAATAATATTGCTAGAACATAAACCCTAAACAACAACGAGTTATGTATGGGCGATAATATAGTCACAAGGACAGTTGAAACCCGACTTCCAGTATTTTTCCGCGATTCCTTGACTGCTAAATCTATGGGAGAAGATCCGCGTTTTTCGCGGAAATTCGCCGTCGGTGTAATAACCTCGGCTTGATTTCCACATTTTTTTTTGTGGAAACCACTTTCATTCCTGTCTTATCACTTTTATTCTCAGGCCAGGCGCATCGCGGAGATCGTCAACTCAGGGATTCAGCCGGTGCAGAACCTGTGTATCCTGAAAAAGGTCGCAGAGTACACTGGCAAAGACACAGACAAGTCTAAATGGGGTCGAGAGGTCATCACCAAGGGATTGAAGGGTAAGGGCTATTGTAAGAGAAACCTGAAGCTAAGAGACATTAAGACCGACTCATGAACATCACTCTCACAGCAGAGAGCTAAATGGAGAGCGGCAGTCAAGTAATGAAAGCAGTCTTTGTCGCATCGCGACCGACAGCATGATGCTGATGATGATGATGATGATGATGATGATGATGATGATGATGATGACGACGATGACGACGATGACAGCTGGGGCCAATATTTGGGAGATGCAGGGCCCAATTGAGAACATTGTTGGCGGGTCCCCTAGGTCTAAGACCCTATAATACTAAGACGGCTCACTCCCTATCTTTCCCATGGTAATGTAAATTTCGCAGTGCCACCTTGTGGTGGGTTTGATCAGCCTGGCTCTGGTTGGTGTTTCACATGTAAACACATACAATTATATTATTCATGAGATAGGTAAGTATGAATACACATCAATATGAAATTGCTATGAACAAATACGCATCATCATCAACATTGTCATCATCATTGCCGTCATCACACATCTTTCACATTCATATATACATTTATACATATAATATAGCACCTGTTTAACCAAGAGAACAGCCAGCGCACCAAGTAGTGGGTTTGATCATTTTGATTACACAATACAGGCTGAGGGAGCTGTCTTAGTATTATAGGGTCTTTGCCTAGGTGCACAGCCCTTACAGGGTTCTCGCGGATCCTTAAAATATCTGAAATTGAATAGTCAATTTTCAAGGCCTTGAAAAGTCTTTAATATGGTAGCTTTTCTGTGAAAGGTCTCATAAAGGATTTATATTGGATTTGGGCAATATGATATTTTTTTCAAGATGTTTTTTTTATCAGCTATCTTCACCAAGAACTAATGCAGTGGAGCTGAAGCGCCTCGAAGTTGACATTATAGTCTACGGACCGTAATGTGCTGGTAACAAATATGTATGTTACATTTGCTGTGAAAATAGGTCTGAAATTGTATAAAACTTGGTATTGAAAAGGCTATTAAAAGGTATTTAATGTGAGTGGGTGATAGGTGCAGGAACCCTGCCTTAGCGTCTTGTCTATAACATTCTAAAATAGAGCAATCTTTATTCATCCATAGACTTTAGCATCATCAGCTACAGTGACTTAATATATCCTCTACTTTGTGCCTTGTTTGCGGGTCATTCTTTGAAACTAGGTACTAATGTGTGACATTGAAACCCAAAGTGAAAACCTTCCAAATATTAGCAGAAAACATTCCAAATAATAGCAGAATCCATGTTCATATGAAAGGTTAATTTATATGTTGTGGATATGTCAGGGTTGAGAAAAAGCTGAAAGGGGGTGGGGGTTGAATCCTTGCCTTACAAAATTGATTCTTGTCGCTACCTAACCTGGTGTTTAGCGTTACTAGGATACGGCAAGGACTGATTTTCTCAGTGTCAGGATAATGTGACAAGTGGGATATCGGGTCATGGTGCCCGCGCCCTGATTTCAAAGTGGGGCAGCAATATAAAAGTTGCTATTTCTCTGCACTGTCACAAGTCTATGCTCGTCCTGATAGGACCGTAGTTGTTGCTAGGACATAAAACAACTGAAGTTGTATCTATTTAACCTTACAGCAGTCGAAGTGGTGTTAGCGAACACCGCGGGCAAATATTGCGTGGGTGACACAGTTACCATTGCAGACCTGACTATCGTCCCACAAATCTACAATGCAAACAGGTAGGACCACTCACCTGAGTAAAACAAATATTACTTCTACAGTGAAACCCCGATTTTACATGTCCTGATTTAACCCAAATATTTTATACGACGCGATAAGGCATGGGACCCAGAATTCTTCAATTCAAAAGTAATTCTGTAAACTGAACCCTGGTTTAGCGTGACCCCGCTTTCTTTCACGATGACATTTTATGGACCGGACCCCAAAGATCGCGTTATTTATAACGGGGTTTCACTGTATTTGGTCAAACATTTGTTTGTTTCCCCACATGGAGACTTTATTTAAAGCAATTCCTGTTAATAGACCATTTACCAGTCTACCCAATGGAACTGCAGCGTCTGTACGGGTCCTGGAAAATCTTTAACTTCATTTGCCCCATTTGAAGGCCTTGAAGAGCCTGAATTTAACCTATTTTTGGGTAATTAGTCTGAAATCGCCATTTGCCATTGCTGTTTTTTCCTTAAATGCAAATGAAAATAGTCTTAAATTCCTATCAAAAACACCCTTGAAAAGCCTTGAAATAGTCTTGAATTCCATATCTTCACATGTGTACAGACCCTGTAATTGGAAACTTTTGAAAGTTAGGCTGTTTACGTGTTGTCATTGAGGGTAATATGTGTTAAGAGCGTGCCACTATCTAGTAGCTTTTCACACATGCCGGAAGGAATATAAATCCGTGAACAAAATAAAACACAGAAAAAGTGGTTAGCTTCATAATTGCACACCATGACACTTGTCGTGTTTGTTTGTCCGTGTGTGTGTGGGGGGGGGGGGGATCCCCCATTTCTTAGCATTTGTGTGCATGTTGTATTAATATGATAAAAGACCCTATTTTATTTTGAAAACACTCTTGAAAGTGTAAGTATATGACGTCACTGGTGTATGAAGAGTTGCACATAAGGGGAAAATCTTGTCTAGAATGGGTTTCGAACCCACATTTCTGCCATTCTGTGGTGAGCGTTCTAGTCATATGGCTATTTTGGCTTCTTGGTGCAAGCAATCTACCACACGCGTACCTGTGTATATGGCATTTCACTTGGGGGGGGGGGGGGGGGGGGACATAGAGTGATTCACTACACTGGTATTGAAGTAGTGTCTTTCAGTGTAAAAGCAGTGAGACAGCTAATATTGGAGGGGATGCTTACAGTAAGTGGCTGTTGTGTAGAGATGCTATCGGTATGTTGGCGCCATCTGGACCAACAGAACAACAAAACGACTGGACGCGGTGGCCGAATCAGGTAGAGCGAATGCTTCTCAGGGCGGAAGGTCAGGAGTTCGACTCCGGGTCAACTCAAACCAATGACTTACAGAATTGATACTTGTCGCTAGCTAGCCTGGCGATAGACATTACTAGGACTGGTTAGCTCAGTGTCCGGATAATGTGACTGAGTCGGACATCAGGTCATGGGGCGGTGGCCTGATTTCCTAGTGGGACAGCACTATAAAGTCACCATGAGTGTATACTGTGACAAGCCGGTACCGGCCCTGTTATGACCTTAGATGTTGCCAGGATGCAAAACTCCAAGAAACAAACACACAAAAATGCCATTCTGGTTATCATAGGTGTTTTGCTTCAGGTACTAATTTTGATTGATTGATTGATAGAATAAATGATTGGTGATGATTTAACGTTGTGTTGGCAAAACGGTCATATTCACAGCGAAAAGCTCTAAATTATGTAGAAATCTCATATTACCCTTTCTTTTAATAATCAGGGTTCGTATGAGGCCTGGAAAGTCTTGAAAACATTTGGACTTCATTTGCCCCATTTCAAGGCCATGAAAAGGCTTGAATTTAACCTACTTTGGGTAATTAGTCTTGAAAGGCCTTGAATTCCATTAAACTGCGCCATTGATCTAAATTAGTTCCAGATCGCCATTTTCCATTCTTAGTTTTTTCCTGAAATCCAAATGAAAATAGTCTTGAAAACAGCCATGAAAAGCCTTGAAATAACCCTGAATTCCATATCTTCACATTTATATGGACCCTGAATAATGCCTGTAGTGATAAATAACTGTAAATACAAATTGTGATTGTGTTTAAAACTACCCTCTACAACCACCACCTGCATTTCTTTTTAAACAACAAAAAACTTACATTGTTTCCCCGTCAAGATTCAAAGTCGACATGTCCGAGCTCCCGATTCTGTGTCGAATAAACAAGAACCTCATGGTGCTGGACGCCTTCATCAAGGCGGTCCCAGCCAACCAGCCCGACTGTCCCGCTGATTTCAAGGAGTAGAAGCGCCAGAGCCCTCTGGCGGCAGAGTGTGCAGACATATCGGCAACATACACAAGATGTGCGCCACCAATGATTATTGACCCAGTGTTGTGTCATAATTATAGGAACAACCATGTGCAGGGTCCGTACGGGGCCAGGAAAGTCTTGAAAAGTCTTGAACTTCATTTGCCCCATTTCACAGCATTGGAAAGCCTTGAATTTAAACCTATTTTGGATAATTGGTCTTGAAAAGCCTTGAATTGAACTTAATTAAGGTAATTAGTGTTGAAAAGCCTTGAATTGCATTAAATTGTCCCCACAGATGTAAATTAGTCTGAAATCGCAATTCACCATTGTTGTTTCCCCCCCTGAAATTCGAATGAAAATAGCCTTGAATTCCTATCAAAAACAACCTTGAAATAGCCTTGAATTCCATATCTTCACATGTGTATTTGGCGTGAAGTGATAAGTGTACACCATCACGTGACATGAGGGAGCAGTACCATATTTATTACACCATATACGTTGTTTGTTGTTGGCCTAGATTAACGCATCACCACTATTCTTTCTAAATGCAGAGCTGCCAGCCATTATGATTTATGAGGAAGCATTGCGATTTGCTGCCTTTCG
This sequence comes from Branchipolynoe longqiensis, assembly GCA_030323885.1. Taxonomy (NCBI): domain Eukaryota; kingdom Metazoa; phylum Annelida; class Polychaeta; order Phyllodocida; family Polynoidae; genus Branchipolynoe; species Branchipolynoe longqiensis. Next base: position 14,041,913 of record CM059186.1, read on the forward strand.
TTATGCTATTACGCCCATACTCTGAAATATTACGGTAAATCCCCATTGACCCATTAAATAAATATGTATGATATTAATGTAATAATAATAATATGTTACTATAATATTTATATAATATCAATATATAAATTTATGTTTTGTTTGTTGTTGTTTTACGTCCTAGCAACATCTAAGGTCATATCAGGACGGGTACCGACTTGTGACAGTGCGCACTCATGGCGACTTTATAGTGCTGTCCCACTGGGAAACCAGGCCGCCAGCACCATGACCTGGTATCCCACTCAGTCACATTATCCTGACACTGAGCACACCAGTCCTTGCCCTATCCTAATAATGCCGAGCGCCTGGCTAGGAAGCGACAAGTATCAATTTTAAAGTCATTGGTTTGACTCGACCGGGACTCGAACCCACGATCTACCAGCACGGGAGACGGACGCTCTAACTCATTCGGCCATCCCGTCTGGTCTATAAATTTATGTACATATATATATATATATATATGCATGTATGTATCATACATACATATATGTGTGTATATATGTCGTACAAATCTATTCATCATTGTAATCCGATCCTTTTAATGGAAGTTATCCAATAGTTTCCAGTTTCATTAGCTAATCTATGTGTGTGTGTGTGTATATATACTTGTCGACATCCCGTGGAGCTGAGGTGGGCCGCAGGTGGCGCCACCGGTTAAGTGTGGAGTCTTACAGAGTATGACAATATCGGTAATATCAATAATTACACAAATTCCCTTTCGTATTTTTATACTCGCATAAGGTGTTATACATCACACACACACACATATGCATACATGATTCACCCAATATCGTCGCAATTCACGTGAAAAGATTACGCTTTCCCATTTTCAAATGATGTCAGCTCTGTAAATGCTATTTTATCTCATAATAGCCACATAGGTTATTTTCTGATATTGGTAATGTTAGCGCAATTGTACTTTGTTTAACAACAGAATTCTCACGACATTTTTAACCTATTGAAGATCATGGCGAGAGAACATCCATCTTCCACGACTTGAGTAAAATTGTGGAATTTGGGTTGTTATTGCAGAGTAGGACAATGGGGTTGCCCGGGGCACCTAGATTACTGGGTCGGGCATGTGAAGTTCACAGATTGCAGTTTCAATAGACTACATCACGGTTCCATCGGCGCGGTGCATTGTGGGATGCAACCGAGCAAAACAAAGCCACGAGAAGCACATGGCACATGCTAATACACTGGGTGCAGCTATGAAATGTGCTAGTTTCAGCTCATCTCAGCTCTTGTTTGAAACATAGAAACCAACTAAAAAAATATATATAATAAATTAAGATATTAATCTTTTATCCAGCATTGCATTTATATCAATATAATCAGCACATCTTATGCCATGTGCATTTAGATTTAGACAAATCTCGGCACTCAGACTAGTGTTAGAGCCATAGCCAGTCAGTTTTACTTATTTTATTCATGTTTTTATTCATATCCCCACCACCTAAGAACAAACCGCTTGGAACACATATAGAAAACATGTTTAACAAAAAGATTATATTAAAATAATGAGGTTAGGGTTTTGGATTTCTATTAATTTTGAATAAAACTGATGTTTTTCACTCCGCGTATTGGCAAACTCAATGGCCGTACGCCTTTGCTTTGCTCCCAACGCCGTGATGTAGTCAATTGGCTGATTTAGGCTTGGGCAAGTAGCTTTGCCATTCAGGCATGTAGAAAATTCAGTCACTTGCCCCTTTGGGCAAGTGGGAAAAAGTTTCTGTCATACCCTGTATCGGTAATGGTTGAAAAACATGGAATTTGGAGTTACTGGTAGTGGTTGAAAATCATGGAATATTGCTCATCCCTAGAATAAACTGTAAAATTCATTTACTTGTTACTGTGATTAAAAGTGAAACAATGTTTGGGGGACTAATTAGTTGACCTGGTGTACATGTGTCTACAACATGTTAATATCTGCATATTTAGGTAATCTATCACGGTTCATGTTGGGATAGATTTAGTGAACTGGCACTATCCAATCAGAACTGGCGTTACATGTAGTTTGGGGGGGGGGGGGTGGAAACACGTGGGAGGATGGCTTCTGTTAACTGTCAGTCGTGGAAATATGATTTATTTTGGTCTAAGAATGTTTTGGAATTTTGTAATGATTATGAATGGAATTGTATGCCACGGCGAAGCGTCACTGTATAATGAGATTTTAAAATTTGAATTACAAAAGTATTTTCAATTTGATATTTATTGATATTTTTACATGGCGTATGTATTACATCCTAACTGTTGCTATATTATCGCAAGCCGAAATATATAGATGAAATAGATAGATTTAGCACTTATATGAAATTAAAATGTGAAAGCATGGCTTATACCGATTTGGTATATTTTTTAATATAAACTGTTGGAGGTCGTGGGTTCGATCCGCGGCCGATTAGAACCATGGATCAAATAAATTGGGACTGTTTACTCAGCCTACCATTGGGTATTGATTACTGGGATTTGGCAGGGAATGGTTGACTCAGGGTCAGGATAATATGACTGAGTGAGGTGCCATCTTATGTCGCTGGCAGCATGGTATCCCAGTGGGGCAGCACTATAAAGCGACCAGGAGTACACGCTGGTACAACTGAGTACCTATCGTGATATGCTCTCCTCCATTCTGCTAACTCACCCACCCACTCACTCATATAACATTTGTGTATAACAGGAGTGGCCCAAGAAAATTGTGTATTCCACAAGATCATACAATTATAGTATTTCTGGGGTACTCGGCCGCTCAGAGCCCCAGAGAATACCATAAAACTCTTCCCCCTTCATTTCACCTGTGATGCCTCCCTTAATCAACCCTTAAACAAACTCATCAACAAACTCATAAGGAAGAAAGGTAAGACAAGTCACACAAGATTAACCATGAAAAAGTTGTGCTTTATTGGCATCAACTCCTGTTCACCTCCTAGTGACCTATCACCCTCACCCCTTACCTGTTGCCCACACAGAGTCTCATTACCTCTCTTGTATCTAGGAGTCAGTGCCTACAGCCCATTGAACCGGAGTCCCTTGGTTGTTGCACTCCACTCAATTTGGATATATCAATTTTGGTAGCATCAGACTGTCTGGTGTCCTGCTCTCGAGTAGGTGTGTCTCACTCCAGAGCCAGGAGTAGAGTGATCTCTCCAGTGTGTCTGGAGCAGTTTCTTGAATAATTAATTAGAATGAGACTAGTGTGGTCATGATAGGCCAAGGGGGTCAGGTGACTGGACCTCCCACAGCCAGCCAATCAGACCCCCCCCCCCCCACCCCCTCTACAGACTGGTCAGTGCAATGCCCTAATATGGGGAGTTGCCACCCAACCCAGCCTGCAGGGTGTGGCCCTAAGGAATGTGGTATGGCTGGTGTGCTTGGCCATAGGTCTGGTAGTAACAGGTAGTTGTAGACAGTTACAAATATATATATATGTATATTAAAAATGTCCTTTTTCTCCAATTGCATTCTTTATGAATGCATAGAGGAACATTTCACCAAACATGAACTGTCTCTTATATAAGAACATCTCTTCATTAATCTTAGGCATCATGTATGAACATATATTTCACATTGCCTATATCATGTCATAATGCGAGTGGGGTACCATTGCTTTTAGATTACATAACCTTCTCCCCACTCCGTCGCCCAAGAATAATAATGCTCTCTGCCAATATATAATTCCGAACTGAAAATCCGTATATCTTTACACAATGACCTACCCAGTATACGATGTGGAATTATTTACCAGTCCTACTGGCTGACTTTTGTACTCATATAATAAAATGGAAATAGAAACATAGAAATTAACTATCCGTGGGCTTTTATTCCTTTAAAAAAAGCTTAACGATTTAAAAAATTGAAAATATAAAAGTAGTAACTATTTTGAATGACAAAATTTACCTGCATTGGTTATATAATATGCCATATTATGGCATCTGTTAAATCACCTTAAATTTCGACTATTGTGAGAAATTACTCTTTACAAATCAATCTTTTCTTCCAGAGATCTAGGTCTATTATCAGGGAGAGTGTGACTGCATTCTCCAAATGTTGCTGAATCTTTACATGGTTTTACTAAATATTCAAGCGTCGTTTTTGCTGGTTGTTGTACATTTCTTTACCACCTGAAGGTCAACGTGCGAATAAAATCTGTGTTTCCTCCGCACATGGTAAAAGGGTGCGATTGCTGAAATTCTGTGTTCTGGAGTTTTCTTTCTGTAGGTAAACTAGTGCTTATGTCGAGAAATTTGCTGACAATTTCAGATGATGTTAGGCCAATGGTATTTAAAGTTGCAGTCTGATGTCATTTTTCTAAGATAAATATATTAAATTTAATGTTATAATCTACCTTACTTACATTTATTTTAAATGGCTAAATTTTTAGATAGAAGCGCAAACATGTCAAATTAGTTTTGACAAGTATTCCAAAACTCTGGCACTATAGGCTTTAGCAGTAACAGGTTCTACTAAATTGCCTCACTATTTCTTTCTACGTGGCACCAAATGCTTAATATTAAAGTGCATCCGTATCAAAGTTAGCTATGTAGAATTCAATCTAGATAATTGTTTTTGTTTTGAAAATTTGACGCTTCATCACACTGCAGCTTTAATGTTTGGGATGAATACACATTTTTTATATGTGAAGTTAGGCCTGCAGTTATGTTATAGCTAATTTAGGCCTACCGTATTAAATCTTGGGTATGTCAGGACAATCTAATTTTGCATTTCTAACAAAGTTACATGTACAGTGTTAAATATTTAGGATGTTGGGATAGATTTTAATTTTATATATGTAATTTAGGCCTACAGTATTTTTATTGTATGAGTAGATTCTAATGGCCTATGTAATATTCAAGCTTTAAAGTCGCCGGCTATACCTCACCCAGATACAAATGAATCCAGCATCAAAAGCTCTCCAAAGATACATTTGCTTAGTTGGTTCAGTTCATGCCACTGAACATGTGGGAGGAGCGTTGAGCTCTGTGATGTATAAATGACATCATAGGTGGGATTCCCTCATCACATTCCCTAGAGGGGTTCCCCACACATAGGGGAAGCCACAGAAAGCTCTCAATTCAACTTTTAAAGTCTATTAATCTACATGATTTAATCAATTATTTACACAAAAACTAGCTGGTTATGATAAATAAACATTTGAACTTCATATTTATCATTTTAGATTGCAATTTCTAACATTTTTTTCTCTATATGGTTGTCTAAAAGTGTCAGTGCTGCTGGACAAAATAAAACACAACAGAAGCATCCAATGTCAGCACTCTCCCCCACATATGTGGTTGCATAAACTGAAAACTGGCAAACATATGCTTGGAGAGCATTTGTCGGAGTATGGGTAGTGTCTCAGCGACCTATATCTTGTCCCTTTAAACCTTTCCGACCATGCATGTATATCCGCGTGGTATTAGGGTAGTCTTGAAAAGAATTGAATTCAAATTTCCAGTAGCATAAGTTAAGAACAAGACTAATTGCCACACACACACCACTCCATAATGTGCAATGTTTATTTCGCTACATTTGCAAGTAAAATAATCACGGTAAAAAGGCAGAATAGGAGTAATTACATCGTTTATTTAATCGAATTCATTATCCGTCATAAATAACTTATTCGTACATACACTAAACAATAAGTGCATGTTGTACAAAATGAACAGACATATTAAGAACAATCACATCCCATGTCATACAGACAGAGGCCCCTGGAAAATAATCATACAATTAAACAAAAAAGACTTTACAGAGTATTCCACCCTCAACTATTTGCTGTGAGACCAGGGCCGCATTCAAGGTCCGTCTCCGAGACATCTCCAAGACGTCTCCGCGATGCTTTTTGGCTTATTTCCATTCAGGGTGCATCTCCGAGGCACCTCCGAGACGTCTCCCTTTTCAGATAGAAGACAAAAAGCGCCTCGTAAATGGCCGCCGTATTCAGTGGTTTCAGCCAATCACAGCACAGCATTTCCATTGCAAATGGCCACCGCCTATGGGGGCTGCCATTTTGGAGGCGACCAACTGCTTTTGCTGTTCAGACTAGTGTGAAGTCAGGGGCATCACTGAGACGTCTCAGAGACGGACCCTGAACATGGCCCAGGGGTGGCCAGTATGTACTTCTACTGTTATGATATTTATTAAATGTCTGCAGTTGACTTGGTGTTTATGACCATAATCGCACGCTGGTTTAAAGTTGCATAATCCAATGGTTTTGAGTTTCTGAAATATTCCTGTTTAGACAAATAAATTAAGTTAATAAATATAATCTTAAGTTTTAAAGGAACGTTTATTTTAAATGGTATAATTTTGGCGATATTTGAAACATAAAATGGGCTAAATTAATGTTGGTGTACACGTCGAAATGCTGCATGAACTTCTGCAGTATCAGGGTCTATAGCCGTGTTCAGTTCAGACGGGCGATGTAAATCGATTCGTAGAAAGCGAATTGTATAGTTCGGGTTACATTTTGTGTGTGAACGCGCGGCTGAGGCGGTTTAAGGCTGATTCGATTCCTGTGATCTGGATACTGTAAACCACCTCTCGAGGTAGTGTACGTGAGTCGATTTCTGTGAATCGATTTATTTTGCCTGTGTGAACGCAACCGACTTACTTGAGGCGGATTAAGGACCTCACACTATATAATATAATTTGGTCTATAAACCGCTAACTGTGCACAGATATTTTTTTCATAATTTATTTTTAGGGTTTCACTGCCCAGCAGAAGTTGACCGTTCCAAACCAATACGATTCAGTCCATACATATCTAGGTCGAACCCACACTCTCTAGTGCCGACATCGACAAACCCAAACTGGCGCTGGTTAGTCTGGACTTGCACATGCGCAGATATCCACTTCCGCCTTAAACCGACTCAAAGCACTTCCCGTGTGAACGCGAAACACTTTCAAACTAAATCGATTCATATGATTCACCTCGTCTAAATCGCTTTACAATTTGCCCGTGTGAACACGGCTTATTAAAGTGACTTAGTATTTATTCCCTTCTATGCGCCAACACATAGTTAATAAGTGCACCAGTGTCTAAGCTGGATATCTAGGATCAAATCTAGGTCAAGTGTTTTGGTTTCTTTCATCGGAACTTTAATAAAGATGCGCATGCACACTTTGCTATTAGACGAGACTTGACATAAGGGAAGGTAAAATTTGTATTAACATTAAGGACAAGGCACGACCCTTGCCTCGTAAGTAACCATGGAAACATCATCTGAATGTGAAGTGGTCATTGCTATGGGAAATAAAAAGGAGGGCAAGGGGTTTCAGTTGTAGCACCACTTTGAAAGCTTCATCAGCTCAATGCATCACTCTAATCTAATAGTTTATCAGGCAATCACCTATTGCAATTCTTTTGCATACATATAATATCTAATTATATATATACATATGGTAATAGGGTGTGCTTATTGTGACAAATTTGGGGTGTAATACTTGATATGTATATATATATATATATATATATATATATATATATATATATATATATATATATATATTCCCATGGTCCGAAATCTAGCTGAATAAAACATTTTAATCAACGACAATAACCGCACCCCATGTCTTTTATCAGTTCCCAAATTTAATTGTGTCAGTTCCTGAGACTGAGAGGACAAAGTGTCAACCTGGCTGTACCTGATAAATCAGGCTGGCCAGAAGTCATGGCCCTATTAAAATAAATCAATAAGAAGACCACACTGTTTGGGTGTGTGTGTGTGGGGGGGGGGGGTGTATTTTACCTGCTTTATCGATCCATCCAGGACTACCCAGCTGGCCATGGACTTAATTTTTATTTGAATAAATACAACTTACACTATTTAATTAAGATACCCTTTGCTTGTATGGACAGAAGGCCTAGCAAAATCACCTTTTTTTTCTCTTTGTTAGAAAAGAAAACTGGGAAAAAACCAACCGGGGCATTGTATAGGACTCCTCTTTCTATTTTTGTTTATTGATAATTACCTTAGATTTCTTTTTTGTTGTGTTTATTGATAATTAGCGTCTTTGAGTGCGCGTGTGTGTGTGTGTGTGTGCCCCTGTTGGCTTATAGTTATGGTATTATCCCTACATGAGGAAGACCCAACTACCACCACCAGCTGTTGGAGGGAAACACGCCATGACAAGTCCCATGTATCACCATGTGCCGGTAATGCGTTGACGTGGCGCCAGTTCCCGGAGGTCGGCAGGTCACGTGATCATTATGTAGTCAGACAACTGCCCACGTGACCCGTCATTAACGCGACGGCACATGCGTGCCGAAATGAACCGCGCAGACGCACAGAATAGTTCTTATACACTAGTCCCTCTTTGTGACCCCCTAAGTTATACTGCTGCCGCATAGAAATTCAACCTAAACCCAGAGAGGATAGCTGTTGTCTCACAGTGCATAGTCTATTAAAGTTTCATAATCAGCTAAAAGTATATGAAGAGTTCAGGCGCAAAACCAGGTAAAGGCCAATCCAAAAATCTAATTAAAATTACAAGATTTACCTGAAAATAATTTATTTTAATTCTCACTAATTCCACTTTTCTTGTGATGCCTTGATTATGGAGTAATGAACAAAATATGTAGGAATGTAAAGAAATAACTTTTTGAGGGTTTGAATCCAATGTTTACGTCAATTTTTGGATTTCCGCTTATGTGGTTTTGCACCTGAACTCATATTTAGGTTGGTTGGTTTTAAAAATAATACTTTTCTTAATTACATCAGGTTATAGCCTGCTCCATTTTTAGTTCCGAGCAACTTGAACGATATTTGACTAACATTAGAAATATTTGGAGTACACGCTTGCCAAATAATTTGTGTGTGCACCACAGTTGAAGTCAGACTAGTCCCTCTTTGTGACCCCCTAAGGTATACTGCTGCCTGCATAAAAATTCAACCTAAACCTAGAAAGGATAGCTGTTGTCTCACAGTGCATAGTCTATTACAGTTTCAGAATAGGCTAAAAGTATAATTAGGCTGGTTGGTTTAAAAAAATATATTTTTCATGAATACATCAGGTTTTGTTTTTGGTTCCGAGCAACTTTAAGGATATTTGACTAACATTAGAAATATTTGGAGTACACACTTGACAAATATGTGTGTGTGCACCACAGTTGAAGTTCAGTGCAATATGCCATTGCTGTCACCATTTTAAAACCACTGAGTTTTAACACTCTTCAGGTAAAAATCATCCGAGAAATGAAAGACAGGACCACTTGTATCTAAGTTGGATATATATGGAATTAAATCTAGGTGGATGCTTCGGTTTTGAAAATCTCATGATTTCACCAGATTATGCAACTGTAATGTGGACTACCGGAAAATAAGCTGGTCTACCAATTCTGTCAAATGTATAGACTACATCACGGTTCCAGCGGCGCGGTGCATTGTGGGATGCATCAGAGCAAAACAACCCCCCCAAAAGCACATGGCACATGCTAATACACTGGGTGCAGCTATGAAATGTTCTAGTTTCAGCTCATCTCAGCTCTTGTTTGAAACATAGAATACTAACTAAAAAAATATATATAATAAATTAAGATATTAATCTTTTATCCAGCATTGCATTTACATCAATATAATCAGCACATCTTATGCCATGTGCATTTAGATTTAGAAAGATCTAGGCACTCAGACTAGTGTTAGAGCCATAGCCAGAGTACTCAATGCATTGTCAATGGCAGTGAGCAATCTCCATACAGAAAAAGTAAAATATTGATAAAACCACACCACCTAGAGACAAACCGCTTGGAACACATATAGAAAACATGTTTAACAAAAAGATTATATTAGATTTATAAGGTTAGGGTTTTGGATTTCTATTAGTTTTGAATAAAGCTGACATTTTTCAATGCTCGTATAGGCAAAGTCAATGGCCGTACGCCTTTGCTTTGCTCCCACGGCCGTTTTCAGCGCATGCGCAGTCGGAACCGTGATGTAGTCTATTGGTATGACATTACAGCATCGAGACATTTATTGTTATACTGTCTCAACTCTCCGGCGTGTATTGACATATTACAAGTCTATAATATGTATTGACATACTGTTACAGGTCTACAATGTGTATTGACATGTTGTTACAAGTCTGTAATGTGCATTGACATGCTGCTACAACTTGGTAATGGCTAATGACATTCTGTTACAATCCGCTAACATCACGTTGACATTGGAACTGTGTACTGTGCCTTGACATGTAATTACAATAGTGTGCCAGATGTATTGCCACGTTGCTATAAATATAATTCTGTACTATGAATTGGAACGCCATTACCACCATGTAATGGTTATACTGGTCATATTGTAATATTGTAAAATGCCTTGGTTTGGCATTTTAATTCTGTAACATTAGCAGTTCTAATCTGTGTACTGGCATGTCAATACAATTCTATTATAATGTACATTGAAATGACATTGCAAGTTTGTAATATGTATTGAAATATTGCAAATCTCAAATGTATACTCACATGTGATTACAACTTTGTAAAGTGTATTGACATGTGATTACAATGCTGTAATGTGTACTACTTTGTAAACTGTATTAACAATTGATTGTAACGCTGCAAAATGTACTCTCATGTGTTTACAATTCTGTAATGTGTACAGACATGTGCTTACATCTCTGTAAAGTGTATCGACATGTTAGACTTCTCTGTCAAATTTGTTGACATATCAATACACTCCTGTAAAATGCATTGCCATTTGATTCCACTTCAGTAAATGTCATTGACATCTCTGTAAAATATTTACATCTCTGTAAAAATATTTACATCTCTGTAAAAACATTTACATCCCTGTAAAACATATTGCCATGTGGCTACCATTCTTTAAAGTTTAATGACGTGATTACATCTCTGTAAAGTGCACTGCCATATGTTGCAATTCTGTAATGTGACATTTGAATACAGCTATGTGAAGTGTGTTGACATGTGCTTACAAAACGGTAAAGTACATTGACATGTGAGTCAACACACTTTACTTGTGTGATGATATTTTAAAGTACATTGACACATCATCACACGTCTGTCACATGCATGTCATTGCAATTGTAACATGCATTCTTATATCAGTATTTGTGTGTTGCTTTCATGTCCCTATATCATCTTTTTGCACGTCATTACACTTTTATAATGGGTGGTGTAGCTTCAATATCAAGTTGGCAATATGAATCGGCATGTTGCAATTTTGTCGAGTGTACTAAAGACATTCCTTGCAGGTTTGTAATGTGAATTTCTGTGTCCATTACAAGTCTATAGCTGTATTCACACGGGCAAAATCTAAAGCGATCTCCAGGAGGCGATTCATATGAAGCGATTTAGATGCGCGTTCACACGGACACTGCGTGAGGCGGAAGTGGATATCTGCGCATGAGCAAGTCCAGGCTAACCAGCGCCATTTTGGGTTCGACGACGAAGGCACCAGAAAGTGTGGGTTCGACCTAGATATGTATTTAATTAATCGTATTGGTTTGGAACGGTCAAAACTTCTGCTGGGCAGAGAAACCCTAAAAATAAATGATGAAAAAAATATCTGTGCATAGATAGCAGTTTCATTAATTAAATTATATAATATGCGCTTTTGATCGACCGTAAAGTCAACAAACTGAAGTGTCGACTGCGCATGCGTGTGACGTCCTAAATCGCTTCATATGCGTTCACACGGGCAAGATAAAACGTTTCAACATAGATCGCTTCCTGTATACCACCTAGCGAAGCGTTTTACATTAAACGATTTATATGAATCGATTCAGCCCTAAAACGCCTCACCGTCGCGTTCACACGGCAAATGTGAGTCGCAGTACGCGAGGCGTTTCGCGTGAGGCGTTTTAACTCGCCCGTGTGAATACAGCTTATGAAGTGCAGTGATATTATCTGTGCAAATTTGTTGTAGGTAATGTCAGGGCATTCTGTATGGAGCAGTAGTAAATACCAGCTAGCGGGTTTGTAATATGAATGTCCATGTCATTTAGAAGTCTGTAATGTGCATTGACACGTTGGTTCAACTTTGGAGAGTGTATTAAAGCTGCATAGTCCGATGAAAACATAAAATTATCAAAACCAAAACAATTATCTAGATTTGATTCTACATATCTAACTTAGATGCTGGTGAACTTATTAAACAGTTGTCGCCACATATAAGGGGATACTGAGTCAATTAATAGAACCTGTTACTGCAGAAGGCCTATGGTAATAGAGTTTTGGCAAGCTTGCCAAAATTAATTTAGCATGTTTCCAATTCAAATATCTCAAAAGTTAGCGATTTAAAATAAAAGTTATTTAAAACAAAAGTAAGGTAGATTATAATGAACAACCTAATATGTTTATCTCAGAAAATTAGAGAAACTCAAAACCATCGGACTATGGAACTTTAACAACATTCGCTACAGGTTTGTAATTGAATTCCCATGTCAGTTAAAAGTCTGTAATGTGCATAAACGAGTTGATGGAACTCTGTAGAGTGTATAAACAACATTCCTTACAGGTATGTTATTGAATTTCCACGTCATTTAAAAGTCTGTAATGTGCATTGATGAGTTGGTGCAATTCTGTAGCGGGTATTAACAACATTTGTTACAGGTCTGTAATCTGTATTTCCATGCCATGTAAAAGTCTGTAATGCATTTTGACAAGTTGGTTCAACTCTGTAGAGTATATTATCAACATTCACTACAGGTTTGTAATTGAATTTCCATATCATTTAAAAATATGAAATGTGTATTGACACGTCGGTGCAACTCTGTACAGTGTATTACTAACATTCATTACAGGTCTGTAACTGAATTCCTATGTCTTTAAAAAGTCTGTATTGTGTATTGACAAGTCGGTGCCACTCTGTCGAGTATATTATCAGCATTCGCTACAGGTTTGTAATTGAATTTCCACATCATTTAAAAATCTGAAATGTGTATTGACAAGTCGGTGCAACTCTGTAGAGTATATTAACAACATTCATTACAGGTATGTACCTGAATTCCCATGTCATTTAAAAGTCTGTATTGTGCATTGACAAGTCGGTGCAACTCTGTAGAGTATATTATCAACATTCCCTACATGTCTGTAATTGAATTTCCACATCATTTAAAAGTCAGTAATGGGCATTGACAAGTTGGTGCAACTTGGTAGAGTGTATTAGCATTCGTTACAAGTCTTGAACTGAATTTCCATGTCATTTAAAACTGATAAAAGTCTGTAATGTGCATTGACAAATTGGTGCAACTCTGTAGAGTATATTAATAACATTCGTTACAGGTTTGTAATTGAATCCACTAAAAGTTGGTAAAGTGTATCGAAATGCCAGTGGAATTCTGTGAAGCAGGTATTGACACAGCGTTCTGTATGGGGCAGTGACACTAGCTGGTTGGCTGGATGTGCCTCGAAATAATAAATACACTATTGGGTACAAAAGCTTGATCTGCCATTGGGGTGGAGTCTCTATCCTGATCCAACTGGGAGATACATTTTTTTAGTTTGTACAATATAAGTCAGTAACTAAGAACAAAGATGATTGTCAAAGGCACATTGGAACATAATATTGTAGACGGTGTTGCAGGTGGAGGTGTTGTGGGGATCTTCTCTGTTGAGTGTCCGCTTTCCTCGTGGCAGGAAATAGGATTCGAACCTCTGGTTTCAAACCATGGCTGAGTCAAACAAATGACTTTAAAATTGATACATTTGTTGCATTGTTGCCTATGTGCACAATTTGCATTACTAGGATAGGGCAAGGAGCAGGGGAATGAGGAAGACCAATTGTCTGTGATTGAGATTTCCCCTTGCTTGATCACCGAATGAAACTAAAACACTGCATGTTTGATATGTGTATAATGAAATATATGTACACGTATAAATTAATTACAATCTCCTTTGGTGGTCGCTTTGGGCTAAGTCCTATGAAACGTGGCCTTAGCTGAGGATACATAGTTCAAGGCACCGTGTCGAGGAGCGTCTTCCCCATGAGTCCCGTTGTCCAGGTGGCGCCACTGACCACTAGTCACTTCCTGTTGTCCAGGTGGCGCTACTGACCACTAGTCACTTCCGGTTGTCCAGGTGGCGCCACTGACCACTAGTCACTTCCGGTTGTCCAGGTAGCACCACTGACCACTAGTCACTTCCGGGTGTCCAGGCGGCGCCACTAACTACTATTCAAGGCAGGCAGTGTGGACACCGAACCGGTCCTTGACATAATGAGCTGGCAAGTAGCTGCAGATCATTCGATCACTTCCGGTCAGAAAAAAAATATTTCTGCCACTTCCGGTCAGAAGTAAAAAAGATTTTTCCCCCTTTCGGTCAGAAGAAAAAGATTGTTGGCACTTCCGGTCAGAAGAAATTAATTCTAGCACTTCCAGTCAGAAAAGGAAACAAAACAAACCTGTCACATGGTAAGTCGCCCTATAATTAGGACATGCGCACCTGGTTAAACGCATGTGTCCTAGGTACTAGTGTTCATAGTGTCCTATTAAACAAAGGGCTTGCAAACAGGTCAATGACACGTGGAAGACTGTGGGTAGCTCATAGCTCATGTCCTGGCGGAGCAGCTTGGCAGGGATAGGCTCATATACTCACGAGCAGCTTGACCTAGTTGTGAAATTATCCTGTATGGCAACGACGTAGCTGGTTAGTATTGCGATACACAATACAAACTACCATTGTCAGTGTGTAGACGACTCCTGTCGGTTAGCGAGCGATTGGGCTGTCACTACACAATGTAGATGTCGAAGTTTTCCTGCCGGAAGCAGAGCTGCGCTTCTTGGAGGATGCGCAGACGGGGCCCCATGGGGATGCCAATCCGCTGCAGCCTGTCCTCGTTCATATAGGGTAATTCTATCATCCCGATCTTCTCCTGCTCAAAATTGGTGGTGTATTTCTGAAAGAATAATGTGATGGAGGAATGAATGGTGGTGCGTTTATTGTCAGATGTAGTGTATATATATGGTGGTTATTGTCAGATATTGTAACTAGTTGTTAATGGCAGGTTGAGTTTATATGGTGGTTGTTGTCAGATATTGTAACTAGTTGTTCATGGCAGGTTGAGTTTATATGGTGGTTATTGTCAGATATTGTAACTAGTTGTTCATGGCAGGTTGAGTTTATATGGTGGTTATTGTCAGATATTGTAACTAGTTGTTAATGGCAGGTTGAGTTTATATGGTGGTTATTGTCAGATATTGTAACTAGTTGTTAATGGCAGGTTGAGTTTATATGATGGTTATTGTCAGATATTGTAACTAGTTGTTAATGGCAGGTTGAGTTTATATGGTGGTTATTGTCAGATATTGTAACTAGTTGTTAATGGCAGGTTGAGTTTATATGGTGGTTGTTGTCAGATATTGTAACTAGTTGTTAATGGCAGGTTGAGTTTATATGGTGGTTATTGTCAGATATTGTAACTAGTTCTTAATGGCAGGTTGAGCTTTATGGTGGTTATTGTCAGATATTGTAGCTAGTTGTTAATGGTAGGTTGAGTTTATATGGTGGTTATTGTCAGATATTGTAACTAGTTGTTAATGGCAGGTTGAGTTTATATGGTGGTTATTGTCAGATATTGTAACTAGTTCATGGCAGGTTGAGTTTATATGGTGGTTGTTGTCAGATATTGTAACTAGTTGTTCATGGCAGGTTGAGTTTATATGATGGTTATTGTCAGATATTGTAACTAGTTGTTCATGGCAGGTTGAGTTTATATGGTGGTTATTGTCAGATATTGTAACTAGTTGTTAATGGCAGGTTGAGTTTATATGGTGGTTATTGTCAGATATTGTAACTAGTTGTTAATGGCAGGTTGAGTTTTATGGTGGTTATTGTCAGATATTGTAGCTAGTTGTTAATGGCAGGTTGAGTTTATATGATGGTTATTGTCAGATATTGTAACTAGTTGTTAATGGCAGGTTGAGTTTATATGGTGGTTATTGTCAGATATTGTAACTAGTTGTTAATGGCAGGTTAAGTTTATATGGTGGTTGTTGTCAGATATTGTAACTAGTTGTTAATGGCAGGTTGAGTTTATATGGTGGTTATTGTCAGATATTGTAACTAGTTGTTCATGGCAGGTTGAGTTTATATGATGGTTATTGTCAGATATTGTAACTAGTTGTTCATGGCAGGTTGAGTTTATATGGTGGTTATTGTCAGATATTGTAACTAGTTGTTAATGGCAGGTTGAGTTTATATGGTGGTTATTGTCAGATATTGTAACTAGTTGTTAATGGCAGGTTGAGTTTATGTGGTGGTTATTGTCAGATATTGTAGCTAGTTGTTAATGGCAGGTTGAGTTTATATGATGGTTATTGTCAGATATTGTAACTAGTTCTTAATGGCAGGTTGAGTTTTATGGTGGTTATTGTCAGATATTGTAGCTAGTTGTTAATGGTAGGTTGAGTTTATATGGTGGTTATTGTCAGATATTGTAACTAGTTGTTAATGGCAGGTTGAGTTTATATGGTGGTTATTGTCAGATATTGTAACTAGTTGTTCATGGCAGGTTGAGTTTATATGGTGGTTATTGTCAGATATTGTAACTAGTTGTTCATGGCAGGTTGAGTTTATATGATGGTTATTGTCAGATATTGTAACTAGTTGTTCATGGCAGGTTGAGTTTATATGGTGGTTATTGTCAGATATTGTAACTAGTTGTTAATGGCAGGTTGAGTTTATATGGTGGTTATTGTCAGATATTGTAACTAGTTGTTAATGGCAGGTTGAGTTTTATGGTGGTTATTGTCAGATATTGTAGCTAGTTGTTAATGGCAGGTTGAGTTTATATGATGGTTATTGTCAGATATTGTAACTAGTTGTTAATGGCAGGTTGAGTTTATATGGTGGTTATTGTCAGATATTGTAACTAGTTGTTAATGGCAGGTTAAGTTTATATGGTGGTTGTTGTCAGATATTGTAACTAGTTGTTAATGGCAGGTTGAGTTTATATGGTGGTTATTGTCAGATATTGTAACTAGTTGTTAATGGCAGGTTAAGTTTATATGGTGGTTATTGTCAGATATTGTAACTAGTTGTTAATGGCAGGTTGAGTTTATATGATGGTTATTGTCAGAAACTGCAAATAGGTATTGTCTGGTTGAGTTTACATAGCGATTATTGTCAGATATAGTATATGTCATGGTTATTGTCAGGTATTGTAACTAGTTGTTATTGACAGGTTGAGTTGATAAATTATGTGGTGCTTATTTGTCAGATAGTGCATATAGTTATTGTCATGTTAGATTTATAGTGATTATTGTCAGGTGTAGCATATATACAGTGATTGGTAGATATAGAGCGATTATTGCTAGATACAGTGTATATAGTGCTTTCATCAGGTGTACCATATATGGTGAGTGGCAGCAGGTATAGTATAGGTACCGATCGTTGTTAGATCTAGTACCTATACTGCTTATTATTAGTTATAGAATATGGATAGTAATTTTTGTTGAATATATTATATGTAGAGACTGTTGAACAGAGTATATATTGATCATTGTTTGAAATAGTAAAAGTATATATATATATATATATATATATTGAGAGAGACTATTGTTTCCCATAGTTGCGATATCTATTGATTATTGTTTTACATGGCATATGTACTGGTATTATTATCAGATATAGTGCTTAGTGTCAGATATAGTAATATATATAGTGTTTATGGTCAGATATAGTATTATACGTAATGTTTGTCTGATATTATACTGTCAGATATTGTTGATTTGGATAAAGTACCTCACAAAGAGTGCCATCACACTTGACAATACCCGACAGCACAGTTTAGCATTATGCAAATATTCTTAGGATAAACTTTATGAGAATAAATAAGTTCACCTATAAATATAAACCTGTAACAGAACTCACCTCATAGCCTAATTTCTTCAGGAATATATTTAATAATGGCGGTTCCTGTCCGAAAAATCTGGAAATAATAGGAAATAAATGATAGCGATGTTAATGGATCTTTTAAAACAGAAGCACCAGAGACAGTGGAGGTCCGATGGTTTTGAGTTTCTGTCAGTTTTCTGAGATAAATATAATAAAATGATTGTTATAATCTACCATACTTTAGCGTGAAGTAACTTTTAATTTAAATGGCTAACTTTTGAGATACTTGAAATACAAGCATGTAAAATTAATTTTGTCAAGGATGCCAAATCTCTGACACCGTAGGATTCTGCGGTAACAGGTTCTAGAGAGAAGAGGGGAGGGGATAAATGGATATGAGAGAAGAGGATATGGGTGAAGAGGAGAGCGGAGATGGGGAGAGGGGAGAGAAGCTGGGAGCGGTGGAGGAGAGGAGAGGGGAGAGGGCAGGGGAGGGGGGAGAGGAGCTGGGAGGAGTGAAATACTGGAGAGGTGTAGAGAGGAAAGGGGAGAAGAGGAGAGAAGGGGAGAGGAGAGGACAGGAGAGAGAAGCTGGGAGCGGTGGAGGAGTGGAGAAGGGAGGAGAGGGAAGAAGACGGGAGAAGCTAGGACTGGTGGCGGAGATGAGAGAGGAGAGAAAAGAGAAAAGGAGGATGAGTCATTGAAAGGCAGAGGGGGCAGAGGGAGGCAGAGAAAGAGGCAGAGAGAGGCAGAGAGAAGCACAGAAGTAGTTATGTCAGATTCCGATAGGGGCGCTTCGATCCCCATGTCAATAGTAAAATGTTCCTGCATTTTCACGATTCCGGCCATTGGAATATTTTCATAATTTTATATCACTGAAAAGAACATAACCTAATCTTACCGAAAATACACATCAAAATACCAAAATCAAAATACTTAGAGCATACAAAGCTGTAACAATGTGGCAATGGTCATAGTTTATTATAATGGTGAATCCAGACTAAATTGAACAATTAAGCTGACATTAGAAATGCCATAACTTTCTCCCCTATTAAGATATTTTCAAAATTACAACAGATTTGAGTTTGTCTCAGCAAGGTCTGTTGAAAGAGCCTAAATTTATACTGTTTGTTGTGGTTTGAAATTGTAGCTGATCTGCCTAACAGAAGAGACTGGTCACATCAGACAGCACACACTACTGTGGTAGTACTATTTACTTGGTGAGCTTGTTGACGCGCTTCGGATTGGTGAGGGAGGGCACCCAGCCCCGGAACCTCTCCCACTCGTTGAGGAAGACCTGGGGCGGCCTGGAGACGGCGGCGTCCTTGAGCTGCACCAGCTCGCGCTTCATTTCCTCCACGTCTGCGCACAGTCCGTTGTGCGTGCGCATCTCGGACGACAGGTGCGCCACGCTGCGGGCTAACGTGACAACATGCGACTCGAGCCGGGCGAACCGCTTGTTCACCTGTCTGTGCGCAATGGAGGGAGGAGGTTGGTTGGTTGGTTGTTGGAATTTTACCTCCTGGCAACCTCTAAGGTCATGTTAGGACGGGTACTGGCTTGTGACATTGCATGCTTATGGTGATTTTATAGTGCTTCCCTACTGGGGAAATCAGGCCGCCAGCACCATGATTTGATATCCCACTCAGTCACATTATCCTGACTTTGAACTATCCAGTACTTGTCCTTTCCTATTAATGCCGAGGCCCAGGTTAGGAAGGGACAAGTATAATTTTTATAAGTCATTGGTTTGACTCGACTGGGAACCGAACTCCCGACCTTCCGCATGCGAGGCACGTGCTCTAGGGAGGTGGGGAGGGCGGAGTGTTAGTCACTTAAAATGAATGTATCCAGGGGCCCAGCTTCATTTTATATACGCAAGTACGCAGTTGCTTACCACCTGAGATTACAAAATGTTTATTTTTTTTAAAGAAGATGTTTTAAAGTGTTTTACTTCAATAGCGTTTTATTGCATCGCCGAAAAAGTCTACATACCAGCTGAAAGTTACAAGCAGTCCCGTGTATAACAACAACAAAAATATATATATATCTACGCGTCACTGGTAGCGGGGGGGGGGGGGGGGGGGCGGTGGTGCCCCCTGTCCCACCAGGAAAAGGGGTCACCCATAAAGTAGTACACAACATAAAGGTGGCCAATATAAGGAATCTTCCCTTATGTGGCTTTATACTCGCATAGGTTTTATACATCACATAATATGCACAATATTGTACAATATATATTGTGCATATTTTAAACATATAATATATTAGGAAGGGACAAGTATAATTTTTATAAGTCATTGGTTTGACTCGACCGGGAACCGAACTCCCGACCTTCCGCATGTGAGGCACGTGCTCTAGGGAGGTGGGGAGGGCGGAGGGTTAGTCACTTAAAATGAATGTATCCAGGGGCCCAGCTTCATTTTATATACGCAAGTACGCAGTTGCTTACCACCAGAGATTACAACATTTTTTTTTTAAAGAAGTTGTTTTAAAGCGTTTTACTTCAATAGCGTTTTATTGCATCGCCGAAAAAGTCGACATACCAGCTGAAAATTACAAGGAGTCCCATGTAAAAATATATATATATATATATATCTATGTGGCACTGGTAGCGGGGGGGGGGGGGGCGCCCCCTGTCCCACCAGGAAAAGGGGTCACTCAAAAAGTAGTACACAACATAAGGTGCCCAATATAAGGAATCTTCCCTTATGCGGCTTTATACTCACATACGTTTTATATAAGTTTCACATAATATGCACAATATTGTACAATATATATTGTGCATATTTTAAACATATAATATATATATATTATATACACAATATTGTAGAATATATAGAATATTTGAAGAACAAAAAAACAACACCAATTACAACAACAAAGACAACAATATTGTCGAGATCTTTCAAGATCAACATCAAGAACAATTTGAATTAAAATTCGAAAAAAAAGCGCCAGTCCCACAACCCCCAACTCGGGTTAAAGAAATTAATTTTGCCAACTTACTTGAGGTCACGTGACCGGTGCTGGCCGCCTGAGTGGTTGCGCTTCATCCTCGGCCGGCCGCTGCGACTGATGCTGGACGTGGAGGAGATGGAGCGCCTGGAGCCCGGCAGGTACTCGCGGTCCAGGCCGAGCAGCTTGAGGATCTCGTGGTACATGGTCTCGAGCCCCTCGAGCTGTTGTCGGATGATGCGCGCTTCGTGAATCTCAAGTGCGCCCGACCCGGTGGCACCGTGCACTGTGGCGTAGTCCGCCTCCGTGAAGCTTGTGTTGGTCAGCGTGTCGTCATCCGCGTAGTCACCTTCCACCGCCCCGGTCACCGACATCGCCCCGGTCCCGCCCGCCATGCCTGAGTGTAGAAGAGCGAGTGATTTTTAAAGGTCCGGTGACCTAAATATAATGCTATGTAGGTCAGGTGACTGAATGAAGGGCCGGTCCCTGAGGATTGAGTGATTTAAAGGTTAGTTGACATGGTGACCCAAATACAATGCTATGTAGGTCAGGTCACTGAATGGCGAGTCAGACCTTGAGGATGGATTAATTTAAAGGTTGGTTAACAGTTTGTTTGTTGTTTATATCCTAGCAACATCTAAGGTCATATCAGGATGGGGTTGGTTAACATGGTGACCCAAATACAACATAAATCAAGTCACTGAATGGCAGGTCGGTCACTGAATATGGGACTGATTTAAAGGTTGGTTAACATGATGACCCACATATAATGTTATGTAGGTCAGATCACTGAATGGTGGGCTAGTTCCTGAGGATTGAGTGATTTAAAGGTCGGTTAACATTATGGCCCACATATAATACTATGTAGGTCAGATCACTGAATGGTGGGCTAGTTCCTGAGGATTGAGTGATTTAAAGGTTGGTTAACATGATGACCCACATATAATGTTATGTAGGTCAGATCACTGAATGGTGGGCTAGTTCCTGAGGATTGAGTGATTTAAAGGTCGGTTAACATGATTATCCGAATGTAGGACATTAGATGTTTTGAGGACGTAACCCCTCCACCCACCCCATATACAAACACAATCTCAGCATGGGAGTGACTTGTGGTGGGGATTAGGATGGGTTAGGGTTACTGGAACCATGTTGATTATAAATATAATATGAATAAGCAATGCTTAGGACCGACACCCCCCTCCCGCCCCTCTTGGTGGCCGTATTCGATAGTATTTTTTTTACTCCACTTGCGTTGTATTATTAACCAATCGCTGTCATCCACCCTGTTTGCTATGTAGCGATGTTCGACGAGCTGTTTCCGTTTCCGTTTGTGGGTTTTTATTATTAAACAGGAATATACAAACGGCGGCCCCCATATAGGGCTATTTCCATTTCCGTTTGCTGGAATCTGGTGAAATCATCTTGCCTCTCAAAGGGTGTGGCTATTGTTTATGTATATATATATATATATATATATATATATATATATATATATATACAATATACATGTGTTAGTCCTTAGCCTCCCCCCTTTGGGGGGTCGGTATTATGAAGAAACTGATTATTTAGCGGCGGGATGTGGCTTCTATTAGGTTTATTGGTTGTTGGCAACATTTGATGTCATATCAGGATGGGTACCGACTTGTGACAGTGCACACTCATGGTGACTTTATTGTATTGCCCCACTGAGAAATCACGCTGCCGGCACGATGACCGATATCCCCCTCACTCACGGTGACTGTGCTAACCAGTCCTTGCCCTATCCTATTAATGCTGAACGCCAAGCTAGAAAGTGATGAGTATCAATTTTAGAAATCATTGATCGACCAGGAACCGAACTCATGATCTCCCCGACGCGAGGCCTGCGCTTTACCGATTCGGCCACCGCGCCCGGTTCTATTACGTATATGCACCCACGGAATAGACTAAAAGATGTTTCAACCACAATCTACTATAAAAGGCCTTTGCTAAAATGAGCTGAGCCCAAACACATTAGTTCTTCCACCGCCGCCAGAGGGCGGGTTGGTGCTAAGACGCTGTGACTAGTGTCAGGATCGCAACAGGAGCTAGTCCTTTTGGCCTAGTAGTATGTGGAGAGTAGTATTTGAGTTGGTTCCACACTCTCCATACTACATGACAAATATGTTTGTTTGTTGGCGGAGGGGGGTGGGGGGGAGTTTACATCCTAGAACCGTCTAAGTGCATATCAGGATGGGTACCGAGGTGTGACAGTGTGCATTCATGGCGCTTTATAGTGCTGCCTCATTGGGAGACCGGGTCGCAGGACACCATAAACCCGTCCTGATATGACCTTAGATGTTGCTAGGACGTAAAACAACAACAAACATACACCATAACCCTTATATCCCATCCCACTCAGTCACATTATCCTGATACTGAACAAACCAGTGCTTGTCGTATGTATCCCAGTGATGCCGAGTGCCAGGCTAAGTAGCGACAAGTATCTCCATTTGTAGTAAGTCATCGCTTTGACTCGGTCAGGGTTTGAATCCATGAGCTCCAACCCATGAAGCCAGCCAGCATATCTAACTTAGATATTGGTGCACTTATTAAGTTTTTGCCAGGAAAACCAAAACAATGGTTATAAGTAAAACGACAGATAAACCAAATGTCAATATAACCATAGACGGCACAAACATAGAACAAGTATCCGAATTCATATATCTCGGACAAAAGATTACAAATGATGGGAGATGTGAGGAAGAAATTAAAAGAAGGATAACAATAGCCCGAACAACATTCTCCAAAATGTATAGAGTGTTAACATCAAGTAAGATATTAATACAAACAAGGAAGCGTATTCTTCAGTGTTATGTGTGGTCTACTCTAATGTATGGGGCTGAGACATGGACAATCTCTAAGAAAATGTACAAATGTTTAGCAGCATTTGAGATGTGGACTTATCGAAGGATGATGAAAATATCATGGACAAAGAAGATCACCAACAAAGAAGTTCTCAGAAAAATTAAAAATAAGAAAAGCTTGTTTGCCAGTATACAGACAAAGAAACTTATTTATTTTGGCCACATCATTCGTCAGAGTTCAATATACCGTACATTGTTGGAAGGGAAGGTGAATGGCAGCAGAGGGAGAGGGAGACCAAGAACATCATGGTTTACAAATATTTCACAGTGGACAGGCTTGAATTATTCACAGTCTATCAGAACCTCACACCATCGGGACAAGTGGAGAACCATTGCATCCAACCCTCGACTAGAGGACGGAACTATTGATTGATTGATTAAGTTTTTGTTGCCATATAAGGGCAATTTAATAGAATCTGTTAATGCTACTAGCCTATCGTGGCATGCTTGTCAAAACTAATTTGACATGTTTGCACTTCGAATATCTCAAAACTTAGCCATTTAAAATAAACAGTACTTGAAGCTAAAGTAAGGTAGACTATAACAATCAGTTTAAAATATTTATCTCAAGAAAAATGGCAGAAACTCAAAACCATCGGACTATGCAACCTAGAATACTATTGGCCTAACAGCATCTGAAATTGTCAGCAAATCTCTCGACATGAGCACTAGTTTACCTACAGAACAAAAAAACTCCAGAACACAGAATTTCTTCAACACAACTTTTAACAATGGATAAAGCAAAGACTAGTGTATTTAATGACACCTCCATATATTTACTCACGATCACTACACACCTACATTAGCATTAGGCTGTACAATAATAGCTCAATTCCTTAATTATTAAAACACAACTGACCTGGTGATCGTGGCGGCTTGCAGATGCTGACCCTCTTGCCAGCCTTCCCATTGGCTGCGCGCTTGGCCCGCCCGTCCCACGCCTTCACCCCGGCCGGGGCGCCCACCGCCCGGCGCGCCGGCTTCTTCTTCCCGGCGAGCGGCGCCGGCTTCTTGAGCGCCGTCGAAGTGACCACGTCCGGGGTGCGGGCCAAGAAGCCAACGGGGGTCGACCCGGCACCAAGCGGCCGGCGGCCGTGTAGCAACGGGCCGGGAGACTCAGGCGGGGTGTGCGGCGGGGTGTCGGCCGGGGAGAGCGGCGGCAGCGGCGGCGTCACCGACCGGGAGGAGCTGATGCTTGGGCTGTAGTTTCCGCCCTCCTCGGAGGCTAGGGAGTCCCGCCACTTGGCTTGCGGTACCTTCAGCGCCATCTGCGACACACGGTGCGCAACGGCGGCGGCGCTGTCACCCCCTGCCCCGCGTCCTGTCAAGTCCGCCAACTCCATGCTGCTGCTGCCCCGTCTCCCCGGGGTGCACTGCAGCCCGCCCGGGTGGCCCCTGATGACCGGGGTGTGGAGCCGGGTGGCGGCGGACAGGCGGGAGGCGGGGCCCGGTCCCCCGGTCTGCTGTCCCCCGGTGTTCCCCCCAAGCGGCCCCCCGGCTTGCCCTCTAGGGATGTCCGCCGGGGCTGGGCTTTTGCTAGTCCGCATGTCAAGGCTTTGCTTTGAGCTGCACGGCAAGGTCATCTCAGACCGGTCTGAATAACCCACTTGCTGCCGGTCCGCTGTCAGTGCCACGCCCCCCGACAGTCTCTTCTCCTGCCCGCCCCGATCCTCCGGGCACGGCTCCGGGTAAGGCGGGTTGGACGCCGCCGACGACAGCCGGTTCTCGCCCGTGTAGCGTCGGGGGTCGGCCGGGTACTCGGCCGGGGCCCCCGGCTGGGAGTGCGGCGGCGGCGGTGGCGGCGGGCCTGGCCGTCGGAGGGACGGGCTGCTCGGGCTGTGGGTGCTTGAACCCTGACCGGACGCGTGACTGGAGGTGGCCGATGAACTTTGACCCATCGGGCTGGTCCTGGGCGCCCCGCCCTGCTGCCCCTGCTGCCCCTGCTGCCCCTGCTGCCCCTGCTGGTTTGCATACCTCCCCCACTGCTGCTGAGGTCCGTAGGAATTCGGCGCCGCCTACAACACGCACAATTGGGTTTTAAAATATTCTGGAGTTTGGGGCAGGGGTAGCTAAATAAATTTAAAGCTGCATAGTCCGATGAAAACATCACATTTTCAAAAACAAAGCAATTATCTAGATTTGATTCCACGTCTAACATAGACACTGGTGCACTTATTAAACATTTGTCACAACATAGAAGGAATTACTGAGGCAATTTAAGAGAACCTGCTACTGCAGAAGCCTTATGGTGTCAGAGTTTTGGTGTGTTTGCTGAAATTAATTTTGTACGATTTCAAATATCTCAAAAGTTAGCTATTTAAAATAAAAGTTACTTCAAACTAAAGTAAGGTAGATTATAACGATCAACCTAATATATTTATCTCAGAAAATGACAGAAACAATCAGACTATCAAACTTCCTTCTGTATTTCTTTAGAGCCATCTGTAATTGATGTATGTAGGTCAACGGCATGTTTATTTATATGTGTTTAAAACATGTAATCAGAGCCACGGTGTATCTTCGATTCTCGCTTGTTTCCAGTACTCACCTGTTGAGCATTACTATAAGGGCCTTGACTGTCCCGTGTATAAAGCTTGTTACACATGTTCCGAAGGTCACTTGAGCCGGTTGGGTTACTTGGACTATAAACAGAAATATAACTGACTTCACTGCACAGAAATAACAAACATCGTCAGTATTTGAATTAATCTGATAATGCAAAAGCTATGTCTGAACCTTTAGTTAGAATGATGTTAAATGCATATACAGGTACCCCCCCCCCCCCTTTATTGTCTGCGGTACATATGAGATGCAGATTACAGATATTCATTACAAATTTCAGATATCATAAAGGATTTTCATTTCGAAAGAATAAGGATAATAATGACAATGATAATACTAACGATGATAGCAAGGATAACCATCATAATAATGGCGAAAATAATAGCAGTGGTACTAATAATAATGGTACTACTACTAATAATACTAGTAATAATGCTCATATTGATAATGATCCTAATGATAATGATATTAATAATAATGATACTAATAATACTACTACTACTAATGCTACTGACACTACTACTAATGCTATTACTAATGCTACTAATAATGCTACTGATAATGATACCAATAATGCTACTAATAATGCTACTGATAATGATACCAATAATGATACTACTACTGATATTATTAATAATACTAATAATGATACTGACAATGTTACTAATAGAAATATACTAATAATGGTACCAATAATCATACTAATAATAATGCTGCTAATAATAATATGCTAATAATAATGTGAATAATAATATTACTTATTCATACCACAATAAAAAAATTAAATTTAAAAAAAAAAAACGTTCAAGAAACTTTTACCATTAAGAAAGCCCATCCCAAAACCAAGGCTCACCCGTTGGGGGTCGGGTGCCCTCCCCCGGGGCCGGGCGCCTCCCCCGGCCGGTGCAGATAGGGGCTGTACTGCGGCGGGGGCTGGTAGCGCGGGGGCTGCCCGACAGACTTAGGTGGCAGTGGCGGTCCCGTACTGGTGGCGCCACCTGGCTGCGGCGGCCGCGGTGCATGCAGGGCCTGGCCACGTGACATCCCCGACATCCGCTCCGATGGTCGCGAAGGCTGGGCGGAAGTAAGGTGAAGGAGTTTTGTAATTATTTGTGACTAATTGTCATTTGTATGGCTTACAACCGAGCTCCCTTACATTCCCGTCACTACTGTCGCTGTCTTTTATTTGATGTGTGCCGGTGTAAAGATTTCAAATTCCGCCCTGATTGAAGTTCCCCCATGGGAACTTGAAAACTTTTTCAAATTCATTCCACAGGAATTTGAAAACATTTTCGTTTTCCCTCCCTCGTTTTAACTTTCCCTTCCCCCATTTTTGGGGAATTTTCTTTATTTTTGTTAAATATAACAATACACAGAGAATAGCATAATGGAAATGATTACTAGTACAACAAAACATATTTCACCCCAAATGACACAAAAAGTCTCCAAGATGGCTCAGAAAAAAAGATTATAGGTCTGAATTTTAAAACGTTTTTTAAAGTTTTTAAAATAATTTTAAATTCCCAGAGGGGGAATTTGAAAATAGGGGACAAATCTGAAAACTGTTTTTAATTTCCCTCCGGAGGGAAATTAAAAATGTTTTCAGATTCCCGGGGGGAAATTGAAATCGTTACACCGGGGATGGCTTCGTCCCGTCTCACCCCTGAGTCCCCTCCATGAATGTCAAATTAAGGATTGGCTCCGACCAATGCCATACTATGATCTACGGGTAACTCGGGGTCCTCATTCCAAACACCGCAAACCTAACATAGCCTAACTCCCTCTCATGGAGGATTGACTCTTACCAGTAGGACCGGGCATGGTGGCCGAATCCGTAGAGCGCAGGGCTCCTGTGCGGGAGATCAGGAGTTCAATTCCCGATTGAGTCAACCCAATGACTTACCAAATTGATACTTGTTGCTTCCAAGCCAGGCGCTCGGCATTATTAGGACAGCGCAAGGACTGGTGTGCTCAGTGTCAGGATAATTTGACTGAGTGGGATACCCGGTCATGGTGCCGGCAGCCTGGTTTCCCAGTGAGACAGCACTATAAAGTCACCATGAATGTGCACTGTCACAAGTCGGTACCCATCCTGATATAACCTTAGATGTTGCTAGGACGTAAAACAACAACAAACAAACAAACAGATACTTGTCGCTTCCTAGCCAGGCGCCCGGCATTAATAGGATAAGGTAAGGACTGATTAGCTCAGTGTCAGGATAGTGTGAGTGGGTGGGAAATCGGGTCATGGTGCTGGCAGCCTGATTTCCCAGTGAGGCAGCACTATAAAGTCACCATGAGTGCACACTGTCACAAGTTGGTGACCATAGATGTTGCCAGGATGTCAAACTCCAACAACCAACCAACCTACCAAGTAGCACTAGCAGTATGCCACTACCCATGTTGGGCAGTCAGCTAGTTCCCGTGTAGTGACCACTAGTTCTCAGTAATGACTGCACCGTACTGTAGTCTGTACTGAACCTCCTAATCCCTAATCTATGGTGGAATATGGTACTGTTTTCTGCGATAAGCTATCACACTGTTTGGTTTGTTTGTTTGTCTGTTTGTTGTTGTTTACGTCCTAGCAACATCTAAGGTCATATCAGGACGGGTACCGACTTGTGACAGTGCGCACTCATGGCGACTTTATAGTGCTGCCCCACTGGAAGACCAGGCCGCCAGCACCATGATGTGATATCCCCCTCAGTCACATTATCCTGACACCGATCCAACCAGTTCTTGCCATATCCTAATAATGCCGAGCGCCTGGCCAGGAAGTGACAAGTATCAAATTTTAAGTCACTGGTTTGACTCGACCAGGGTTTGAACCCATGATCCCAGAATCTACCAGCACAGGAGACGGACGCTCGAACTCATTCGGCCATCCCGTCTGGTCTATTGATTAAGCAGGGGCAGCTTCTATCACAAACTATTGGTCTTCCTCATTCCACTGTTCCATCCCCTATCCTAGTACCTAGTAATACTGAAGCCCCAAGTTAAGGGGCTGTCACATTAGGGTTTTTTGCGGGAGCGTATGGCGGCGTAGGCGCATTACGTCATATACGTCGGCATACGCCGAATACGCTACTCATATGCTACGCATACGCTACTCATACGCTACTCATACGCCGCCAGATGCCGGCTTATGTGAAGCGTATGAGGCATACGCCGCCATACGCTTTCATAAATCCGTCCGTCCAAATTTTTTTGTGCATGCTCAAAAAAAACTCGACCTATGAGGGCGTATGGCCCATACTGTCAAAAAATGTCACAGCACGCTCCCATACGCTCCTCATACGCTCCTCGTACGCTCCTCGTAGGTTCCACATATGCTCAAAACCACCCGAAAGGTCACCAAATGTCATCATAGGCCGGCACGCGCAGGACCTATGTAGGTTTTCAATACGCTCCCGCCATACGCCGTAATGTGACAGGGCCTTTAGGTAATGACAAGTGTAAATTTGTAAGTCATCACTTTAACTCGGCTGCAGCTTAAATCTGTAAATTTAAATCCCACGACTGGCCACATGGGAGAAACGGGCGCACAACTCATTTGGCCACGCTGTCTGCATGCCATCACCTCTGCCAATTTGGATTTCCACCGCTGTGTATAACTTACAGCGTCATCAAAGGCCAATTGCTCTCATACCATGTCTATGTGGTGTGGGAGGCTAAAAAATCCTTTAGGTCGGTAAAAGTGTAGGCTCGGGCTTTCTATCGACCAACTGTCTAATGGTCAAAACAAGACTATTCAGACTTATCCATGATAGGCAGTATAAATCTTCAAGAAAAAAAAAAGACGGGGTCACACTCACCACATAGGCGCTGTGCAGTTCCGGGTCGCTGCCCATGGACCCCTGGCGATGGTGCCCCAGGGCCCGGGGGTCTTCCTGCAGGGCGCCGTTCTCCAGCCCGTGTCGCGGCCCGTGGTCAAGGGGCCCCCGGGGAGGGGGCAGGAGCAGCTCGCCGTCGTCATAGTGCTGCAGGAACAAGGCGGACAGCAGTGGATAAGGATCGGCCACATATGCACGGATGAAAGTGGTCTACAACAAAACATGCAGAAATCAAGCCGAGATAATTTATTACAGCCATGGTGAATTTCCGCGAAAACGCAGCAGCCCCTGTCACACCTCGCCAGATTAAGCAACGGACAGAATTGTTTAGTCCGGTGGTGTTCGAGTGTGATAAGTATCAAAATGTTGCGATATCGGGTCAAAGGCCGCCGGACAAACGGACATGAAACAGACATGAAACGTACATGAAACGTACATGAACGGATAGCCAACGGACAAAACAAACTCAAATCAGACAAGAACCATACATGTCAATCCGGTGGCATCCATTCCACATTTTATGCATGTTCAAAACTTGTAACGGATTGGGCCGGATATTAATGGATATGCAACGGACACAAACCAGACGTTGCCAGATATCAACAGACTTTGTTCGGTTTCTTTCCATTTCCTCAATCCGACGAGGTGTGACAGAGGCTTTATTTAATGAGTGCGCCCGTATCTCAGTTGGACATGTAGGATTAAATCTAAGTAAGCATTCATTTCGATTTAAAAAATGCTATGGTTTCATCAGACTATTCAGCTTTAAGAGCAACGTATAGATGACTTCTACACAGGTATTACTGGCCGGTGTGAGATAATATTCTGACGCCCAAAACAAAGTGACCCCCCAGTCACTTTGTTATGCATAATAAAGCAATTCCCCATCTTCTCTACTCCCCACTAAGTTTCTTTTCGTAATTGCTTAAAGCTCTGTAGTCCGATGAAATATCAAATTTTCAAAGCCAAATCAATTATCTAGATTTGATTTTACATATCTAACTTAGATACTGATGCACTTATTAAGCATTTGTTTTTGTGTAGAATGCAATACTGAGTCAATTTAACAGAACCTGTTACTGCAGAAGTCTATGGCAAGCATGCTAAAACTAATTTCCCATGTTTGCACTCAAAATATCTCAAAAGGTTACCATTTAAAATAAAAGTAACTTTGAACTAATGTGAAGTAGATACTAGTGATCGATGTAATATATTTATCTCAGAAAAATACAGAAATTAGAAAGCATCGGACTGTGCAACTTTAATTCGCTTCTAAATATGAATTGATTGTTACTTTTGGTTAAGAGAGTCACAAAACCATCTAATCACAATATTTGTTATTTCCAACAAACCATCTTCTATAATATGCATGCACACATATACATCGACATCCATGAAAATGAGTAGCTACACATGTCATGTCGTTAAAATAATACAAAGAGTCAACATACCCCCTAAAGCTAAGATTCCATATACGTGGTATGCGGCAGGCGAATGCGAATGTCTTCTTTTTGTGTTGACCCAAAAAAAGATACCCATCCCATTTTTGGATTTTTTTGCTCCAAATTTGTGAAGGAAAGTCAAAGTTACTATTGTTGTCTATGGCAAACGCAGCACCATTCGCATTTGCACCAATCGGTCCATGGGTCGATCCATTTGATGCATTCACATTCGCGTTCGCATTCAGACATATGGAAGCACCCTTGTATATTTATATGCTTTTTCATTTTTTGCCGCATTCGCATACAGCATACCTCATAAATGGAATCTTAGCTTTACCCACCATAAAGATCCATTGACCTACAGTCACAATATGATTGGAAGCGTGGTTTTATTATGCATAGTAAAGTGACTGTGGAGTAACTTTATTATGGGAGTCACAGTATTACCTCACACTGGCTCTATGAACATCTGAACCACTGTAAATGTGTCCATTTGGCCCCATCCCTCCACCAGTCCAGTCTCAAACGCCTCACCCTACCCCCGACCCCTAAGACCATCGTGGGTGGATAGGTGTGTGGGGGTGAGCGTGTGGGGTTGTAAACAAAGGGAACATTGTGCCGAAAGCCCCAGTCAGACCTCACCGGATCGAGGAACCGGACAGAAACCGGACAATGTCCAGTGAAATACGACAATGTATGGTTTATATACGGTTGGCATCTGGCATGTCCGTTCTATCTCCGGTGGTGTCCGGCGGTGTCCGGTACAAGTTTTGAACATGCACAAAACTTGAACCAGACACCACCGGGTTGATGTGTACGGTTGGTGTCCGGTTTAGTCCGTTTTGTCCGGTTCATGTCCGGTACCGATCCGTTACGTCTCCGGTTTGCCTCCTGCCAAGTCCGTTGAGGTGTTTTTTTTTGTGTTTTTTTTTTTGCAGGAATTCGGTCAGTATATGTTTTCGGCATGTCCATGAAAAATCCGGTACGTCGGTTTGACATTCGGTTTTCGTCTGGTTCTTGTCCGGTGGCTATTCGTTAATGTATGTTCCTTGTCCGTTTAGCGTCCGTTTCGTCCAGTGGCCATTGCAACAGTTTGACACCGAACACCACCGGACTAGACAATTCTTTGTCCGGTGGTGTCCGGTAGTCAGTCCGGTAAGGTCTAACTGGGCCTTTAAGGGGGACGCAGAACCCACATTTCTGCAATTCCAGGGCTAGCGTCCAAACCATTAGACTATCTAGACTCCCTAATGCAATCTCCCCATCCCGCGCCTATCTATGTAACTACAGTAAAACCTCTCTAACCGACCACCTCCACAGATCGACCACTCCCCTATATCGATCATTTTATTTGGGCCCCAAACAATCGCCCATACAATACGATTGTAAAAATAAAACAACTCTTTAAACCAACCACCTCCCTAAATGGACCATCTAAAGTCGGTCCCATGGTCGGTTGATTTAGAGAGGTTTTACTGTACAAATGGCTTCTTTGCCTGAAAGATCAATGCAGATTACTTCATGATTAACGTCCATTAACCCTCCCCTTGCTTCACTAACCCCTGGGGTTCTCTCTGGAAAGATGGATAGCTGTCATTTGAAATTAGCATTTGTATCAATACCAGAAGTGGGACGTAGCTCAGCTGGTAGGTCCACTTGTGAAGGTGTGGGTCATCCGATCGATCCTGCTTGTAACATACGAGTCAACACAATGAGTTCCAGTTAACGACTGCCGTTTATTCCACTCTCGTTTCCTAGGCAACCTTCCAGTCGTAGCTGGTTCCTTCATGTACTAGGTGGGCCTACATATATTACATCTCCCCTTTCATAGTTTATTGAATACAATAAACCCTGAACCTTCAAAGACAGACCATATATTACCACACCCACAACATAAGATATGATCATTAATTTACAATATAGGGTAACATGCAATAAATAGGATAAATAAATAATTTACAACTTATGCTAGATTTAATAAATATGATAAAGTCAATAATTTTTAACATACGATCAATGCAATAAATATCTGAGCATCTCTCTTTTAAAATTTTAACAGGTCAGTACCAACTATACTTGATCCATACATATGTGAACATCTAACAATACAGGAAAGTTTACATGTATGCGAGCTTAGGAAGGCATATATCTGAATTACATTCACAACGTACTTATTTTGTCAATTCTTTAGATGTGTAGCTGGAGTGGCCAGAGTGTGCATTATGCACTGTTGTATCGTCTTTCGCTAATCTTTTGTAAGTGTATTTGCCTATATTCTTATGTTATGTACATACCAGATTTTGTAACATGTGAACGTAGTTAACTTCCGTGAAACACCTATCGCCTATGTTTACACTGTTGAAAAAGTCGATAACAATATGTCTTAATGTGTACCCATAAATTTGTAGATACAACATGTTTTATGTGTATAACTGAGTATTATTTTTACTTTATTGTAACTCTTGCACGATGAACATCGAAATTCTGCTTATTACTCTATATACACCCATTAATGGTGTACGTACATATAATCCATTTCTGATACTGCGTTGTACTGTTGAACAACGTCTTTCTTACGTACTATTTTATGGCATACTTATGAATTCCTATGTGGACCGTCTCATGCCATAAACTACATGACGATGCACACATACATAAGGTGTGCTTGATTCTGCTTCGTTAACCCGGTTGGATAACCGTGCAGGTGTCTTCAATATACGCAACAACTAACAGCAATAACGTTCTTATTCTAACAGTAATACTACTACTGATATCACGGCTAGCCATTTATTCCTAGTCTGTGTACAGGTCGGATGATCCTGCCATATCGTGTAGCATAGTTGTCTGTGTGTGTTTGTGTTTCACGCCCAATCGGGTGGGTTTT
This sequence comes from Branchipolynoe longqiensis, assembly GCA_030323885.1. NCBI lineage: Eukaryota > Metazoa > Annelida > Polychaeta > Phyllodocida > Polynoidae > Branchipolynoe > Branchipolynoe longqiensis. Next base: position 14,076,307 of record CM059186.1, read on the forward strand.
GATCTTTTGTGATACGAAAATGTGTTTTCGATTTCGTCTAACTATATTGTCTTGCTTATTTATGATCGTGTAATCCCTATTCCCAGGTGTGTTAGTCCTTACAATTTTACCTTCTGCCCATCCTCCTGGTGATGTAGATATCGTACATCATCTCCAGTCTGCAATTTGGGGTGTTCACGTCCTGCACGTGCGTCAAAGTATTTTTTCTGGATTTGTTGTGCTTTGTGTATTTCAGTTTGTTTTGTATATTTGCATTTCGGTTTCAGATGTTCATCCAAAATTGGCAATTTTGTTCGTAGCTTACAGGACATAAGTATCTGTGCTGGTGATGCACCAATGCTCTGGATTGTGGTGTTCCGATAGTTAAGTAGAGCAATATTGGGATCTTTGTTGTCCAATAATGACTTTTTAATCATCAATTTCACAGTTTGTACGTATCGTTCTACCTGTCCGTTGCTTTGTGGGAACATCGGGTTAGTAAATTTTGGTGTGAAACCATACTCATGGGCAAATTGTAAGTATTCTGCACTGCTGAACTGCGGTCCATTATCCGACACTACAATGCTCGGGATGCCATACCTGCAAAACACCTGTTTCAAATTCCTTATAATAGACTGACTTGTGGTTGACGATAATTCAATAATTTCAGGGAATTTTGAATAATAGTCAATCACTAGCAGGAAATTTACTCTGTCGATGGAGAATAAATCGACTCCTACTTTATGATATGGAATACACGTTACTTCATGGTTTATCAAAGGTTCAGAATGTTGTTTGTTTCGGTACTCCTGGCATATTTGACACCGTGACACTTTGTCTTCAATTTGGCTGCTCATACCTGGCCAACATATGTTGTCTCTGGCCAACTGCTTACACTTTACTATCCCTAAATGTGATTCATGTATTTTGTTAAGCATGTCTGTCTGCATGGCACTTGGTATGATAATACGATTATCCTTTAATAGTACATTGTCTTGTATTGTTGTGCTATCTCTATAAGTAAAGAATGGTTTTACCGCTCTACTGAGGTTATTGCTACGCTTGGGCCACCCATGTTTCGCCAACGATACAACCTGCTGTAATGTCTCATCTTTGTCCAATTCTTGTCTCACTCTGGTTACATTGTTAACTTCCATATCGACTGTAGCCACAGTCATGTCAGTGTCGAACAAGTTGTTTGGTGTTGTTAACGTGGTGTGGGCCCTGGACAGCGCGTCTGCAAAGTACATGAGCGTGCCCTTAATATGTATAACTTGTAGATTATAATTTTGCAACCGCATTCTCATGCGTTGCATACGTGCTGACAGTGTGTGTAACGGCTTATTCATTATGGCTACTAACGGTTTGTGATCAGTCTGAACAGTCACTTCTTTTCCATATATGTACTCATGAAATTTTCGGCATCCAAAACAAATAGCCAATAATTCCTTTTCTATTACTGCATAATTTGATTGTGTTTTGTCTAGTGCTTTGGACGCCATTGCAACAGGTTTATTTTCTTGGAATAAAGTTGCTCCAAGGCCAGATTTTGACGCATCTACTTGAAGCAGAATTTCTTGTTTTACATCGAAAAATTTTAGAACACATGCTTTTGTCAGCAACTCCTTAAGTTTGCAAAATGCATAAATCTGGTCTTCTTCCCAATGCCATGCGACATCTTTGCTGAGTATGACTCTTAATGGTTTTGCTAGTTCCGCCATGTTCGGAATAAATTTGCTGACATATCCAACCATTCCTAGAAACCGTTGGACAGCTTTTTTGTCTGTAGGTGTTGGCATGTCTACTATTGCTTGTACTCTTTCTTGGCTAGGTAATAATCCTTCAGATGTTATTAAATGGCCTACATAATTTACCTCTTTTTTACAAATCTTAGATTTTTTGGGGTTTAATTTTAAATTGAATTTTTGGGCCCTTTCTAAGACTGACTGTAGTCTGGTGTTGTGTTCATGTATATCCTTACCGTAAATTAAGATGTCATCGGTTATGACATTCACACCGTCCAAATCACCTAATATATTGTTCATTTCCTGAATGAAATTGTCTCCCGCCATTTTGATGCCAAATGGCAAGCGGGTATATCGATACCGACCCCATGGCGTGTTAAAAGTGCATAACTTGGAGCTCTCATCATCTAATACGATTTGCCAGTAACCGCTGTTGGCATCAATTACTGAAAAATATTTCGCCCCACTGGTATTTGCTACTACTTCTTCAATAGTACGGGTTGGATAAGGGCCTCTCAATATTGCTTTATTTAATTTAGTAGGGTCTAAACATATTCGTATTTTTCCTGGTTTCCTGACTATAGTGATGGAGCTCACCCATGGAGTCGGCTCCGACTGTTCGACTATTACTTTGAGGTCTAACATCCTATCTAGTTCTTGACGGACGTCATTTATTATGGCATGAGGGATGCGTCTAGGGGCATCAATGACTGGGGATACCTTATTATCAATATGAATATGTGCATCGACTTTAATTTTGCCAAGACCCTGGAATACATCACTATACATATTTACCAACTGAGTAGCACTTGTTGTGGCCGGATCCACTACGGTGGACATGGAGTCCAGTCTTGCTATGAGGTTGAGTGCTACACACGCACTCTTTCCGAGGATAGGGCTACCCTCATTCGTGACTTGGAACTTTAATCGATGACCGAGTATGTCGACGAACACCTCACCCTGTGGTCTTATGCGCTGTCCTGTGTAGGTTATTAAGTGGCAACGCGCTGGGCCCAAGGTAACATCGCCCATTTGGTTGTAGATCCTCCGTGGCACGATGTTTGCCTCTGACCCGGTATCCAGTTTGAACTTGATTGTTGTGTTGTTTACCATGATATCGGCGTACCACAGGTCCTCTCGATCAGTGTTCGTATCCTGCAATGCGCCGACGAACAGATCGAACGCATCCTCTCGCTCCTCGCATGGGTGTATCCTCTCGTTCTCTGCATACGGATGTTCACAGTTGATTTCGTTAACTGTTGTATTCCTATGTCCACTTCTCCTGCACATTTTTATGAAATGTCCGGTTTTCCCACATCCAGAGCATTGTTTGTTTTTAGCAGGGCATCGACCTTGGACATGTTGATAACCACAATTCATACATTTGATGTTTGCCGTGTTCGAACGGTATTGTGTCGGCTGCGATGTTCGTCTCCATGGTACCGAACGTCGCTGTGACGTCACGGCGTTATCCAATCTTGAAATTGCATCGACGCTTTCACTTGCCGCAACACACGTATCACTATTTAGTAAATCAGACTTGCGTTCACTGAGTCGACACATATTGATGCACATCTCCAGTGATAAATTAAACGTTTTTAATAAACGGTCACGCAAAGCCTTGCTTTTCACACCACACACAATTCTGTCACAGAGCAGTGAATCTTCCAGTGATCCGTACTGACAATAAGAAATTCGGCTACGAAGATTTCTTATGTAACTGTCCATGCTCTCGTTCGTTTGGTAAAGTGAGTTAAACTGGTATCTTACCACAGTAATGTTTGTTTTTCCTTCGCAATAAATCCGGAATGCTTCAATTAGAACTGCAATTTTATCCCGGTCTGCTACCCAATGTTGAACGTTCTGTGAATCTTTTGAGCTTCAGTCCCTGCAACGTGAAGAAACACGCAGCACTGAACTTTTTCAGCTTTTGCAGCGACTCCCGCTGCCACCGCCGTAAATCCTATACGAATCAATCCACTGGGTCCAGTTTAAAGTTAGATTACCCTCCAAGTCCAATGGCAATGGGGGTTTCAATCCTGATAATGCCATTGCTACTTGTTAGGTAAGCCACATCTGACACCATGTAACATACGAGTCAACACAATGAGTTCCAGTTAACGACTGCCGTTTATTCCACTCTTGTTTCCTAGGCAACGTTCCAGTCGTAGCTGGTTCCTTCATGTACTAGGTGGGCCTACATATATTACACTGCTCAGTGGAGCTATTTTTAATTCCAACCAGTGGTCCACAATTGGTTCATCAAAGGATGTGGTATGTAATGTCCTGTCTGTTTGAAAGTGCATATAAAAGACCCCTTGCTGTTTATCAGAAAGAGTAGCCTATGTGGTGGCAGCAGGTTTCCTTAAAAGAAATATGTCAGAATGACCATATGTTTGACATCCAATAGCCGATGATAAAATTCAATGCTCTCTAGAGGTGTCGTGAAACAAAACAAACAAGCCTTCCTGTATCAATACCATTCGCTATCTAATGGTCCTTCCCTATTTCGGATCAAACTTGGATAGCCAAACCCAACACAAAACAAGCTCAAACATCTACGAGCCAAGAACACACTCAACTGCCATGTCTAACAGCTACCTAGCAGTCCTTCCCTATTTCGGATCGACCTTGGAGAGCCAACCCCAATACAAAACAAGCTCAAACATCTACAGATACTAAATAATCACCATGTACCTGCTACTGTGTGAGAAACAAAAACATCTTATCACCTCCTATTGTGTGATACGATTAAACCACTACTACAACTGGCCAGCATTGAAAACAAGCCTGAACACTCGAGCGTACATGCTATGGACAGTATAAACGCAGCATACTTTTTTGTTGTTGTTTGTTAAATGCTCATGATGAGCCGGTATGTGGGTGTTTAAAACTAAACGGGTACCGATAAGTTACTTTCGTCCGCACAGACAACGGGTCCGGGTGCCAAAGCTTTGCATTGACAAGAATTCTATTGTTTTACTTCCTACATAACTGACAACACAGCGCAGAGGTTTCTCTCTCTCTCCTCGCCCTGAATATGGACTATACTGCCGACACGGCGTAAAGCAACCACCAATCAACCAATCAATCAAACCTCTCTGTCTCTCTTCTTTGTCTCTCTGTCTCTCCTTGTCTCTCTATCTCCGTCTCTCTCTCCGGAAATTATTATTACTTGCTCGCTCTATTTGAAGGAGCATTTCTCTCTCTTCCCCCCCCCCTTTCCCCCCTCTCTCTCCCCTCTCTCCTCTCTCTCCCCCCTCTCTCCGCTCTCTCCCCCTCCCCCTCTCTCGCGCTCGCTTTGTTTTTAGATAGATGCATTATTGTGAAATAAGGCCAATCTCATTTTGTTTTAGATAGATGCATTATTTTAGACTACTCGCTAAAAAGAGACAAACAAATAAAAGAAAGAAACCCCTGTTTCTCGTTTTGTTTGAGATAGATGCATTATTTCATGCTACTAGATAAAGGAGACAAACAAATAGAAAAAAGGAAAGGGGGTAACAATAAATCCAAACGCCATTAGGCTAATCTTACCAGGGTGATGGATGGCCTTGACATTGTCGTCTGCTCTCCGGCACAGACGCTACTTACTACACAGACGACTGCGCAGCCCAGTGCAGCCTGACAATACTACACAGACTACAACTACTAGTAGTGCTACTACTACAACTACTCTTAATTCTGCCAGGCGACCCGTCACGTGATTCACAGGTAGCTCCGCCTGGTGTCTACCAGACGACAGACACCCAACCTACCGTCTGTCCGTGTGGGATGGCACTATGGATGACCAGGTACAACCAAGTCCCTCTGTTTCCGGGACGTGAGTCGACCTGTCTCTAGGAATCCATTCACCAACTATTCACCGCCAAAAATATAACGAACTGATTTACCAATTATCCACCGGCAAAATTAAGTGTGAGCGCGACTACCTACCCCCCCCCCCCCCCCCCCCCCGAGCCTCAGTCTGCGGTGTCATATACAGAATGCTCTATCCATGTGGACAGAAGTGTTAGATGGAGTGTGAAGCTACACACAATAGTATAAACTGCCTTCCCTAGGAGTCGATTTTACCAAATATTTATCGCCAAAATTGAGTGTTAGCGCGAACCCCCTCCCTCCCCACCCATATGTGACGTCACCATGCAGTGTCACGATACACACAGTATGAACTGCCTGACAAGACTCTGTGTGTGGATGTGTTTGTGTCTAGTTGTACAATCTAGTGTTGGATGCTTGTTATTATAAGACTCCGTGTGTATATGTGTGTGTGCCTAGATGTACAGTCCAGTGTCGGATATTTGTTATTAAAACTCTATCAAACTGTAGCCGGAGTCAGTACCCGCCCTGGTATGACCTTAGATGTTGCCAGGACGTAAAACTTCAATAACCAACCACTTCAGCCGGCCTTTTCTCTCTCAAAGTAAGAGCACTCTCCATAAAAGCGCCAGTGCGTCATGGCATACCTGAGGAACCATGGGTGCTACCCGATGAGCCCAGTTCCTAAATAGTGTGCGGCACCAGGCCCTATATGGGCGGACTTTATTCAGGTGTGTCACGTGTTGTGAACGCCACTTAAAGGTGCATGAGTCCGATGGTTTTGAGTTTCTATAAATTTTCTGCGAAAAATATATGAGGAGTTCAGGTGCAAAACCATCTAAGCACCAATCCAAAAATTGACGTAAACATTGGATTCAAACCCTCAAAAAGGTAATTTTTTACATTCCTACATATTTTGTTCGTTGCCCCATTATCAAGGCATTACAAGAAAAGTGGAATTAGTGAGAATAAAATTAGATTCAGGTAAATTCTTTAATTTTAATTAGATTTTTGGATTGGTGTTTACCGGGTTTTGCGCCTGAACTCTTCATATTTAGTTGTTTATTATCTACCTTACATTTAGTTTGAAATAACTTTTATTTTAAATGGCTAACTTTTTAAATATCTGAAGTGCAAAAATGTAAAATTACTTTTGACGAGCATGCCAAAAAATAAAACCATAGGCTTCTGCAGTAACAGATTCTATTAAATTGGTTCGGCATTCCCTTCTATGTGGCAACACATGCTTAATAAGTGCACTGGTATCTAAGTTATATATGTAAAATGTAATTTAGATAATTGTTTTGATTTTGAAAATTTGATGTTTTCATCAGACTATGCAGTTTTAATATGTGCACCAATATCTAAGTCAGGTATCAATCAATCAATAGTTCCATCCTCTAGTCGAGGGTTGGATGCAATGGTTCTCCACTTGTCCCGATGTTGTGCTGTTCTGATAGACTGTGAATAATTCAAGCCTGTCCACTCTGAAATATTTGTAAACCATGATGTTCTTGGTCTCCCTCTCCCTCTGCTGCCATTCACCTTCCCTTCCAACAATGTACGGTATATTGAACTCTGACGAATGATGTGGCCAAAATAAATAAGTTTCTTTGTCTGTATAGTGGCAAACAAGCTTTTCTTATTTTTATTTTTCTGAGAACTTCTTTGTTGGTGATCTTCTTTGTCCATGATATTTTCATCATCCTTCGATAAGTCCACATCTCAAATGCTGCTAAACGTTTGTACATTTTCTTAGAGATTGTCCATGTCTCTGCCCCATACATTAGAGTAGACCACACATAACACTGAAGAATACGCTTCCTTGTTTGTATTAATATATTACTTGATGTTAACACTCTATTCATTTTGGAGAATGTTGTTCGGGCTATTGTTATCCTTCTTTTAATTTCTTCCTCACATCTCCCATCATTTGTAATCTTTTGTCCGAGATATATGAATTCGGATACTTGTTCTATGTTTGTGCCATCTATGGTTATATTGACATTTGGTTTGTCTGTCTTTTTACTTATAACCATTGTTTTGGTCTTCCTGGCATTCATCTTCATGTTGAATAGTATTCCAGCTTTATTGATTCTATTCACTATATCTTGTAGGTTTTTCTCACTGTCTGCTAGTATTACACTGTCATCGGCATATCTAAGATTGTTGATGTTCATGCCACCTATTGTCACTCCCTTGCAATCTTCAATGTGTCTGAAAATCATCTCTGTGTACAGGTTAAATAGACATGGTGACAATACACACCCCTGTCGAACTCCTCGTTTAATCATAACTTCATCCGATAGGCCCTGCTCCATTTTTATAAATGCACGTTGTGTCCAGTATAAGTTCACAATTAGTTTAATGTCTTTGCCATTGACACCAATATCTTGTAAACATTTGATTAACAGTTCATGATTGACTCGGTCGAAGGCCTTCTCATAGTCAATAAAGCAGGCATAAACATCCTGGTTCACTTCACAATAACGTTCACAAATCATTCTCATATTGAAAATCCCTTCACGTGTACCTCTTCCAGATATAAACCCACTTTGTACGTTACTGATTTGTTCTTCAATTTTCTGTCTGTTTCTCAGTAAAATTATTTTCAGGATCATCAAGTCAGGTATGTAGAATCAAATTCAGATAATTGTTTTTGTTTTGAAAATTCATCGGACTATGCAGCTTTAATAAGTGAACCAGTATCTAAGTCAGATATATAGAATCAAATCCAAGTCATTAAAAAAAAAAATTTAATTTCATGTTTTTCATCGGACTGTGCAGCTTTAATATGTCCACCATTATCTAAGTCAGATATGTAGAATCAAATCTAGGTCAGTGTTTTGGATTTAAAAATGTTATAGTTCATCGGACTATGCGGCTTTAATAAACTTAAAGCTGCGTTTACACTTCGCCGCAAAGTGCGCGCGTCGCAACGCGTCGTGTCGCAAACACGCCGTCATAGGTGGCGCCACTCGATGACGTTGCTGTGACGTCACGGAGCGTCAACGAGACCCGGTGTAAACGCCACGCCAAATACGCCCGTATTTTGATGCTGTCGTGTCAACGCGTCTTTACGCTAAACACGGCATATAATCCAGTAAAAGCAGACTCTTCGTAACCAAAACAATTAGGCCTAAAGCTAAGATTCCATATACGCGGTATGCGGTATGCGAATACTGCTGCATTTGCCATAGGAAACAACAGGAACTTTGACTTTACTTCACAAATTGGGAGCAAAAAATCCCGAAAATGCCATGGGTATCTATCTCGCATACCGCATACCGCGTATATAGCCTCTTAGTCTTAGCTTAAAGTTGAATAGTCCAATGGTCTTGATTTTCTGACATTTTTATGAGATAATTATATTAAATTGATCATTATAATCTACCTCAATTTAGATTGAAGTAACTTTAATTGAAATGGCTACCTTTTGAGATATTTGAAATTCAAACATGTGAAAATAATTTTGGCAAGCACGCCAAAACTCTGATACCACAGGCTTCTGCAGTAACAGGTTCTATTCAATCGACTCAGCTTTCCCGTCTAAGTTCTATGTGGCAACACATACTTAATAAGTGTATCAGTATCTAAGTTAGCTATGTAGAATCAAATCTAGATAATTGTTTTGATTTTGAAAATTTGATGCTTCATCGGACTATGCAGCCTTAAGCTAAGGTTCCATAGAGTACGCTGTATGGGGCATGCCATTCGCATTCGCATTTGCACCGATTGGTCCATTGAGCGATCCACTTTGTCGTCAACACATTCGCATTCGCAAGCGGACATATGGAAGTAAAACCGTGTGTTTAATCCACATACTTTCCCTTTTTTTAAAGGTCACATTCGCATACTGTGTAGTATGGAATGTTATCTTAACGCGAGTTGATCCTACGTATGCAACTTAGATACATGTGTAGATTACTCATAGGCCTACAACATTTAGGCTATAGCTGTTTGGTAGGCTACTCCTGTCTTAAGGCCCTGTCAGACCTTGGCGGACTGGGGAACCGGACGAGAACCGGACACTGTCCGGTTGTGTACGGCGATGTCCGGTTACCGTCTGGTAACCATCCGGCATTGTCCGGTGGTGTCCGGCAGTGTCCGGTACAAGTTTTGAACATGCACAAAACTTCTACCAGACACCGTCGGGCTGAGGTGTCCGGTTGGTGACCGGTTTGTCCGGTACATGTCCGGTACCCATCTGTACATGTCTGGTACCCATCTGTTGGTGTCTGTTTTGTCCGGTACATATCCGGTACCCATCCGTTACATGTCCGGTTCTCGTCCAGTACATGTACGGTACATGTACGGTACTTATCCGGTTGTCCAGCAGCAATTGACCCAATTACACTCCATTTCGATACATTTCGATACATTTTGTGTACCGGAGAGCACCGGACTAGACAATTCTTTGTCCGGTGGTCTCCGGTGCTCAGTCTGGTGAGGTGTGACAATGGCTTAAGGCTGCTACCCTAAAAATACCCCCCCCCCCCATCCCCCAAAAAACAACTCTGCTAAACAAAGACTGCCCAGCATTTCGTGGCCGATTCAACATAGAAATCTAACTTCTGTCTTTGTTTAGATGTAATCATACATATCCAACTTAGATGCTGGATCATTCATCAAACATATATGGAATGCTAATTAAGTCAATTTAATCAAATCCTGTCATTGTTGTAAGTTATACAAGCCTATCAATAGTATCATGTCCAGTATTTCGGTGGGCACACCAATATTATTTCTCACGTGTCCACTAGAAACGTCTCCAAAGTTAGCCGTTTTTAATCAAAGTTACGGTAAACTTAGAGAAAAGTAGGTTATAACGATCAACCTAATATAAGTATTCACAAAATATGGCACACACTCAAAACCATTGAATTATGACAATTTAATAGATACAAAAAAAATTCTTTTGAGATTGAGGTTGGTCGTTTGTTGTTTTACGTCCTAGGAACCTCTAATGTCACATCACTCAAGTTGGGTTGTTGCTGGAGTGTTACGTTCTGGCATATGAGGACGGGGGTCATATGAGGACGGGGGTCATATCATGCCGGGTACCAACTTGTGGGATTACACACTCATGGTGACTTTATAGTGATGTCCCACTGGGAGACCAGGTCACTGGCACCATGATCCAATATCCCACACGGTCACATTATCCTGATACTGTGCTAACCAGTCCTTGTCCTATGCTATTAAAGGCCCGGTCACATACACGTTAGTGAACATTGTTGAACGTAGGAGGCTAACTTAGTTAAACGTAGTTGAACATAGTTGAACATAGTTCAACGTACCGGCATCCATACTTCTCCATGATGAGAATGTGATAAGAATGTGTGTGGGCCGTGAGTTCCGATTTAAGCTTTGGACATGTTCAAAAGAGAGGTACATTTGAGGCAGATGTAGACTCTGTGATAATAACGTACTCTAGTGTACTCTAGCGTACTTCTTACTGTACTCTGGCATACTCTATCGTACCCTAGCATACTTTGACCCGCACACAACATTGGCCGTTCTACCATGGTCACATAGCCGTTAGTGGACGAAGTTGAACGTAGTTGAATGTAGTAGAGGGCAACGTAGTTCAACGTAGTTGGACATAGGGGGATCCATACCGTAACATACCAGGATCCATACCGTAACGTATTTATCCATGGGTGATCAACCAAAACCTGCCATACCTTAACATAGTTTAATGTAGTGAGAGCACGTTTCACCCACGTTAATCTATCCTATGTTCAACTACGTTCAACTATGTTCACTAACGTGTATGTGACCAGGGCTTAATGCCGAGCGCCAGGCTAGGTTGAGACAAGTATCAATTTTATAAGTCATTGGTTTGACTCGCCTGCGATTCGAACTCCCGACCTTCCGCAAGGGATTGAGGTGTGTGTGAGTGGTTGTGGGGGTCAGGGTGTGGGTGGAGGTGGGGGTGGGTAGCTTCCCCCGTACCAATCCCTGAACCCAAAGCATGTGCCCTTGCTATAAATATACAATGTGAATATCACGCATGCGTGTGCATGTTTCTAGGTGTGTGTGTGTCTCGGTGCGTGCATAACATGACATGCATTTTGGGGGGCATGCCTGTGGTTGTTGGTTGTTGGAGTTTTACATCCTGGCAACATCTATGGTCATATCAGGATGGGTAGCGAATTGTGACAGTGCGCACTCATGGCAATTTTGCAGTGCTGCCCCACTGGGAGACCAGACTGCTGGCACCATGGCCATATATCCTACATCGACACATTATCCTGATACTGTGCTAACCACTCCTTGCCCTATCCTATTAATGTCGAGCACCAGGATAGATAGCAAAACGTATCAATTTTATAAGTCATTGGTTTGACTCGGCTGGGATTCGAACTCCCGACCTTCCACACGGAATTGAGGTGGGTGGGGGTTGGGGTGGAGGTGGAGGTGGAGGTGGAGGTGGAGATGGTGTCGGTAGCTTTCCCCGCCCCCACCGCCTGATCCAGATGCATACGGTCTCGCTAAAAAATATACCATATGAATTTTTACCAAATGGAATGGCCGAATGAGTTGAGCGTCTGTCTCCCGAGAGGGTAGATCGTGGGATTCGAACCTTGATCGAGTCAAGCCTATGACTTAAAACCCAGGCGTTCGGCATTATTAGGATAAGGCAAGGACTGGTTAGGTCATTATGACGATAATATGACTGAGTGGGATATCAGGTCATGGTACTGGTGGCATGGAATTCCAGTGGGGCAGCACTATAACATCACCGTGAGTGCGCACTGTCACAAGTCGCTACCCGTCATGGTATGACCTTAGATGTTGCCAGGACGTAAAACAACCATCCAACCAACCAACCAACCATATGAATATCACACATGCGTGTGCATGTGTCCAGATATAGGGGAGCGGGACGTAGCTCAGGCGGTAGAGTGTCCACCTGTGAAGGTGTGGGTCAGGCGATCGATCTTGCTCAATGCACCCATTTGCAGTTTGGGCTATTTTCCGTTCCAACCACTGTTCCACAACTGGTTCATCAAAGGCTGCGCTATGTGTTGTCCTGTATGTGCGAAAGTGCATATAAAAGACCCTTTGCTGTTTATCAGAAACAGTAGCCTATGTGGCAGCAGCTGGTTTGCTCTAAAGAAATATGTCAGAATGACCATATGTTTGACGTCCAATAGCCGATGATAAAAATCAATGTGCAATAGAGGGGTCATTAAATAAAACACAAACCCTGTGTCAAGGTGTCTGTCTCGGTATGTGCATAAGATGACATGGATTCAGTGGGCATGCCTGTGTATCCCGACAGACATACCAGAGATGAGAAGAGGACAAGTGCTCACTGGTCACTAATCATACACAACTCGACCCTGTCATCACTCAGCTATCACCAGGACACCATGGCCAAACGGGTAGAGCGCAGACTTCCCATTTGATAAGTCGGGAGTTGGATTCCCGGTCAAGTCAAACCAATGACTTACAAAATCAATACTTGTCGCTACCTTAGCCTGGCGCTTGGTATTAATAGGATAGGGCTCGTTAGCTCAGTATCAGGATAATAATGTGACTGAGTGGGATATCAGGTCATGGTGCCGACGACCTGATTCCCCACTGGGCCAGCTCTATGAAATCGCAATGAGTGCGCACTGTCACAAGTCGGTACCCGTCCTGATATGACCGCAGATGTTGCCAGGATATAAAACTCCAACAATCAACCATCACACAGCTATCATAGTGACAAGCATCATGATGAGTGCAGTCATTGTGGGGCAGCTCTCACGGTCAATTACTACCGAGATATGTACCCGCGTGTGGTTGCTGTAGAGATAATTGCCCTTCAAATCACAAGACCTCATTTTCTTTGAAGTAAAGTAAAACAGGTAATATCCGGGTCTAAACTGTACTTCCCTAGCAGTATATCATGGTTCGCTGTTGGAGTTTTACGTCACGGCAACATCTAAAGCTAGGATTCCTTACATGCGGTATGCGGCATGCGAATGCCAATGCGGCATGCAGCATGCAAACAGGTTGATTCCTTTCACGCGGCATGCAGCATGCAGCGATTTGGTTTGACTAGTACGCAGTAACAACTTTAAAAAGTCCATATTTTCTTTAATATTAGAGCGATTTTCACAAATGACGTGTCATTTTTATTTAAAATTCAATATACTAACAGGTGAAATCCATTAAATCAAGCTCAAAAACTATTTTTGCAAATTACTGAATGTCGTATATGCGGTGTAGATACCCAATGTGATAGGGGAAGCCTCCCCCGCCCCATTAAGTGAAACCCCACACCCTGCCTTATCAGGCATGTTGAGAGAGTTTTGTATACGATCTGTGGTTTAGTTTCGATACCATACGGGAAACACACCAGCTGGTGGGTTTCCCCTTGCGTTTGGTATTCGCATGACGCACCGATGGCTACAGGGACTGATTCAGTTGCTGCATTCGCATTCGGAGGCATGGAAGCACCCCCCTCCCCCCATTCACTTAGATGCTTTTCCATTTTTTGCCGCATTCGCATTCGCATACTGCATACTGCGTGTAAGGAATGCTAGCTTAAGGTGATATCAGGACGGGTACTGACTTGTGACAGTGTGCACTCATGGCGAATTTATAGTGCAGCCTCACTGGGAAATCACGCTGCCAGCACCATGGCCTTATATCCCACTCAGTCACATTATCCTTACACTAACCAGTCCTTGCCCTGTCCTAGTAATGCTGAGCGCCAGGCTAGGAAGTAACAAGTATCAATTTTGTAAGTCATCGGTTTGACTCGACCGGGAACCGAACTCCCGATCTCCCGCACGTGAGGCTCACGCTCTACCGATTGGGCAACCGCGCCCGGTTAGGTAGTAGTGTAAGACCCCCCTCCCCCCCCACCACCCCCGACACACAATAAGAATGGTTAGTAGGAATACTGTGTTCATGGGTTCACAGAGATTTTAAAGCCCCGGGCATGGCAGGAACACATCTCCACTTCCGGGTATGTAAGAACGCCGGGTGTCAGCTCCAGTCCTTCCTCAGGGACCAGCAGACAGTAATAAACGAGATCGCGGTTCCGAGTGCGCATGCGCTGAAAACGGCGTTGGGATCAAAGCAAAGGCGTAAAGGCCATTGAGTTTGCCGTTACGTGTAGGGCAAAACCTCCATTTTATTCAAAATTAATAGAAATACATAACAATTTGGCACAAACATGGACGGAAGGATGCAATATAATAATATAATGAATATGTTTAAGACACAACTCTCCATAATTAAGCATTTTGAGTTACGAAACATACAATTTCAGTCACTTTACAGGCTGATGTTTACATCACCATTGATTAGCCAGAAGTAATTCTTGTTCTAAATATTAAAATGTCAAATGTGTCAACAAAAACTTGTTTCAAAGAAATATATAACCAATATCTGATTAACCCTACTCATTTTCTATTTCTACATATGGCATTAACCATAGGATATAAATAAAATCATGAATAAAATAAGTAAAACTGGCTATGGCTCTAACACTAGTCTGAGTGCCCAGATTTGTTTAAATCTAAATGCACATGGCATAAGATGTGCTGATTATATTGATGTAAATGCAATGCTGAATAAAAGATTAATATCTTAATTTATTATATATATATTTTTTAGTTAGTATTCTATGTTTCAAATAAGAGCTGAGATGAGCTGAAACTAGCACATTTCATAGCTGCACCCAGTGTATTAGCATGTGCCATGTGCTTCTCGCGAGTTTGTTTTGCTCTGACACATCCCACAATGCACCGCGCAGCTGCAACGGTGATGTATGCTATCGGAATGCTCCTATGGACGGATTAGCCGGAGGGGGGGGGGGGGGGGGAATTTCAATTTCTGACAATTGGACTTCTCATATCTTAGCATATAGAGCATCAGGAAAGTATCCAGGTCAAGTATCAATTGCCTTATCGGAGTAATGCCGACCACAGCTATTCGTCTTACAAGTCTTTGGTTTGACTCGGCCAGGGTTCGATCCCACATCCCCCATCACATGAAACTAGTGCCCTAATATAGGTAATACTATGGTCATCTTGATTTGATTCTACATGTTCAACTTAGCACTTATTGACTTGATTAAGCAATTGTTTTTGCAGAAAATAATTATTTTTTAATTGTTTAAAATCACAGAAAAACACATTCCTGACGAAGCATATGAGGCACCCATAGAACAGAAATTCTGCAGAAAAGAGCAATTCTGACAATATTTAATGCATTTTATAATGGCCACACCGGTCCATTATTCAAACGGTCTAGAATTTTAAAGATGTCCGACCAATATAGGCAGGAGTCTTATTATTCATGCATGATTTTGTGAAAAACCGACTGACGATGTAATTTTCAAATCTGTTTTGTTATAATCGTGATATCAATAGCTTAAATGAAATGAGATAAGCAGACTTATTTCATGAAGTGGCTCCGAAGTCAAAGTTTGTTGACAAACTCCCATTATCCGCATATCCCACTTTATGGAATGCATGGTACCCTGCCATTGAGGTGAACGTCTCATGGTCACGTTTTAAATGTGGGATAAAATCTGTACTATCGAATCAATATGCAGATACAGTAAATTGTAACAACAAATTATGTCGTGATTTTTACCCAGGGCATATAGAACCAATATTTGAATCATGGAATTTGTCTAATGATGACCGGGTCCTGATCTCATCGCATCTTTTTCAAAGCATGTGTTTGTTTCCTTAAAGAGCAGTCTGCAGGTTATTTGTATATTAGTTCCATGGCTCATGATTTTGTTTTATGGATTATTTTCTTTATAAGGGGCAGTGGGAAGACAACCATTAATGGTTAAACTGTTCCTACAATTTCTATTGTCAACACAATAGTATATGTTTGTGGAATAATGTATAGAAATTGTGAATAAAAAATGTCTTAAGTGTCTTAATGTCTTATGATGTCATAATGTTTTACATGCACGTCAAATTATTATTTAGCATGTCTTCAAATATTTCAAAAGTTAGCCATTTATGATAAAGGTTATTTCAAACTAAAATAAAGTAAATTATAAATATTATCATAATACATTCATCTTTTTTGCGGGGTGAAAGGGCAGAAACCTAAAATCAACACACTATTCAACTTTAACCTAATGTTCGCATATACTCTGAAAATCTAGAATTAGGATAAAAGTGAAACGAAGGATTGTGTTTTATATGCGCAAAATTGTGTACAGTTTCAAAATTGGAACTTCAGTTATAAAAAATAATAATAATAAAGAAGAAAAGGAAGCTAACAAAGAGTTAGTGAAACTCAAAATTGTTTATAGTTTCCCAATTGGAACTTCAGTTATAAAAAATAATAAGAAATAAGAAAAGGAAGTTAACAAAAAGTTAGTAGATGGTGCCCTGTGCACAAATACCTTGAGCGTACTGTAAGGTATAGGTTAATGTGTTCTGGGGACAATTAGCGATATAATTGTGTGGAATGGCAAACGGTAGGTGGAAGGAAGGGGGGGGGGGGCTGCATCACTATGATTAAGACAACAAAATGTTGGGATATGTTTCTTGTTCTCAAATGTGATGAGACTAAACTAAAAGTTATTCGAAACAACTTGATTAAAATATATATATACAGTATCATCATCATCATCATCATGCTGTCGGTCGCGATGTGACAAAGACTGCTTTCACTACTTGACTGCCACTCTCCATTTAGCTCTCTTGTACATTTCATGAAAGCTGCCTGCAAAAGTGTTGAAGTGCTGCGGGCTTTTGCAAGTTACCAGCAGCACTTTCTCGGGGAGCAAATAGAGGTTTCACACCGGCAAGAACATGTCAAGACAGGCGCAAAACTATTTGTCCCTGCAGTGGCTGGTCGGGAGATGTTGGGAGTTCCATACATCAACCGCCCTTAATGCTGCCACAGTGACATGGTTTTCTGTTTAGGGTTTGCTCCCTTAGCCTTCGGTTCTGTCAATGACCTGTACCACAAGGCAGTGGTTTACAACTCTGCAAGGCAGGGGAGTCAAGCTCCCTGAGGTATTGCTATACCCGCAACACCTGCATATTGCTATACCCGCAACACCTGCATACCAACAGTATAACCTCTCTAAATCGAACGATCATGGGACCGACTTTAAATGAAGAGTTCAGGCGCAAAACCTGTAAACGCCAATCCAAAAATCGAGATAAACATTGGAATCAAACCTCGAAAAAGCTCATTTCTTTATATTCTTACTTTTTTGTTCATTGCTCCATAATCATGTGATCATAAGAAATGTGGAATTACTGAGAATTAAAATTATCTTCAGGTAAAAATCTTGTATTATTAGATCGGCGTTTACATGGTTTTGCGCCTGAACTCTTCAAATGATCCATTTAGGGAGGTGGTCGGTTTAGGGATTTTTTCATTTCGGTACACTGGTATTCGGTATTGTATGGGTGATCATTTGGGACCTAAATAAAGCAATCGATATATGGGAGTGGTCGATCTGTGGAAGTGGTCGGTTTGAGAGATGTTACTATATATCAATTGTAGATGCGCTTCATTTATATTAGATGGAAACATTTTCTACAAGAAATGGAATAGTGTGCTTCAATACATAGCAAAACAGAAAGGAAAGAAGACCTCACTGAAAGTGACAACAAATATATATATAATTATATATAGCACCCTAAATTAAAATCTTGAAATCGTTCATTAAATGATCGTCACTCAGGATTCACTCAGGAACTTCCAATTAATATATTAACAAAAGGAAAATATAGGCTGGGAGGAATAGAGAGAGAGAAAGAGAGACAGGTGGAGAGAGGCACAGAGAGAAAGAAAGAGAAACAGATGGGGAGACGCACAGAGAGAGAGGGGAAGAGAGACAGATGGAGAGAGGCAGAGAGAGACATAGAGAGAGAAAGAGAGACAGATGGAGAGAGGCACAGAGAGAGAGAAAGGGGGGAAGAGAGAGAAAAGGAAAGAAAGAGAAAGAGAGATGGAGAGAGACAGAGAAATGAAGAGAAAACAGACGAGAGAGAAAGAATATTGTTTGGGTGTGATTTGATGCCATGTCTGCAGCAAATTCAGAGGTGCCAAGGAGATAAGAGTGTGAGTAGGAATTTTTTTTTTGGTGGTAAATATTTTTATTCATCTGAATACATATTTTGTCAGCGCCGGGGCACTGCTCTTCCAGTCGTTGGAGTGATCGCATTTGATTTGTACATAGTAGAAGTGGACTGTGTTACATTGTGTGCCTGATACACAAATTGTAAATAGGGAGAAATAGTGTGGCTGAACGGGAGTCGTGTGGGACTGGGAGGGGGTTACACACAAATGTTGCATTCTGATGAAAAATATGCATAATTCTTCTTTTTTTTTTAAACCAACCTGAGATGATTCTTTCGCATGATATTACAAATTAAAAGCGGGAATCGGGAGATGGTTATATTGTTATATTTTACCATCTACCACATTGAGACATCGTGCCACCGTAACGGACTCACACACCGCCCCCACCTGCCGCGACCCCTGCGATGAGTCCATTATGACCGAGCGTAACGCCAAACTAACACTAGTTTCGGCCGTTCTCACCAGAGGGCGCCACCTCAGCAAGAGCGAGTCGAGGCGAGACGGGGAGGGGAGGGGAGGGGAGGGGAGGGAAGGGAGGGGGAGGGGAGGGGAGGGGAGGGGAGAGGAGGGGAGGGGAGGGGAGGGGAGGGGAGGCGGGACGGGGCTGGGCGGGGGCGGGACGGGGCTGGGTGGGACGGGACAGGACGGGGCTGGGTGGGGCGGGACGGGGCGGGGCAGGGTGTGCGGGGCGGGACGGCCCAGACTGGGCGGGGCGCGGCGGGGCGGTGCGTGCGGCCGGCCACAAGGTGAAGGGCAGTCACCTGTAGAGACAATTACAGGCTGGTGGTGCACACGGGTAATTAGGGCGATAATTGGGCAGAGACCGACAGATTATGCACAGGTAAGAACTGGCGTTATGGTTAATTATCGGCGTACTGGTATGTTAGTTGCAAAAATAACTGCCCCCCCCCCCAACACACACACCTCTCCTACCGTTTGGCAACGCTACTCTTAAATTACCGGACGCGGTGATTGAATCGTTGGAACGCAGACCTTCCTTGTAAAAGGTCGGGTGTCTGAAACCCAGCCGAGTGAACCCAATGACTTACAAAATTGATACGTATCGATACTTATCCTGGTGATTGGCTTTACTAGGATATGGCAAAGACTGGTCAGCTCAGTATCAGGATAATGTGACTGGATGTGATATGAGGTCATGATGCTGGTGACCTGGTCTCCCAGTTGGGTATCACTATAAAGTCGTCATGAGTGTGCACTGTCACAAGTCAGTACCCGTCCTGACTACCAGGTACTTTGAGCTAAAGCTGACATCATTCTGATAATTATATCCATTTTCTCGCAGATGCTGCCACATG
The DNA here is from genome assembly GCA_030323885.1 of Branchipolynoe longqiensis. Lineage (NCBI taxonomy): Eukaryota > Metazoa > Annelida > Polychaeta > Phyllodocida > Polynoidae > Branchipolynoe > Branchipolynoe longqiensis. The sequence goes on from CM059186.1 coordinate 14,096,249, forward strand.
CCCTATATAATTCCCTACTCAATGTGAAATCGATAGACTACAACTGGTAAGCACGGCAATACATTCTGTTATACAGAAAACAACTAAAATGGATTTGTCGGTGTTTGCGCCTGAACCTATATCCTGACTCTTTAATGACCGGTATTCACCCTATTCACGCGCGACCTAATTAGGAATCAGAACGAGGCTGAGTAAGCATTGGTATTGGAAATGGCCATAAGACACTACTGTGTGCCGATGTGTATGAACTACTATAAATTAAAGGAGTAAAATTTGAAGATATTAACTTTTGAAACTATCATAATTATTTTTGCTTACCGTTTTTCTATTTATTGGTCAATTTTCATGAAGATTGAGTGATGGTCAGATGCATTTCAGTAGGCAATGTCAAGAAAGTCACTCACCTTGGCTGCCAATCTTTTCTTAAATTCAAAATTGCATAACTTTCTTAATATAGATATATTAAAAAAATATAGTTTAACCCTTTTAAGGCTTTTATTAATTTGTAATTACTAAAGCCCTGTTTACACGGGCGATTTAAAACGCCTCATATAAAACGACTTGCCTAGATCGACTCACATTTGCCGTGTAAACGCGACTCTGAGGCGTTTTAGGGCTGAATCGATTCATATAAATCGGTGCATGTATACCACCTCGTGGGGTAGTATAGATGAAGCGATTCAGCTGGTTCCCGGGCAGCGATAGTATAAAATAGTAGTGCTTGCCGGCAACAGGCTCGGCTGTAACTAATCGCTGGTGCCCGGCAGTGTTAGGGCCCGATTAGGCCGAAATCTAGTGAATGCGATCATATTTAACAGAATTACATACTCAAATAATGAAATTTAATTAAATTAACCTTAAATTCCAAGCAATATTAACGTAGCAGCTACATCGGCGTCGAATCGACTTGTGTAAACTAAACAAATAGCAGTGCTTGCCGGCTACAGGCACAACACTAAGGCTGCTGGTTCCCGGTCACCGACACACTTTCAAACTCGCTCGTGTAAATGCGCCACTACATCGCCTCATATAAATCGATTTGCCTAAATCGCTTCACAATTTCCCATGTAAACACGGCTTAGGACTAGTTGCTTAACTGTGTTGCACAGATAGCTATGCTGACAGTGCCGCATTACATGATACCACCATAACTATGCAGACTTGAAGTTGACAGTCACATGGTAGTTAAAGAATGGGAAAAATCACCATGCAAGGGTCACCCAATCTTTGTGAAAATTGGCCAATAGATAGAAAACAGGTATACAAAGGTGAGTATGTTAATTTTAAAAATGAATACCCTCAAATTTGAGTGATTTCGAGAGGTTTTGGTCAACAAAAAAGTATTCACATTACTTTACATACAGCGGCGCCTCGCAGATGTGTAAGTGCCCTCGGTCTGGTTTCAACATGGCCGTGGCGTGAATATCAGCATTATCTGTCCAGGCCTGCATTTGAACTAATATTTGCGCAGCCCTTTATTTAAAAAACATACAGGACAATATATAAAATCTTCAGAGATTACAGTTCAAAGGAGCAGGAAAACAAGTCGAGTGTCGTCTGCCTCAGGACAATGCTAACCATGCATGCGTGAAGAGACCACGTGACCACGGGCAACGCCAACTGGTTAACCAGTGAGCCGCATCGACAGATCTGATGAGGAACTGTGTATGGACAGTAAACCCCATACATTTATCTTCGCTCTTTAACCCTGTCAGCAAACCTTTGATTTCGAGTAGAGATTCATCGGTATCATTGAACCATTAAAGTTACATAAATTAAAACTAATTTGTTTGTTGTTGTTTTACGTCCTAGCAACATCTACGGTCATATCAGGACGGGTACAGACTTGTGACAGTGCGCACTCATGGCGACTTTATAGTGCTGCCCCACTGTAAGACCAGGCCGCCAGCACCATGACCTGATATCCCACCCAATGACATTATCCTGACACTGAGCCAACCAGTCCTTGTCCTATCCTAATAAAGCCGAGCACCAGGCTAGGAAGCAACAAGTATACATTTTTAAGTCACCGGTTTGACTCGACCAGGGTTCGAACCCACGATCTACCAACACGGGAGACGGACGCTCTAACTCATTCGGCCAAGATTCTTGAGTTTCTGACATCTTTATACTATATATAGTAAAACCTCTCCAACTTACCACCTCCACAGATCGACCACTCCCCTATATCGATAGCTTTATTCGGGTCCCAAACGATTTCCCATACAATACCATTGTAACGATTTTTTTTAAACCGTAAATCAACCACCTCCCTAAATGGACCATTTAAAGTCGGTCCCATGCTCAGTCGATTTAGAGAGGGTTTACTGTGTGTACATGTATATATTTATATATCTTATTGATTTAAAGTTGCGTAATCCGATGGTTTAGAGTTTCTGTCATTTTCTGAGATAATACATTAGATTGATCGCTCTAGCCTACCTTACTTTAGTTTGAAGTAACTTTTATTTTAGATGGTTAACTTTGGAGATATTTGAAGTACAACCATGCAAAATTAATTTTGGCAAGCACACCAAAACTCTGACACCATAACCATCTGCAGTAACAGGTTCTCTTACTTTACATCTATATTCCCGTCAGTGGGATGACAAATGGTTAATAAGTGCACCATTATTTAAGTTAGATATGTAGAATCAAATCTAGATAATTGTTTTGGTTTTGAAAGTTTGATATTTTCATCGGTCTATGCAACTTTAACTCGTAAACCTATAAGAAATTTGAAGTGAAAAAATGTCATATCAATTTTAGTGTTCGCGCCTGAAACGCTTCACATGAATTTTGCTAGCCTGTTTGTGAAGATAGCAGAGAATAAAACTACAGCAAGTGTGTAAAGCGCCTGTCACACCTTACCGGACTGAGTACCGGACACCACCGGACAAAGAATTGTCTAGTCTGGTGCTCTCCGGTAAACAAAATCTATCGAAATGTATCAAAATGGAGAGTAATTGGGTCAATTGCCACTGGACAACCGGACAAGTACCGTACATATACCGGACATGTACCGGACTAGAACCGGATGGCCCGACCATCAACCGGACACGTACCGGACTGTATTTTTTTGATTTTCTTGGTATTGTCGTGGGGGTGATGAAAATGGGAAATATTGCGCATAGAATGGGACTCGAACCCACATCTCTTTGCATTCCAGGCCAGTGTGCTAACGATTACACCACCTAGGCTCCCTGATATGAACACACTACCCATGCCTACCTGTCTATGTGGTTAGGTCAGTGCTGACTACTACAGAATATATATATTTTATTGACGTTCTCGCCACCGGACAATTCCGGAGGCAAACTGGACACCAACGGATGGCTACCGGACACCAACGGATGGCTACCAGACATGTACGGAAGGGTACCGGACATGAACCGGACACTAACCGGACAAATCAGTCCGGTGGTGTTCGGTAGAAGTTTTGTGCATGTTCAAAACTTGTACCAGACACCACCGGACACCGCCGGATGGGTACCGGACATGTACCGGACATCGCCGTACACAACCGGACAGTGTCCGGTTCTCGTCTGGTTCCCCAGTTCGGTAAGGTGTGATTGGGCCTTAATGAATGTACCAGTAGCTCAGGTGGACATGTGGAATAAAATCTAGCAAAGTGCTTTGGTTGAAAAAATGTGATACTTTCATCAGGTTATGCAACTTTAAGGATTACAAGGATGAAGGTTGGTTGTTGGAGTTTTACGTCCTTGCAACATCTAAGGTCATATCAGGATGGGTACCGGCTTGTGACAGTGCGCGCTCATGGCGACTTTATAGTGCTACCCACTGGGAAATCAGACCGGCAGCACCATGACCCGATATCCCACTCAGTCACATTATCCTGACACTGAGCGAATCGGTCTTACAAATATGTAGGTACTTACCGTAACAAATAAAACTAAGAAACGTTATCAAATTCCAAGCCGGGTATGTACGCGTGTTTTGAGCTGTAGAATATGTCCTTTTTTTCTTATATAAAAAGGGAGGGTATTCTCATTACACAGATCCAGAAGAGTTAGCTTCAGTGACACACATTCTGATATATATATATATAAACACAGTGAAACCCAGTATATATATATATATATATATATATATATCATCATCATCATGCTGTAGATCGCAATGCGACAAAGTCTGCTTTCATTACTTTACAAGGTGCAGTTGTGCATTTCATAAATGCTGCTTGCAAAGTGTTGAAGTGCTGATGGCTTTTGCAAGTTACTAGCGGCACTCTCTCGGGGAGCAAGTAGAGGTCTCACACAGGCAAGAACACATCAAGACAGGTGCAAACTATTTGTCCTTGCAGTGGCTGGTCGGGAGATGTTGGGAGGTCCGTTCCATTCATCACCACCCTTAATGGTGCCATGGTGCCATGGTTTTCTGTTAGGGTTTGCTCCCTTAGCCTTTGGTTCTGTCAAGAACCTGTAACCCAAGGCAGTGGTTTTCAACTTTGCAAGGCAGGGCTGTCAAACTCCCTGAGGTATTTTAGCAGATAGGTATCAGAGGTATTCCATATACACATCCAAGCAATATCTAATAGGCCTGTCACATTATGACGCTTCTTACCAGCACGCCGCCAATGCGAAAAATCACTTTTAATCGTCGAGATACGTCAAACTTTTCGGCAATGTATTGGTAGCGTGCGGCCGACGTTGTTGTAAAAGTTTGGCGCGCCGTCCTGATATGACCTTAGATGTTGGTAGGATGTAAAACAACAAAAAGCAACCATTTGGCTAAACATGTGGGAACGACCCTCACGCGCGCACGGTGTGTGCCTAGCGTTCGCATAATGTTATTCCAGCGATGTCGACATGCTTCTGACGTCGCCATAATGTTGGCACCCGCGCGTTTTCGGTCATCGAAAGTTTTGCGCAAGCACAAAACTTCACCAATCCAATGACGTGCGTCGCCGACCCTCGTTGACGTCCATCAAAGAATACCAACGTGCACCTAACACGTGCGTAACACTTCCTGACGTTGCGCCAAAAAGTGACAAACGTCGAGGCGCGTTGGCGAGAAGCGTTGTAATGTGACAGCACCATAAGATCATTTGAGGATGGGTACCGACTTCTGCACACACATATCGAATTTATTGTGCTACCTCACTGGAAGACCAGTCTGTTGGCACCATGACTCAAGACCCTACTCAGTCACATAATCTAGATACCGAACAAACCAGTCCTTTCCCTAGCCTATTAAGGCTTAGTGCCAGGCTAGGTATAAATGTGGGAAGCTATTGAAACTACCAACCCCAAAAAGTTAGATAAGATCTGTGGAAAAACCACCCACGTGAGACTGCAAAGAAATGTAGAACAGTTCCTCGAATAATGTGAATAAGCGAATTGCCTGACACCAATTTGGCTGTCTGTGGGTCACGAATATCCTCGCGGGCAGTCTGAGCTAGTATACATAGTATATATATACATATATACATATGTGTATATATATATATATATGTATATATGTATATATATATGTATATATCCTCCGGTGCAACTGACACTGGTCTACATCCGGTGGAGGCGAGGAGGGTAAGTGGAGCCACCGGTACAGTGTTGGTCTTACGGAGTATAACAAATAATAGTAATAATTAACCCTTACGTATCTTTATACTTATATAATGCGTTATACATCACATATATATGCATATATATATATGTATACATATACAGATATATAGGGAAAGGACTGGTTTGTTCGGTATTCCTCCGAGCTAGTGGAGGAGAAGCTCCGCGCTGGAGGCGGAGGAGCCTGCTGGTACTACCTACCCACCCCGTGGAGGGGGGGGGGGGGTAGTACCACTCACTCCAGGTATTATTACATGCGATAACGGGCTTATCACTACCCATACATATGTGTATATATGTATATATATGTATATATATATATATGTGTATATATATGTGTGTATATATATGTGGCTTGCTGGCCACAGCATTCGTCAGAGTTCAATATACCGTACATTGTTGGAAGGGAAGGTGAATGGCAGCAGAAGGAGAGGGAGACCAAGAACATCATGGTTTACAAATATTTCACAGTGGACAGGCTTGAATTATCAGAACAGCACACCATCGGGACAAGTGGAGAACCATTGCATCCAACCCTCAACTAGAGGACGGAACTATTGATTGATTGATATGTGTATATATATGTATGTATATATATATATGTATATATATATATATGTATTTATATATATGTGTATATATATGTGTATATATATGTGTATATATGTATTTATATATATATGTATATATATATATGTATATATATGTATATATATGTATATGCAGGTATTGTGTATGCAGGTATTGCAGGTGTATGCAGGTATTGCAGGTATAGCAATACCTCAGGGAGTTTGACGCCCCTGCCTTGCAGAGTTGTAAATCACTGCCTTGTGGTACAGGTCCTTGACAGAACCGAAGGCTAAGGGAGCAAACCCTAAACAGAAAACCATGTCACTGTGGCAGCATTAAGGGCGGTTGATGTATGGAACTCCCAACATCTCCTGACCAGCCACTGCAGGGACAAATAGTTTTGCGCCTGTCTTGACATGTTCTTGCCGGTGTGAAACCTCTATTTGCTCCCCGAGAGAGTGCCACTGGTAACTTGCAAAAGCCAGCAGCACTTCAACACTTTTGCAGGCAGCTTTCATGAAATGTTGTCATCAGACAGGCTACCAAAGCAGATCCTCTATTCTCAACTGGCTTCTGGCTACAGAAAGAGAGGGTGCCCCCATCTCATGCTCAGGGATACCATCAAGAGAAACCTGAAGCTGAGAGACATTAAGACCGACTCATGGACGCAACTCTCACAGCAGAGAGCTAAATGGAGAGCGGCAGTCAAGTAATGAAAGCAGTCTTTGTCGCATCGCGACCGACAGCATGATGATGATGATGATGTGTATATATGTATATATATGTATATATATGTATATATATCTTTATATGTATATATATGTATATATATGAATATATATGTATATATATATATGTATATATATATAAATATAACTCCTGACCTCCCATACGGGAGGACCACACTCCACCGATTAGGCCACCATGCCTGGTACGAATGAAGTTATATATAACACATAATATATATATATAAAATATATAAACACCCCACCTGTCACCCCCCATTTCCCCGCACCCACCCCACCAAAACTAACCAAAAGGGGAAAAGGGTTAAGGTTTGTTTTCCCGCCAAAACACCAAACCGTGAGAGAAATGGCCTCTTGCACACAACAAGCTCATCACACCCACACCCACACCCACACCCAGAAGATAAATGCAATGTCTCACACATTCACAGCTAGTGAAACATGTCCTTTTTGGGGGGAAACAGTTAGTGATGTAACAAAGGAATGACTTGTTGGCAAACGGATGGAAGCGGGCGTCTCTTCCAAATGGAACAAGTTGTGGTTTCCGGGCATGTGAGAAGTGGAAGCCAATCAGACGACAGCCATCACCCCCGGCACTAACCAGTCCCTTCCCACAATGCCATTATGGACAGAGTCCTCCCCTCTTTAAAGTTGCATAGTCCGATGGTTTTGAGTTTCAGAAATTTTCTGAGATAAATACATTAGGTTGATCGTTATTATGTACCTTACTTTAGGTTGAAGTAACTTTTATTTTACGTGGCTAAATTTTGAGATATTTGAAGTGCAGCCATGGAAAATTAATTTTGGCAAGCTTGCCAAAACTCTGACACCACAACATTCTGCAGTGACATGATCTATTCAATTGCCTCACTGTTCCCTTCTGTGTGGCGACAAATGCTTAATAAACACATCAGTATCTAAGCTAGATATGTAGAATCAAATTTAGATCATTGTTTTGGTTTTGAAAATTTGATGGTTTCATCGGACTATGCAGCTTCAAAGTTCCATAATCTGTTGGTTTTGAATTGCTCGCTCTCTCTCTCTCTCTCTCTCTCTCTCTATATATATATATATATATATATGCCTCTCTCTCTATATGTCTCTCTCTCTCACACCGGGGCGGTGGCCTAATCGGTAGAGCAAGGGCCTCGCATGCGGAAGGTCGGGAGTTTGGTTCCTCGTCGAGTAAAACCGATGACTTTAAAATTGATACTTGTCACTTCCTTGCCTGGCGCTTGGCATTAATATAATAGGATAAGGCAAGGACTGGTTAGCTCAGTGTCAGGATAATGTGACTGAGTGGGATTTTGGATCATAGTCCCAGCGGTCTAATTTCCCAGTGGGGCAGCACTATCAAGTCATCACGAGTGTGTACTGTCACAAGTCGGTACTCATCCTGATATGATCTTAGATGTTGCTAGGATAAAACAAAAACAAACAAACTCCTTCTCTCTCTCTTTTGTTCTCTCCTTTGCTCGCTTTCGCTGTCCTTTGCTCCATTTTGCTCTGTCCTTTGCTCCATTTCGCTCTGTCCTTTGCCCTCTTTCACTCTCTCCTTTGCTCTCTTTCACTCTCTCCTTTGCTCTCTTTCGCTTTCTTCCAGTCTCTCTTTTGCTTTCTCTCTTTCACTCTCTTTCGTTCTCTCTTGCTCTCTCTTATTGCTCTCTCACACACTGCTTATAAAGAATACATAAGTGTGACCACTTTAATTCGGAACAACGGCCAAGTAGGCAACTATTGAGAGATTTGAAACGAGAGCATGCAGAATAATATGTGTGTGCACACACCATTTGAAGCCAAGGGCACTAGGCGACTGCCACATTAACTAGGTCACTAGGACACGTCACCACAAGTATGTGAGCTTTAATGTTCCTAATGAATAAAACACCGCTAAATGATTAATTATCCTACCAGCATCTAAGGTTGATAAGTAGGATCAAATGCACCTCGGGGATATTTGAAGTGTAAGCATTCAAAAATAATTTTGGCGTGTCAAAACTCTGATCCCATAGACCTATTTCAATGTTTGTAAACATCGTGTATGCATGCTCAGCTCGGCTGCAGAACGAATACACACTGCCACTGAGTTTGCCAGTACGCGCAATGCAAAATGTTTATTTTATTCAAAATTAATAGAAATCCAGAACCCTAACCATATAAATTTAATATAATCTATTCGTTGAATATGTTTTCTATATTTATTCCAAGCAGTTTCTTTCTAGGTGGTGTGGTTTTAGAGATATTTGACTTTTTCTGTATGAAGATTGCTCACCCCCATTCTCGATGTCGGACATCCGGGCACTTTTTGGTAAGGCTAACACTGGCACTGACACTCAGAATATCCCAACTTTCACTATTATCTCTGTTTTTAATACTTTCAGCATAAATTGCTCTTAGGTTACATTAAATACTTCAGATCTTCCTCTTCAATCGCGCATTAAGATATTTTTCATCGATCCAATGAAAGCTTTTAAATTTATTTTACAAAAATAAATGCTCCGCATAGACATAGCATTGCTGCAGCACACATCACCGCGGTGTTTTTCCCTTCGCGGGCAGTTTGCCGGTACGCGCAGTGCAAAATGTAAGTTTTATTCAAAATTAATAGAAATCCGAACCATAACCATATCAATTTAATATAATCCTTTTGCTAAACATGTTTTCTATGTGTATTCCAATCAGTTGGTTTCCAGGTGGTGGGGTTTTAGAGATATTCAACTTTTTCTCTATGAAGATTTCTCATAGCCATTGAGTTTGCAGTGTGACTGGATGTTGTCCTGCAGCCAAGAGACGTGCGCACTGACCTAAATACACGTGCTGACGTCATATGAAATTGGTCAATATGCTTCAACAGTAGCACATTCTATAGACTTTCTTCCCTTCTAAGTTCTATGTAGCAACAAATACTTCATACATTTTGAACATATTATTATTTCCTCGGATTATGCAACTCTAATTTGCGTCGAGTCTGTGACAACACTTGGAAAGAAGTAAACACCATCTCACAAGTTCAAATACAGTGCACCTTCATATGCAATTCACAATTTTCCATGAAGCCATCGTTATTTGGGGGTTTTGCGTCCCAGCAACATCTAGAGGCACCGACATGTGACAATGCACACACATGGCGACCTTTTAGTACTGCCACATGATGCTACACGCAAATGGCACCATGGCCCAGCATCCGACACATTATCCTGACACTGAGCCCAACCAAACTTTGTCCTATCCTAGTACTGCCAATTGTGAGTCAAAGTAGCAAGATTAATCGATTTGGTAAGTCTTCCGGTTTGATTCGGCCCGGCGGGGATTCGAACCCACGACCTAGAGGGCATTGGAAGTAGGGCGGCGTACACAAACAGTTAACCATTCCGTCCGGCATTTCCATGAAGACCCCCCATCGTTATTTCCACTCGTGATGAACCAGATTCAAAGAAATTAAAATTCAGATTCCAAGCAGGCTTGCTTGCACCTAAATCATTTACTGCAAACTTCCAAGCCTTACAGGCTGAGATTTCCTTTTGGAGGGAATTGAGGACTACCCTCCCCCTTCCACCACACACACACCAACACACACCAACACACTCACCTAAAATTCTGATTCCAAGCAGGCTTGCTTGCACCTAAAGCATTACTCCAAACTTCCAAGCCTTTCAGGCTGCGATTTCCTTTTGAAGGGAATTCAGGACAACCCTCCCTCTTCCACCACACACACACACACACCGACACACACACACACACAACACGCCCCTGGGCTGTACCTAGTGCTAACTCTGTGAGTTTGTTTGTTTGGTGTTGTTTTATGTCCTAGCAACATCTAAGGTCATATCAGGACGGGGCTAACTCTGTGAAGCCTCACACAGACTTATTGGCCTATCCCTCTATGCATTCTCCTGATTGACTGTGTGTACAGTTTGTTTGTTGTTGTTTTATGTCCTAGCTACATCTAAGGTCATATCAGGACGGGGCTAACTCTGTGAAGCCTCACACAGACTTATTGGCCTATCCCTCTATGCATTCTCCTGATTGACTCTGTGTACAGTTTGTTTGAGTTTTACATCCTGGCAACATCTAAGGCCAGATCAGGACGGGTACCGACTTGTGACAGTGCACACTCATGGCAACTATATAGTGCAGCCCCACTGGGTGACCAGGCTACCAACACCATGACCTGATATCCCACTGAGTCACATTATCCAGACTCTGAGCGAAACAGTCCTTGCCCTATGCTAATAATGCCGAGCACCTGGCTAGGAGGCGACACCTATCAATTTTTAAGTCATTGGTTTGATTGAACCACGGTTCAAACCAGTGGGTTCGGATCCCATGATCTACCGAAACGGGAGACAGACGCTCAACTCATTGGGCCATCCAGTCTGGTCCTGTATGTAAGGAGACACATGGAAACTAATAAACATTTTTCCATGAAGAATTTGCAGTGAGCTCTTGCCCACAACATTTGTTCTTGCCGCGGGCCACCAGAGGGCGGGTCGGTGGTGGAAATCCTCTATATGACATTTTCCACAGAGCCTGAACTGGTGCACTCAACAGTAGTTTTTACCTCTGCCATCAGAGGGAGGATTGGTAGTGGAAATCTTCTATAGACCATTTCCAGAGCATCCTGCACAATGAACTGCGGCACCAGTAGTTCTTACCACTGCCATCAGAGGGCGGGTAGATAGTGGAAATCCTTTATGAGACCGTTTCCACAGAACATATGTTGGTCAGTGAACTGCTACCCTGACCAGTAGTTCTTACCACACCCATCAGAGGGCGGGTTGGTAGTGGAAATCCTTTATAAGGCAATTTCCACAGAGCATGCTGCATAGTGATCTATTATCATCAACAGTAGTTCTTACTACTGCCACCAGGGGGAGAAGTGGTAGTGGAAATCTTCTATAAAGCCATTTCCACACAGCATGCTGCACAGTGATCTATTAATATATTATCATCAACAGTAGTTCTTACCACTGCCACCAGGGGGAGAAGTGGTAGTGAAAATCTTCTATAAAGCCATTTCCACACAGCATGCTGCACAGTGATCTATTATCATCAACAGTGGTTCTTACCACTGCCACCAGGGAGAGAAGTGGTAGTGGAAATCTTCTATGAAGCCATTTCCACAGAACATGCTGTACAGTAAACTGCTATCTTCAACAGTAGTTCTTACCACTGCCACCAGGGGGAATATTTACAGGACCATTTACACAAAACATGCTGCATAGGTTAGTCTTAGATTGCCATTAGAGACAGATTGGTCGTGCAAAACCTCTATAAGACCTTTTCCTACGAAGCATACAACACGGTGAGCTGCCACCCACAACATTAGTTCTTCCTACTGCCACCAGAGGGTGAGATGGTCGTGGAAATAATCCAGTAGACCATACCCATATATAGCATGCTACGCAGTGAACTGGTACCCACATTAGTGTGTCACTGCCGCTAGAGGGGGTTTGTTGGTGAAAATAGCCTATTATCACGATTCTAGTCAAATTAACTCCAAGTACTTTGCCTTTCGACAATATGGCAGAGGGGCTTGGGGAAGGGGGGGGGGGGGGGGAGGGGGGAGGTAGAAGGGGTCATCCCTGTGTCACCTCATTGACAATTACGTGTTGTTCTGGATAATTCACATAACGTCTGTATGGGTCAGTTGTCAAGGTCACATGTGACCTCAGGCAAGATGTCCACAAACCACTAATGCTCTGCGACAACTCCCACCTCCCGCCCACCCCCACCCCTAACCACCAGTGTGGTGACCATGCTGCACCCCCCCCCCTCTTCCTACCCGCCCACCCACACACCCACTCTCACAGAGTGCATACATGTATAAATAACGATCCATTATACATTATACATATCATCAATTGAGAACTATGATATATATATATATATGAATATATATATATCCCGACCCATTCACAGATCGACCACTCCCCTATATCGATCGCTTTATTTGGGTCCCAACAATACCACTGTAATGATATTCTAACTCTCTAAACCGACCACCTCTCTAAATGGACCACATAAAGTCGGTCCCATGGTCGGTCGATTTAGAGAGGTTTTACTGAATATATATATAAATATATATTTATGTGTATATATATACTTAACCCCCATTAAAACGCGATTGTTGGGGTCCATAAAATGTCATCGTGAAAACAGTGGGGTCATGCTAAATCGTGGTTCAGTTTACTGAATTACCTTTTTTTTTTGTAAATATGTTTATTCTGCTGAATAAGTCTTTCGTCAGTGCCGACGCACTGGTCTTCCAGCCATTTCTCAATTCAGGGTTATTTACACGAAAGGTATATAGAATAAGGACTTTTGAATTAAAGAATTCTTGGTCCAATGAATCATTAGCTGTGTTCACACACACAACTTTATGTCGACTTACACAAGTCGAAATAGATGAATCGATTTAGTGGCGTGTTCACACACACCGAATTTGAAAGTGTTTCGGCTGCCGGGAACCAGCAGCCTTAGTGGTGAGCCTGTAGCCGGCGAGCACTGCTATTTGTTTAGTTTACATTCGTCGATTCGACAATATGAATAACGACGCCGATGTAGCGGCTACATTAATATCGCTTGGAATTTAGGGTTAATTTAATGAAATTTCATTATTTGAGTATGTAATTCTGTTAAATATGATCACATTCAATAGATTTCAGCCTAATTGGTCCCTAACACTGCCGGGCACCAGTGTATAGTTACAGCTGAGCCTGTAGCCGGCGAGCACCGCTATTTTACACTGTCGCCGCCCGGGAACCAGCTGTATCGATTCATATAAACTACCTCAGGGATGTGGTTTCCATGAACCGATTTATATGAGTCAATTCAGCCCTACACCGATGCAGCGCCGCGTTCACACGGCGAATGTGCGCCGAACTAGGCAAGTCGATTTATATGAGTCGCTTTAAAGTGCATGTGTGAACACAGCTATAGTGTTATATCCGTATTCATGTTAAATCGGGGCACGTTACAACGGGGTTTAATTATAATGTATATGTATATACACACATATAGCACCAAACCATCACTAATACAGTATAAACCCGGTAAACCAAGCTCGGTTAAACCAAACGATCGGTTAATCCAAACGTTTTTCGGAGGCCCGACAAAATACTACTATTTATCATGTAAAAAAGTTGGTTAAACCAAAGTCGGTTAATCCAAATTATCAGTTAATCCAAACAAAATTGTTGGACCTCAGGCCACTTCCGGAATGGTTAAACCAAACTTTCATGTACTTATGAGGTCATCTGAGACCCCACCAACTTTTTTAATATGATAAATGGTAATGTTTTGAAGGGACCCTAGAAATTTGTTTGGATTAACCGATTGTTTGGTTTAACCGAGCTTGGTTTAACGGGGTTATACTTTATGTACATCAAAAACAATAATCAAAGTGTCCACATACATTCTATATTACATGTGAAATACATGCTTACTCAAAGTCAAAGTCGAAACCAAAGCTCGGTTAAACCAATGATCGGTTAATTCAAACAAATTTCTAGGGACCTTTCAAGTTTGGTTTAACGGGGTTATACTGTAGAAGTTATTGAAATAGAATTTTTGTTTAGACACTTAGTGCTTCATCAGGATCGTGCACCGTGGTAACGGGTTATGGGCGATAATGAGGGAGCTTTCCGTATTTGTCTGTTTGAACTCGTCTCTTATTAACATGTATAAATACATTATGTAAATATCAACATAATGCCCCAAAGTCCAGAGCAGTTGCCTGAATAGGCCTGGTCACTGCCCTGAAGCTCTGTTTAAATTTCAGGACAGGGAAAGCTACGTTGGTTTGACGCAGTCCACACGCCAGGACTTCTCGTATTAATAGTGCTGTCACATTACGACGCTTCTCGCCAAGCGCGTCGACGTATGTGATTTTTTGGCACAACGTCGGGATACATCAGGAAGCGTTACGCATGCGTTAGTATTCGTTGATCTATGTCGATGATCGGCGGCGCGCGTCAGGGTATCGGCGAAGTTTCGGGCTTGCACAAAACTTTCGACGTGCGAGTGCCAACATTATGGCGACGTTAGGGGTGCGTCGAGATACGTTGGACTCGCTGGAATAACATTATGCGAACACCAAGCACACATCGAGCATGCATTAGGGTTGCACCCACACATTGCGCCAAACTGTTGCTTTGTTGTTTTATGTCCTAGCTACATCTAAGGTCATATCAGGACGGCACGCCAAAACCTTTTTCTTTTTTTTCACACGCGTCGATATACATTACCACAATGTCGGCCACATGCTACAAATACGTTGCGCTGGTGCCAACAAGTTTGACGTTTCTCGACGATTAAAAGTGATTTTGCGCATTGGCGGCGCGCCGGCGAGATACGTCGTAATGTGACAGCACCATAACATCTGCACAATCCGATGAAAACATCAAATTTTCCAAACCAAACCTACTCATCTAGACTGGGTCCTACATATCTACCTTAAATACCAGTGCACTTATTTAACAGTTGTTGCTTCATAGAAGAGTACACTAAGTCAATTTAAAGGTGCATATTCCGATGGTTTTGAGTTTCTGCCATTTTTCTGAGATAAATATAATCAATTCGTTGTTATAACCTATCTTACTTTAGTTTGAAGTAACTTTCATTTTAAATGGCTAACTTTTGAGATATTTGAAGTGCAAACATCCTAAATTGATTTTGACAAGCATGCCAAAACTCTAACACCATAGGCTTATGCAGTAACAGGTTCTGTAACATTGACTCAGTCTTCCCTTGTATGTGGAAACAAATGTTTAATAAGTGCATCAGTATCTAAGTTAGATATGTAGAGTAAAATCTAGGTGAGTGTTTTTGTTTTCAAAATTTGATGCTTCATCGGACTGTGCAGCTTTAATAGAAGCTGTTACTACTGAAGTCTACATAGTACATGGTCAGAGTTTTGACGCACATGCCAAAATTAATTTGGCATGTTTACACTTCAAATATCTCCTATGTTAGCCATTTAAAATCAAAGTTACTTCAAACTATGGTAAGGTACATTATAACAATCAACCTAATATAGTTGTGACAGAAACACAAAATCATCGGATTACCGCAACTTTTAATACCCAGGATGAATTGGGCTGCATTCAGGGTGTGCCTCGGAGGCGCCGCGGAGACGTCTGCACGAAGGTTTTTGGCCTATTTGTGTTCAGGGTGCGTCTCGGAGACATCTTGGAGATGCCTCCCATTTCAG
Organism: Branchipolynoe longqiensis; assembly: GCA_030323885.1. Classification (NCBI taxonomy): domain Eukaryota; kingdom Metazoa; phylum Annelida; class Polychaeta; order Phyllodocida; family Polynoidae; genus Branchipolynoe; species Branchipolynoe longqiensis. Next base: position 14,112,364 of record CM059186.1, read on the forward strand.
GCAGGAGACAAAAAGCGCCTCGAAAATGGCTGCCATATTCAGTGGTTTCAGCCAATCACAGCGCAACTTTTCCATTGCAAATGGCCGCCGCCAATTCATCATTCAAGTTAAAGTTGCATAGTCTTGTAAAATATTCTGATTTACGGCATTGGGGGAATGCAAATGTTCTATTACTGATCGGGTATACGTGTCCAGGCGCATGTATGTATATATATATATATATATATATGTAGGTGCTGGTGGTGCCTGAGTGGGATGTAAATAGACATAGTGGTGCTGGCAGGGCTGTGTGTAAGGGGCACTCAGAGCCTACCCCCTCCCCCCTCTGCTGGGTAGGATCACCACACTCAGGCTCAAAGCAGGTGCGGGCCAGGGGAGCCACACTGCTTGGTGGTGGTGAGCAGACCACTGGTATTGGTGTAACCATGGGGACCGGGAATGCTGGATCCCTATTGGTAGGGCCAAGAATGCTTGTTTCCCTTGGGGGAAAGGGGTGGGGTGATATTCTACAACATGTCAAGACAGGCGCAAAAATATTTGTCCCTGCAGTGGCTGTCGGGAGATGTTGGGAGTTCCATACATCAACCGCCCTTAATGCTGCCGCAGTGACATGGTTTTCTGTTTAGGGCTTGCTCCCTTAGCCAGATTCGGCTCTGTCAGGACCTGTACAACAAGGCAGTGGTTTACAACTCTGCAAGGCAGGGGTGTCAAACTCCCTGAGGTATTGCTATACCTGCATACTAACTTAGATACCGACACACATATTAAGCACTTGTTGCTAAATATAAGGGCGTACTGAGTCAATTTAATAGAACCTGTTATCACATAAGCCTATGGTGTCAGAGTTTTGTCGTGTTTGCCAAAACAAATTTTGTATGTTTGCGCCACAAATATCTCCCAAGATTAGCTATTTAAAATAAAAGTTATCGCAAACCAATGTAAGATATATTATAATGATCAACCTGAAATATTTTTCTCAGAATATGAGAGAAAGTCAAAACGATCGGACTATGCAACTTTCAGCAGCACCGAGTCAGTGTTTTCAACAGGTGGCCACCTGGGAATACAAGGTGCCGTAGACATCCTTATACAAGTCTATAACCTACACAATTGGTAATGGGAAAGAATGGTTGGTTATTTGTTGGGGTTTTACATCCTGGCAACATCTAGGGTCATATTAGGACGGATACCGACATGTAACAGTGCGCATTCATGGTGACTTTATAGGGTGGCCCCACTGGGAGACCAATCATGACCTGATATGCTATTCAGTCACATTATCCTGACGCAGAGCCAACCAGTCCTTGCCATATCCTAATAATGCCCATGGGTTCGAATCCCACGATCTACCAAAACGGGAGATGGATGCCTAACTCATTTGGGCACCCCGTCAGGGGCAGTATGCATGAAGAATTATTTATTGGCTCTGGTGTTAAGGGCGGCATTTGGGTTAGCTAAATCCAGTGTTGGGAAATGGGTCACGGGGTATGTACGGTGCCAAAGTGCGGTGGCGTTAGCTAACCTATAAGTTATTTATAGATTTGGGCAATCCCTCTGAGCCTGTTACTGGTGAGCAACGCTATTTGACAATATGGCCACTGATTCGGCGGCGGCGGCATTAATATCGGTTCGATTATTGGTTTCATTTGACCAAAATTCAGCGGCAGTGTTAATATCGTTTCGATTTTGTATATATAGCCACCGATTCGGTGGTGGTGGCGATTTGTTTTGTTTACATTCGTCGATTCGACAATATGTATATCGCCGCCGATGTAGCTGCGGCGTTAATATCGGTTCGATTTTAGGGTTAATTTAATGAAATTTAACGTTCTGAGTATGTAATTCTGTTAAATATGATGGCATTGAATAGATTTGGGCCTAATCGGTCCCTAACACCGACGGTAAACTTGATATGGGTTGGGGTTAGCGTAGCCGACCTTAAGCTTGCGGTGTTTCCGTAACACTGCTCCATACATAGCGACTTTTCGCCGCTAAACTAGAAATCCCGTCCAAACCCAGTTTTGGCTCGCTAACACCGCCCCATGCATACGGGCCCTGGTCTGGGAAAGTATAAGTAAACACAGTAGTTGTCACTGCCACCAGCAACCCCCGTTATCAGCAAACCTCTACCATGTGCGAACAATTGTTCAATGTACAAACTGTTTTTTGTCTCATTCGACAGTCTCTGATGACAGGACACCCGCTATGTTGGGACAGCATTGGTCTGGAAGCAGAGTTGTCCTTTGAAGACAGATACTACTCCTAGTTCTAGTGAAATGTATTTATTGTGCTGATCTGAAGTATTATGTGCGTCATAAATGCAATTATGGCAATATAAATTATAAACCCATATGTTATAGTCTTGCAGTTTAGTTAATTATATTTATGTTCTATAATGCAATTATGGAAATATAAATATAGACATCATTCCCTCCAGCTTAGCTATATAAATATATGTGCTTTATAATGCAATTATGGTAATTTACAGGCTGACATTATCACCCTTGTAGTTTAGTTATATATATATATATATATATATATATATGTGTGTGATCTATCATACAATTATAGCACTATAAATACGGACATATTCCCACGTAGTTCATCTATGATCTCTAACTTTTGGGGGCGGGGGGGGGGGGACATTAGTTGATTAAGCAGGGGAAATTTCAGTCGCAGACGACTGGACTTCCTCATTCCACTGCTCCTTGCTATATCCTAATAATGCCGAGCGTCTGGCTAGGAAGCGACAAGTATCAATTTTTAAGTCATTGGTTTGACTCGACCAGGATTCGAACCCACGATCCCCCAACACGGGAGATGGATGCTCTAACTCATTCGGTCATCCCGTCTGGTTTACAAATACAATGACAGACCAGGTGTAAAAACCGACAAACCCCATTTGGGCCAAATTGAAACCAGGAGTACAAATGTACCAGGTTTGAGCTGAAGCTGCCATCATTCCGATAATCAAATCAGGTTGTTTGTGGAAACTAACATATCCCATTACCCAGTTTGAAATCAGGTCGAGACTGTTGGTGTCCAACGGCGAACTTCCGCGAAAACGCGGATTTTCTACCATAGGATTAACACTGTCAGGGAATCGCGGTAAACTGCTGGACTGGAAGTCAGGATTAAGCTGTCATTGTTATGACTATATTATCGCCCGTACCTAATCCTTTCTATTGGGTTTATGTTCTAACAACATCTAAGGTCATATAAGAACAAGATTCGATCTAATCAAATGCTACGGTGCATCATATATACATATTATATAATATATACATATTAATATACTGACATTTTGTAAACGTTAAAGTTGCCTAGTCCGATCGCATTTTAATTTTTCTCTTATTTTTTAAACATAAATATATGAAATTGATCCTTATGACCCACTAATCATTAGTCTAGAGTCATTTTGATGAACAATGGCTAGTTTTGAAGCAATTTGAGCTGAAAGAACCCAAAATACTTTTGACAAGCTTTCGAAAAGTCCTCTCGTTATGACTGGTATTGACTTCTCACGATGACCACGTGATTTGGAATGACCTAAATAAAAAATAGCCTGGTCACCTAACGTAGTAAATTCACTGATTATTCTATATATGCCGTCCCAAATCACTAAGCTGGATGTATATAATCAAATGAAAACACATGTTTTGGTTTGGAAAAATAAATATTTCCTCGGACCATGTAACTCCGCGAAATCAAGGAGATCTTTCATCCCTGTATAGATAACATTACACAGTAAAACCTCTGTAAATCGACCGACCATGTGACCGACTTAAAATGGTCCATTTAGGGAGGTAGTCGGTTTAGGGAGTTTTAAAAAATCATTATAATGTAATTGTATGGACGATCATTTGGGACCTAAATCAAGCGATCGATATAGGAGAAAAGTCGATCTGTCAAGGTCGTCAGTTAGAGAGGTTTTACTGTATGAAGAGTTCAGGTGCGAATCTCTGTAAACAAAACCAAAAATTGTAGTTTAAGTTCAGGTGTGAATCCCTATAAACACCAATCCAAAAATTGTAGCTTAAATAAAAGATTTGTACTTGAAACTAATTTTAATTCTCACTAATTCCAATTTTCTTATGACCACACGATTATGGAGCAATGAACAAAAAGGTAGGAATGTAAAAAAAAAAAAAATGTTTGGAGGTTTGATTTCAGTGTTTATCCCAATTTTTGGATTGGCGTTTACGGAGTTTTGGGCCTGAACTCTTCATATATAACATTATATGTATATAGATTATATATAACATTTATATATATATATATATATATATATATATTATATATATTATATATATATATATATATGAGACTGTCTCAAAAGGTGCTAAGCAATATGGGACAAAACTTTGTCCATAGTAACAATCAACACACTATCTACTTATGCATTTGCTCAGGATAAACTGATTTGTTTTTTACATGGTGTTTCATATTCCCAATAGAATACATATTGATTTGAAGCAAATGTCCTTGTGTTTTCAGTGTAACCGTTTCTGTGCTGTTTTGTGTCAATCGTTACTATGGACAAAAAAAAACGAAGAGCTAGCACCTTTTGAGACAGGCTCATATATATAACTAGGTAAGCAGTATGTACTCACGTATCCTGAGTTCACCTGGCCTTGATGCTGCTGCTGCTGTTGCTGCTGCTGCTGCTGCTGCTGCTGCTGCGACTGCGCTGGTTGCTGGTAGCCGCTAGGGGGCGTCTTCATCGCCTGGGGCTGCTGACCTCCGCCCCCGCTGAGCAGGGAACGCAGCCTCTCCTCCACGGTCAGGCTGACCGCCTCCCGGACCGCCTCGGACGGGGACCCGAACTGCGGGCAGACGGGCAACGGTGAGACGTCCGCCATGGTGGGTGTGTGTGTGTGTGTATGTGTGTGTGTGTGTGAGATGAGGAAACTGTCTCAAGCAAGGCTGTCTTCAGCAATCCCTGTGAGTGTTACTTGTGTTAGGCACAAACAATTTTCCAATATAAAAACAGTCTTTGTTTCCTTTTACCAACCTGCCCTCTGACGGCATTGGCGAGAACCAACGTTGTGATATATTTTGATGGCTATGAAGTGCATTCATTTAAAAAAGAAAAATCGTTAGTGAAGATTTATACTGCCGATCGTGGATAAGTCTGAATAGTCTTGTTTTCACCATTATACAGTTTGTCGATAGAATTTAGAAAGGCTGAACCTACAGCGGCTCACTGCACAGCAATGTTATATGTGCGTGGTCTACTGGATTATTTCCTCCACCACCATCACACCCTCTGGCGGCAGTGGGAAGAATCAATGTTGTGGATAGCAGCTCATCGTGCAGCATTGGACAACTGGTGGCAGTGGGAAGAACCATTGTTGTGGGTAGTAGTTCACTGTAGTATCCAGTATAAGGTCTTATAGATAGAGGACACCTGCTATGTCAAGACAACATTGGTCTGGATGCAGAGTTAGGTGCTCCTTTAAGATAGCTATGCCAAGACCATAGACAAATAGAACATCTATAAGACCGGCATATCTTGCGGAGCGGGTCTAATGCGATTCTGACCTTAGAAGTTGCTAAGCGTAAGACCCCAATAAAGCAATAAGCCGACTGTTGACAAAGTCACAACCAGGCAGGCTATACGCACGCGTGTGTATGTCTATAGAGCCTCACCACTACACAACACACGACACCTCAAACACACTGCCTCCTCTGTGGTACAGACCGGACATGCCAGTGCAGTGGCCGAATCGGTAGAGCCCAGGCCTCGCATGCGGGAGGTCGGGAGTTCAGTTCCCGGTCGAGTGAAACCAATCACTTATCAAATTGCTACTTGTCGCTTCCTAGCCTGGCGCTCAATATCAATAGGATAAGGCAAGCACTGGTTAGCTCAGTGTCAGGATAATGTGACTGAGTAGAATATCGGGTCATGGTGAAAGCGGCCTGATTTCCCCAGTGGGGCAGCACTATAAAGTCACCATGAGTGCACACTGTCACAAGTTGGTACCCCGTCCTGATATGATCTTAGATGTTGCCAGGACGTAAAACTCCAACAACCAACCAACTCTGTGATACAGCTCTCCGACAACACAAAATGTGTCTCCAGCGACGTATGTATGTATGGGAAGTAAATGTCAATCTACAAAGTCTCCGTGTGTCCCATCTGACCGTCCCTCCGATGACAGGACACCCGCTGTGTCAGGACGATATTGGTATGGGATGCGGAGCTGTCCGTTTTAAAGACAAGGCAGACACTGCCCGTGGAAGCATTCCGACGACGAGCATCTTGACGGCCGCTGCAGTGTGAAACCGGCCAACAAGAAGGAAAGGAGGGAGGGCTCTGCCCACCGAAACGGTACCAGCTCTCCGCCGGCCTCCCCTGCTGTGACTGCCGGCCTCCCCTGCTGTGACTGCCGGCCCAGGTGGCGGTAAAGCCGGGTATTGGAGGAAGTGTGTGACCTGCCGGTACACTTAATGCACACCGACTGGTTCTGCCCCTGTAAACCCCGGCCCGGCCCCATCAGGTGCCGGGGGGCCTTATCACGACCCGCCGCGGGTAGGTGGGAGGGTGGGAGGGTGGGGGGGAGGGTGGGAGGGTGGGGTAGGGTGTACGTGGTGTGTTCGCCATGCGCCAACGGCAGCGCTCCAGGCGGGATGCGTGTGAGTTAGGGGGAGGGGGGGGGGGGAGAGGGAGGGGGAGGAGGGTGGTGGGGGGGGGGGGGAGGGAGAAGAACGGTGGAGGTGGGAAGGGAGAGGGAGGCGGGTGAGAGGGTGATGGGGAGGGACGGAGCAGGGGGGAAGGATGGAGAGGAGAAGAGCAGGAGAGGAGAGGAGGAGGGGAGAGGAGAAGGGGGGAGAGGGAGAGGGAGAGGAGGAGGGGGGGGGGAGTCGTGAAGGAGAGAAGGGGGGGGAAGGGGAGAAGAAGAGGGAATAATGAGTAGAGGAGGGAGGGGAGGAGGGGATGAGAAGGAGGGAGAGGGGGAGAGATGGGAGGATGGAAGGGAGGAGAGGACTGGGGGAGGAGAAGGAGGAGAGGTGGACGAGAAGAGGGGGCGAAGGGAGGAGTGGTGAAGGAGAGGGGGGAGGGGGATTGAAAGAAGAGGACTGGAGAAGTAATGAGTAAAGGAGGGAGAGGAGGAGGGAGAGGAGGAGGGAGAGGAAGGGGAGGGAAAGGTGGAGGGGAGGAAGCGAGGGGTGGGAGGTGAAGGGGGGTGGGTGGCAACGGCACATTAAGCAAGCAAAGAAAGGACACGTCTTCTGCACAGCTACTTCCGGTTAAGAAGTCACACTCACAGGGGAGAGCTAAGTAGCACACACAGGTGCCAGGAAAGGCGCGTGTGTGCGTGTGTGTGTGTGTGGGGGGGGGGTGTTATTAGATCCTCGTGTGTGCTAGGCCTACTGTTGTAATATCAGTTAGTCTGTGTGTCGGGTTGTGTGTAGCGGTATGAAGTGTGTGTGTGTGTGGGGGGGGGGGGGGCGTGTGTGTGGTGTGTGAAAATAGTGGGTGTGATGTGTATTTGAGGTGTGTCGGATGTGGGTGTGTGAGGAGTGGGTGGTTGGTTGTATGATTATAGTGTGGTGGTGTGTGCATGGTGTGTGTGGTTGCATGAGTGTAGTTTGGAGGTGTATGAGGGGAGCATGAGTGTGGGTGTGGTGTGTGCGTAAAATGTGTGTAAGGTTGTATTCATGAGCATAGTTGTATGAGTGTAGTGTAGTGGTGTGTGAGAGTGGGTGTGGTTGTATGATTGTAATGTGATGATGTGTGCAGTGAACGCATGGTGTGTGTGGTTGTATGAGTGTAGTGTACTGGTGTGTGAGAGTGTGCATGGTGTGTGTGTGGTTTTATGAGTGTAGTGTACAGGGGCCGTATGCAGGAGTCAGTGTTAGGGGGGTAAAACGGTGTTTGGCAGGAATTCCGGGTTAGCGGCGAAAAAATGGTATGCACGAGTCAGTGTTAGGCCTAACACCAAAGGCTTAACCGGTGTTACCTTAACCCTAAAAAATATCAGGTTTAGCGAATTTATTAGGCCCAAATCTATTCAATGCGACCATATTTAACAGAATTAGATACACAATAAGTGAAACTTATTCAAATTAACCCTAAATTCGAACCCTCCTTAAGGCTACCGCCGCATTGGCGGCGATATTACTAGTTATATTTTCGAATCGATGAACGTAATGTAAACAAATCGCCGCCGCCGCTGCGTTCCATACTGGTGGCGGCGGCGATTTGTTTACATTACGTTCGTCGATTCGAAAATCTAACTAGTAATATCGCCGCCAATGCGGCGGTAGCCTTAAAAACGCTTCGAATTTAGGGTTAATTTGAATAAATGTCACTTATTGCGTATCTAATTCTGTTAAATATGGTCGCATTGAATAGATTTAAGCCTCATATATGGGTACAGACGCAGAGGGATTTCCCAAATCTATAAATAATTTCACGTTTAGCTAAAATGTTAGTGTTACGCGCTCCTGCATACGACTTGACACAGTTCCCGATTTCGGTAATAACTAAACGGTAACAGGCTCTAACACCAAAACCCGCTAACACTGACTCCTGCATACGGCCCCTGGTGTGTTAGTGTGCGTGGTTGTGTGAATGTAGTGTAGTGGTGTGTGAGTGTGTGTGGTTGTATGAGTGTAGTTTAGTGGTGTGTGAGAGTGGGTGGTTGTATGAGTGAAGTGTAGTGGTGTGTGAGTGTGCGTGGTGTGCGTGGTTGTATGGGTTTAATGTGAGGGTGTGTGAGGTGAATGCGTGGTGTGTGTGGTTGTATGAGTGTATTATATTGGTGTGTGTGAGCTAAGTGTGGGTGCATGCTAACTGTGTGACTGTTGGGTGTGTGTGTGTGGTGTGTAGGTGTATGTGTGACGTGTGTGTGTTTAATACAAGGTAGACCGACTGGCCCCACGCCTGCTGCCCATGCCCCACGTACACCTGAAGTCTCCAACGCCCCCCACCCCCACCCCCGCCTCAACAACCTCCGTCCCCACCCCCACCTCCACCCACCCCTGTCAGCGTGACTTTTCACGCTTCAGTGAGCACGCCGCCCACCATTGTGCCCGGTGTATATCGGTAACCCCCCCCTCTCCATCCCTCCCTCCTCCCCTCCCCATTAACACCCCATAAATCTGGCCACTTCTGCCGAGGCTCAATAAGCACATCGGGCCATGAAGACTACCAGAACAGGCGAGAACACAGGTCTTTAGAAAAGTGTGTGACTTTTGTTTGTTTTCAAGCCCCAGGAAGCAGGAGTGGGTCACAGTTAAAGTTGCATCGTTTGTTGGTTTTGAGTCATACGCTAATCTACTTTAATTTAGCGGCTCAATAAGCACATCGGGCTATGACGTCATAGTTGGAAAGTTGGATCACAATTAAAGCTGTACCGTCCATTGGTTTCAAGTTTCTGTCATTTTCTGAGATAAATATATACAGTAAAACCTCTCTAAATCGACCCACCATGGGACTGACTTTAACTGGTCCATTGAGGGAGATGGTCGGTTTTTGGAGGTTTTTTTTTATCGGTACAATGGTATTGTATGGGCGATTGTTTGGTACCCAAATAATACCCCTGTCACACTACGACGTAATGAGCGAACGTGAGCCTAACGTGGTGATATTTCGTCATTACGTTGATGTACGTTGGATTACGTTATGATGACATCATAATGACGTTAGACTGACATCAAGGTACGTCACATTACGTTGTGTTACGTCGAGTTACGTCGATGTTTTGGACATGTTCAAAAGTTTTGACGTAGGTCGAACGTAAGGGTTTACGTTCGCCGTACGTTCTGTTCACGTTCAGCGAACGTCAATGACGTTAAATGGACGTTAAGCCAACGTTCCTCACTATGTTCCACTACGTTCCACTCGTTGACCCACATTAAAACCGGTGGAAACGTCCATGCGGCGTAATGGGAAAGTCAGGAGAACATCAGGAGAACGTCAGGAGAACGTCAGGAGAACGTCAGGAGAACGTGCATTCAACATACGTTCAACGTCTCATGACATAGCTAACGTCACGTAATGTTCTCCTGGCGATGGAATAACGTTCATAACGTTCCGTGAGCGTCATTACGTTGACCTCTCTCGTTGAATTACGGTATCACTACGCTTTACCGACGTTACGCTCTCGTCCACTACGCTGCATCCACGTTCAACTTGTGCCCAAATTTGCATACTATGCCGAGAACTTCAACGTTCTTCACGTTCTCCCTACGTCGACGTCGTTACGTCGTAGTGTGACAGGGCCTTAAAACGATCGATATAGGGCAAATAAAACGATCGATATAGGGGAATGGTCGATCTGGGGAGGTGGTCGGTTAGGGAGGTTTTACTCTATTAGAGTAGCCATTATAATCTACGTTACTTTGGTGCCTCAATAAGCACATCCGGGTATGACGTCACAGTTAAAGTTGGGTCAAAGTTAAAGCTGCACAGTCTGTTGGTTTTGAGTTTCTGTCATTTTCTGAGATGAATATATTAAATTGATTGTTATAATTTTACTGTACTTGCGTTTGAAGTATATGGTTAACGTTTGAGATATATGAAATCAGATATGCAAAATTAATTTTGGCAAGCATGCCGAAACTCTGACACCATGGGCTTCAGCAGTAACCAGGTCTATTGAATTTACTCAGGGTTCAATTCTGTTCTATGTGGCAACAAATGCATAAAAAGCGCATCAGACTCTACATTAGATATCAAATCTAGATAATTGTCTTATGGGGCTGTCACACTACGACGCTTCTCGCCGGCGACCGGTGAACGTGTGTTGATTTTGGGCGATAAAAAGTGAAACGTCGGGACGCGCTGATGGCGCGTTACGCGCGCGTCGGTACATTTCGCTACGCGTTGGTACACTATCGTTGACGCTGATGGTCGGCGCAAAACGCCTCCGCGCGCTCGTAGTCGCCCAAGGTTTTAAGCATGTCAAAAACAACCCAACGACCACCAACGCACGCAAATATATGGGTAAGGACAAGCCGGAATAACGTTTTGGGAACGCTAGGAAGACGGCGCGCGCGCGGGAGGGTCGTTGCTCACACGTTGCGGCAAACTGGACCGTTTTTGTTTTACGCCCTAGCAACATTTAAGGTTAAATGAAGACGTCGGGCCAAACTTTTTTTTTTTTTCCCCAGCGCGTCGACACACGTTGGCCGCGCGCGCATAACGCGCCGCGCTGACGCCGATCTTTTCCCCCAAACCGCCGAAAAGTTTGACGTTTCTCGACGCGCAAGATTTTATTTTCAACGCTGACGGGTCGCCGGGAGAAACGTCGTAGTGTGACAGCCCCATAACTTTTGAAAATGAAAAAAAAAGTTTTAATCGGACTATGCCGCTTTTAATTAATTTTTTTAAAGTGTTGTCTGGGGAATTCTAAAGCATCCACTGATACAGTTATTAAGACTTCTGGAGCCAGCTTGTCATTTCAAAGAATGTGATTGATTGACTGTTGTTACCTTTATACTGTTTTTGTTTGTTTCTTGTTGTTTCATGCCCTAGCAACATCTAAGGTCATATCATGCAGGACGGGTACCGACTTGTGACAGTGCGCACTATGATGACACTATAGTGCTGCCCCACTGGAAGACCAGCTCGCCAGCACCATGACCTGATATACCACTCAGTCACATTATCCTGACACTGAGCCAACCTCTCCTAATAATGCCGAGCGCCAGGCTAGGAAGCGACAAGTATCAATTTTTAAGTCATTGGTTTGACTCGGCCATGATTCGAACCCACGACCCCACGATCTACTAACACGGGGCTTTTATACTGTGTCGGCAGCAAATGATTTATCCTATCATTCTGCTTTTTTTAAAGAAACTATCAAAAGAATGTAAAATGTATGTCAAAAGAGATAAGTACCAACAGTTACTAGAGGTGATACCCCCCCCCCCCCCCCCATCGGCTCTCCTCGGGAGTTTGGTCATTTAATTCATGCTTTAAATCGGTAAAACGGGCTGGCATGCTATTTACATGTGATGTGTGGCGAACAACAATTCTGTTTTAGATTAAGCAAAGTGTGTTCACTAAGTATCGTAATTCATAGCTAAATCACCGGCTGAATATAGCAGCTTAGTGACAGTGATTTGGTCAAAGTAAAATCGACATTAACTACTGCTGAAAGCAGGACTGGTTATATTTCAGCTTTGTATTTTGTTAACGGGAAGAAAAAGTCAATATATATAAGAATTCTGAGTTGTGTATGATGTGAGGTGTGTGTGACATGAGTGTGAGCGATGTGAGGTGTGTGTAACGTTAGGTGGGTTGGATGTGAGATGTGTGTGATGTGAGATATATGTGTCATGAGTATGTGTGATGTGAAGAGTGTGTGACATGAGTATGTGTTATGTGATGTGTGTGTGATGTGATGCATGTGTGACATGAGTGTGTGCGATGTGAGGTGTTTGTAAAGTTAGGTGTGTTGGATGTGAGATGTGTGTGATGTGAGGTATATGTGTCATGAGTATGTGTGATGTGAACAGTGTGTGACATGAGTATGTATTATGTGAGGTGTGTGTGACATGAGTGTGAGCGATGTGAGGTGTGTGTAACATTAGGTGTGTTGGATGTGAGATGTGTGTGATGTGAGATATATGTGTCATGAGTATGTGTGATTTTAAAAGTGTGTGACATGAGTATGTGTGATGTGAGGTGTGTGTGACATGAGTGTGTGCGATGTGAGGTGTGTGTAATGTTAGGTGTGTTGGATGTGAGATGTGTGTGATGTGAGATATATGTGTCATGAGTATGTGTGATGTGAAGAGTGTGTGACATGAGTATGTGTGATGTGAGGTGTGTGTGACATGAGTGTGTGCGACGTGAGGTGTGTGTAACGGTAAGTGTGTTGGATGTGAGATGTGTGTGATATGAGATATGTATCATGAGTATGTGTGATGTGAAGAATGTGTGGCATGAGTACGTGTGATGTGAGGTGTGTGTGACATGAGTATGTGTGATGTGAGGTGTGTGTGACATGAGTATGTGTGATGTGAGGTGTGTGTGACATGAGTACTGTGGTCTGATGTGTGTTATGTGAGGTGTCTGAGATGTGTGTAATATGAGGTATCTGTCATGTAAGGTGTTTGGGACATGAGTATGTGCGATGTGAGGTGTATGTGACATGAGTGTGTGATGTGAGATGTGTTATGTGAAGTGTGTGAGATGAGGTGTGCGGATGAGAGGTGTGTGTGACATGAGTGTGTGCGATGTGAGGTGTTTGTAACGTTAGGTGTGTTGGATGTGAGATGTGTGATATGTGAGATATATGTGTCATGAGTATGTGCGATGTGAAGTGTATGTGACATGAGTGTGTGTGATGTGAGGTGTGTGTGGCATGAGTATGTGTGATGTGAGGTGTGTTATGTGAAGTGTGTGAAGTGAAGTGTGCGTATGTGAGGTGTGTGCGAAGTGATATGTATGTGTGAGGTGAGAATGTGATGACAGAAACTCAAAATGATCAGACGATGCCGCTTCAAAAACGTCAACTCAGGGAACAAGTCAGTACTTGTTTAACCGTCGTAGAATCAGACTCGATTCAGAGGAAGAGGGGAGGGACTGCCTCAGTGAGTGGCGGGTGGTGGAAGGGTTAAGCTGGTCCCCAGGCCCACCATACTGCCGTACTGGGCCTATATGCATGGGTTGGTGTTAGCGGCGTTTGGTGTTACAGCCTGACACCGTTTAGCTATCTCCGAGCCGGGGAATGCGGTCAAGCCGTATGCAGGAGCGCGTAACACTTTCATTATAGTTAAACGTGAATTTATTTATAGATTTGGGAAATCCCTCTGCGTATGTAGCCGGCACGCACCGCTATTTGACAATATCCTCGCCTATTCGGCGGCGGCGGCGGCGGCGTTAATATCGGTTCGAATTTAGGGTTAATTTGATGAAATTTCACTTATTGTGTATGTAATTCTGTTAAATATGATCGCATTTAATAGATTTGGGCCTAATCGGGACCTAACACCGCCCAGCACCAGCCAGTAGCTATTGCTGAGCCTGTTGCCGGCGGGCGGCGGCGATTTGTTTAGTTTACATTCGTCGATTCGATGTGACAATATTAATATCGCCGCCAATGCGGCGGCAGCGTTAATATTGCTTTGAATTTAGGGTTAATTTCATGAAATTTCACTTATTGCGTATGTAATTCGGTTAAATATGATAGCATTGAATAGATTTGGGCCTAATATATTGCCGCTGCTGCGGCGGCAGCGATCGACAGTATATCGACGTCCATGCGGCGGCGGCGATTTGTTTACTTTACCTTCGTCTATTCGAAAATATTAATATCGCCACCATTGCGGCGGCAGTGTTAATCTTGCTTCGATTTTAGGGTTAATTTAATCAAATTTCACGATTTGAGTATGTAATTCTGTTAAATATGACAACATTGAATAGATTTGGCCCTAATCGGTTCCTAACACCGCCAGTGAACGTGCTATTTTTCTGGTTTAGCGTAACCTAGTTTAAGCTTGTGGTGTTAGGCCTATCACTGACTCATGCATAGCGACTTTTCGGCACTAAACCAGAAATCCTGTCTAAACGCGTTTTGGCTCGCTAACACTGCTCCATGCATATAGGCCCTGGTCTACAACATAAGACCCATGACCAATGGCATATCTACAGAAAATAGCGCCTATGGCAAGCAGTGAAATTGTGCCCGGTCCAAACATAGTTTAGATAACATTCCTATAATATCAACTCAAATAACGCCCCCCCCCCCCCATTCAAGTGGCACCCGGGGCATGTGCCATTTCTGCCATACCCTAGGTACGCCACTGCCCGTGACCAAAGCAAACTGAATGTGATGCACAAGTTGTATTGGAGATCGTGGGATTCGAATCCATGGGTTCGAACCCTCGTCGAATCAAACAAATGATTTTAAAATTCCTACCCTGGCGCTTGACATTATTAGGATTGGGCAAGGACTGTTTGGCTCAGTGTCAGGATAATGTGACTGAGTAGGATATCAGGGCATGGTGCTGGCAGTGCCAGGTCTCCCAGTAGGGCAGCACTATAAAGTAGCCATGAGTGCACACTGTCACAAGTCGGTACCCGTCCTGATATGACCTCAGATGTTGCCAGGATGTAAAACTCCAACAATCAACCAACCAATGTGTATTGTGTATTGTGTGCGTTTAGGGGCCGGGAACACAATTCCTGTTTGGTTCATGAATACAGAGTAGTGAGTTTTTGCCTGAGTCACGTGATCCAAAGCCGATCAGGGGCGGATGTGTGGCGCCTTCGCACGTGTACTGTAATTATGGGTAACTAATACTTCATCAGGCACAGTCTGAACTTGAACTTAGCTTTAAGAGAACAAAAACCTCCCAGACCTCAGCATGAGGTAAGTACTCTGGTCATTCGATGACATATAACAAAAATATAGCTGTTAAAAGTATTGCTCACCGAATGCACACACACACACCCATATATAAATATATATGGGTCATTTTCAGAAACTGGGCACCACATATTTGGTTTCCGTGCTATGATGGTGATAATTATTATACTATTTTTTGTTAGCAATTCAAATATGTATTATTCCCTCCGTGTGTTAAGTATGTTAGCAATAATACATGTATTTAATCAATCCCACAAAATATATCAAAAGTATGCTCGTATGATTTTTTGCTAAAGTGAAAATTAGAAAATTTACACATCAACTCCATGCATTTACCAAAAGCAATTTGTCGACCTTTTTCTTGTGAGAGAATCTTGTTTTCTTAACTGTAATCAATAAAATCTTACTTGAGTTTGTCGTGTATACTAAAGTGATGTTCTGGATGTGTTTTTTTTACTCTACACCGTGAGCCAACTGTCACTCTGCTAGACATATAAAGTCGACGAATATATGCTCATATTCATTAGGGTGTTATATCATCATCATCATGCTGTCGGTCGCAGTGCGACAAAGACTGCTTTTATTTCTTAACTGCCGCTATTTTGTGCGGTTGCGCATTTCATAAAAGCTGCTTGCAAAGTGTTGAAGTGCTGCTGGCTTTTGCAAGTTACCAGCGGCACTCTCTCGGGGAGCAAATAGAGGTCTTACACCGGCAAGAACACGTCAAGACAGGCGCAAACTATTTGTCCCTGCAGTAGCTGGCCGGGAGATGTTGTGAGTTCCCTTCATCAACGCACTTAATGCTGCCATGTAAGCATGGTTTTCTGTTAGGGTTTGCTCCCTTAGCCTTCGGTTCTATCAAGAACCTATTCCACATGGCAGTGGTTTATAACTTTGCAAGGCAGGGGCGTTAAACTCCCTGAGGTATTTCCGCAGATAGGTACTGCATTACCCGCATGCCCAATGTTATATAACATCCCATAAATATGTAAAACTGTGTAGCAACAGTGTCTGACATGCTGTCATATAAACACCTGTACATGATTTTCACTGACATGTGGAACATCATAAACGTGTGACAGTAAGTAGCAACAGTGTCACAGACACTGTCATAGAAACATTTGTCGAGTATCTACTAACCAGCGACCCATCATCTTAGCCCATAAAACTGAACTTATTATGGCTAACCCACTAACACCTCCTTCATAATCTACTAATATCCCCTACCTTAATACCCGCTGATCTA
Organism: Branchipolynoe longqiensis; assembly: GCA_030323885.1. Lineage (NCBI taxonomy): Eukaryota > Metazoa > Annelida > Polychaeta > Phyllodocida > Polynoidae > Branchipolynoe > Branchipolynoe longqiensis. Next base: position 14,128,942 of record CM059186.1, read on the forward strand.
TGTATTTACAATGTAATAATGTAAATGGCCAGAAGAGCAGTGTCTCGGCACTGAAAAAAATGTATGTTCTGATGAATAAACTGTTTTAGAAACAAAAACAAAAAAAACATGTCACATATCATAAATGTGTAACAATAGGGATCAATAGAGCCACAGATAGGCTGTCACATTATGTAAACACTCATCAAGTGTTAACTGACATATACCACTTCATATAGGTGTATCACTAGATAGTAATAGCGCCGTAGATACAATAGTCAAGCTTTAACTGAATTATGGCCACCCATATAAACCTATTTCAATGTTTATAAACATTGTGTATGCGCGCGCAGCTCGGCTGCAGAACGAAGGCACACTGCCATTGAGTTTGCCGGTACACGCAGTGCAAAACATATATTTTATTCAAAATTCATAGAAATGCAGAACCCTAACCTTATAAATTTAATATAATTTATTCGTTGAATATGTTTTCTATATGTCTTCCAAGCGGATTGCTTCTAGGTGGTGAAGGTTTAGAGATATTTCACCTTTTCTGTATGAAGATTGCTCACGACCATTGACAATGCATTGAGTTTGGCGATGCGTGCAGTGCAAAACGTCTATTTTATTCAAAGTTCATAGAAATGCAGAACCGTAACCGTATAAATTTAATATAATCTATTTGTTGAATATGTTTTCTATATGTCTTCCAAGCGGGTTGTTTCTAGGTGGTGTAGTTTTAGAGATATTTCACTTTTTCTGTATGAAGATTGCTCACGACCATTGACAATGCATTGAGTTTGCCGATACGTGTAGTGCAAAACGTCTATTTTATTCAAAATTTATAGAAATGCAGAACCCTAACCTTATAAATTTAATATAATCTATTCGTTGAATATGTTTTCTATATGTCTTCCAAGCGGGTTGCTTCTAGGTGCTGTGGTTTTAGAGATATTTAACTGTTTCTGTATGAAGATAATTCAAGATTGCTCACGGCCATTGGCAATGCATTGAGTTTGCCAGTATGTGCAGTGCAAAACGTCTATTTTATTCAAAATTAATAGAAATGAAGAACCTTAACCGTATAAATTTAATATAATCTATTCATTGAATAAGTTTTCTATATGTGTTCCAAACGGGTTGCTTCTAAGTGGTGTGGTTTTAGAGACATTTAACTTTTTCTGTATGAATATTGCTCATAGCCATTGAGTTTGCAGTGTGACCCTGTGTTGTCCTGCAGCCAAGCTGCGCGCGCACTGACCTAAATACCTATCCTGACGTCACATGAAATAGGTCTATAGGTATACCGCAGTGTCCGAGAGACATACTATTAAATAACATATGGCGCCCCATATAGGTGTATCATCAGGTTGCAACAGTCTTGTAGACTGGACACTGGTCAACCATTAATTGACATATAGCGCCCCATTTGTGGTTGATTCGTTGTTAGGACTTTTAGGTCCTGGCAACATCTAAGGTCATTACAGGACAGGTACCAATTTGTGACAATGTGCACTCATAGTGACTTTATAGTGCTGCCCCGCTGGGAAATCAGGCCGCCAGCACCATGACCCAATATCCCATTCAGTCTTTGCTGATACGCGCAGTGCAACACATCGATCTTATTCAAAATTAATAGAAATGCAGAATCCTAACCATATAATTTTAATATAATCTTTTCATTGAATATGTTTTCTGTATGTGTGCCAAGCGGTTTGTTTCTAGGTGGTGTAGTTTGAGAAATATTTCACTTTTTCTCTATGAAGATTGCTCATAGCCATTGAAAATGCATTGAGTTTGCCGATACGCACAGTTCAAAATGTCAGTTTTATTCAAAATTAATAGAAATGCAGAATCCTAACCTTATAAATTTAATATAATCTGTTTGTTGAATATGTTTTCTATATGTGTTCCAAACGGTTTGTATCTAAGTGGTGTAGTTTTAGAGATATTTCACTTTTTCTCTATGAAGATTGCTCATAGCCATTGAGTTTGCAGTGTGACAGTATGTCATCCTGCAGCCAAGCAGTCCGTGCACTGACCTAAATACCCATGCTGACGTCATATGAAATAGGTGTTGCACTGCACATATCGGCAACCTCAATGCATTGTCAATGGCCGTGAGCAATCTTTATACAGAAAAAGTGAAATATCTCTAAAACTACACCACATAGAAACAAACTGCTTGGAACACATATAGAAAACATATTTAACAAATAGATTATATTAAATTTATATGGTTAGGGTTCTGCATTTCTATTAATTTTGAATAACACTGACATTTTGCACTGCGCGTACCAGCAAACTCAATGCATTGTTAATGGCCATGACCAATCTTCATACAGAAAAAGTTAAACATCTCTAAAACTACACCACATAGAAACAAACCGCTTTGAACACATATAGAACACATATTTACCAACCAGATTATATTAAATTTATATGGTTAGGGTTCTGCATTTCTATTAATTTTGAATAAAATTGACATTTTACACTGCGCCTACCGGCAAACTCAATGGCAGTGTGCATTCATTCTGCAGCCTAGCTGCGCGCACATATACAATGTTTATAAACATTGAAAGGGGTCTATTGACATACTATTAACTGACACATGTCGGCCCATATAGTAGCATCACAGTGTCCGAAAGACGTACTATTCACTGACACATTGCGCCCCATATAGGTGTACCACAGTGTCCTATAGACGCATCATTACCCTAACACTGACCTGACATGCCATGTGACACCGTAAAGTCATTGTCACACCGTACCGGACTGAGTACAGGAGACCACCGGACAAAGAATTTTCTAGTCCGGTGTTGTCCGGTGAAAAAATCTATCGAAATGTATCGAAATGGAGAGTACAATTGGGTTAATTGCCGCCAGACAACCGGATAAGTACCGTACATGTACCGGACGAGAACCGGACACGTAACGGATGGGTACCGGACATGTACCGGGCAAAATGGACAAACCAGACACCAACGGATGGGTACCGGACATGTATGGATGGGTACCGGACATACCGGACACCAACCGGACACATCAGTACCTGAACATCGGCGTACAGTACAGGACAGTGTCCGGTTCCCCAGTCCGGCAAGGTCTGACAGGGGCTTAAAGCATTAACTGACACTTACACATGGCGCCCCATACAGGCTATGCGCGTAACAGAAAACGCTTGGTAGCAATGCGTGGCGCCCCATAAACGTGTTGTGACTGCTGTCAGTCGTGCGTTGTTGTAGACAGGCGGCGTGTTGTGACACGCACAGCTTTAGCGAGACGCGGTGAACTTTAGCGAACGCCCGATCCAGACATTGCTTCTCCTCTTTTATTGATGTTTCAGTTCGACTGATTCAAAACACGCCCAGTAATATAAAATGAAGTCGAAACAGGGCCAGTTCTTTTCCGCTGTGTTTTTGTGTATATAATGTGTGTGTTTTTATCATTTGTTTTCTTTAGTTGTTGTTGTATTTTGGGTGCGAGTGTGTTGTTTGTGTTTCCCTTTGTTGCTGTTATATCTTGGGTGTTTGTGTGTTTTGTTGTTGTTGTATCTTGGATGTGAGCATGTTTTGTTGTTGTTGTATCTTGGGTGTGAGTGTGTTTTGTTGTTGTTATATCTTGGGTGTCTGTGTGTTTTGTTGTTGTTGTATCTTGGATGTGAGCGTGTTTTGTTGTTGTTGTATCTTGGGTGGGAGTGTGTTTTGTTGTTGTATCTTGGGTGTGAGCGTGTTTTGTTGTTGCTGTATCTTGGGTGTGAGCATGTTTTGTTGTTGTATCTTGGGTGTGCGTGTTGTGTGTGTTTGCCTTTGTTGTTGTATCTTGGGTGTGAGTGTGTTTTGTTGTTGTATCTTGGGTGTGAGCATGTTTTGTTGTTGTTGTATCTTGGGTGTGAGCATGTTTTGTTGTTGTTGTATCTTGGGTGTGAGCATGTTTTATTGTTGTATCTTGGGTGTGCGTGTGTTGTGTGTGTTTGCCTTTGTTGTTGTATCTTGGGTGTGAGTGTGTTTTGTTGTTGTTGTATCTTGGGTGTGTTTCCTTTTGTTGTTGTTGTATCTTGGGTGTGAGTGTGTTTTGTTGTTGTTGTTTCTTGAGTGTGTGTGGTTTTTATGTGTTTTTGTGCATATTTTCTTTGGTTGTTGTTGTTTATTAAGTGTGAGTGGCATTTGTGTGTGTGTTTTGTTGTTGTTTCTTGAATGTGCGTTTTTTAATATATTTTTTGTGTGTGTTTTCTTTGGTTTTTGTTGTTTATTGGGTGTGCGTGGTATTTGTGTGTGCGTGTATTTTGTACTTTCTTTTGGTGTTGTTTTTTGTTGTTGCTTGTGTGTGTATTTTTGTGAGGGATATTACTTTTTAGATCACGTTGGTGTTTGCCTACATGACGTGAGTTGTGGAATAAATCATGACGTCATAATGTATCATATACTCATACATTATGCCCATGTCCATTATGGTTCGGGTACTGTACATTTCTTACCCAACTGCCTACATATGAATCGAGATTACCCGCATTTCTTTCTCTATTAGTATTACGTATCATGTGAGTATAAAGATATGGAAGTGAATATTAGTTAATATTATTGTTATACTCAATAAGACACAACACTTACTGGTGGCGCCACCTGCAGCCCACCTCGCCTCCACCGGATGTTGACCAGTGTCAGTCGCACTGGAGGATTTTTTCTTCTTGTTTCTTGTGTGTGTGTATATATATATATATATATATATATATATTTATATGTATTATATATATACATATCTATATATTGTCAATCTTTTCCGGAGGCTGTGGGCTCAATCCCATTACCTGCTGTACCACAAGTGGGGGCATGTTTTACTCGACCATCACTCCCGGTCCCTTCACTCAGATGCACAATTATGTGTGACGTAATACTCAATGCGGTGTCCTCTGTGGCGGAGTGGTTAGAGTGTCCGACTTTTTTCTAGGTCGGACTCCTAATCTTGAGGTTGGTGGTTCGATTCCCCGTGCCCCCACCTCTGCCAATTTGGATTTCCACCACTGTGTATAACTTACAGCGACATCAAAGGCCAGTTGCTCTCATACCATGTCTATGTGGTGTGGGAGGTTTTAAAAAAAAATCCATTGGGTGAGTAAAAGTGTAGACCCAGGCTTTCTATCGACAAACTGTCTAATGGTGAAAACAAGTCTATTCAGACTTATCCATGATAGGCAGTATAAATCTTCAAGAAAAAAAAGTTAAAATGCACATATATATCTTCATAGCATGTTACTTAATGCTGCATGATCTGATGAAAGCATCAAATTGTCCAAAGCAAAACTAGAGTCTAGATTTGCTCCTACGTATCCAATTTAGATACTGTAGCATTCATTAAACGTTTATTGCAGTTTCCTGTTCCTGTGCCAGGTTGCTGCACTAAAAGAAATGGGTGAAATGTCCAGAATTTCGGTGTGCACACCAAAATTGTCTTGAATGAGCGTGCTCGATCATTCGGTGTCATTGCTGGACACGGCAGGCTGAAGGCTGAAGCCCTCCCCCCTGGCACTACTGTGGTGGTGGGGGACGTGAGGGGAAGGGGGAGAGGCCCTCTCCCCCCCCCCCCCTCTTCTTCTTCTTCGCCCGTTGATGCGTCAGCGCCCATCCACACAAACACCTCCTCAGCCATGTCGTAGATGAACGTGTCACCTACTGCCCAACTTTTGGCATAGGCCACGAACAAGGGCTCTCCAGTTTTCCCGGTCCTGGGCTTTGAGTTTCTTGTTCGTGATTCTGTAACGTTGTTCTTTTTCCGGGGTGGGGTTGTTGGCCCCACGCCCAACCCCCAACCTGGAGGACCAGTTGCTGCTCTTAGTCTGTCCTCTACCATGAGTCCTGACCGTCTTGGTTAAACCTGCCAGGGGGCTCGCCCCTGCCAGTATAGCTCTCATGGTCACGGAGGCACACAAGCCTCCCCACCATGACAAGGTAGTAACACATTGGGGGGAGCCCCCCTCAGGCTTATAAAAACTCCTGCCAGCCATCACGGCCAGGCACTATCCTGGCGTCTCCCGGAGCCACCGAAGCTGGTCAGTCTTCTCCAAATGCCCACACTGACCACTTCCCACCTCCAATTTTACCCACCCACCCACACCTGCAGTTGATTGTGCCTACAACAATCAACAAAACCGAAAAACAATCAAGCATTTAAAGTAAAAAATAAAAAATAAAGAATACCATATAATCAGCAACTGACACCCGTGCAGTTGACAGATCACACCTAATTAAATGTTACATTACTGATAATTTACCCTCTACTGTTATCTCATATGTTTATCATTAACTATTGCTATTGTAGTTTAAGGTAATTGATCACTCGTTTGTTAAATCGTTTACATGACTCATATGCCCTCATCACATTTCATTTCCCCAATATATCGGGGCCTTCGCTCGTTCGCTTCTTGACCGATGATACACAGTCAATGTACATGCCGCCGGGCGGGCAGTGCCCGAATAAAAGCCTTGATTAACCCACTCAAGCCTCTGAGTCAGCTGTGTCCGTGAGCAATGAATTGTGCATGTTTTAAATTCAAATAACTGCTAAGTTTAGCTTTTATAACCAAAGTTATTCCAACCTAATTAAATTTGATTACAGCAATAAATCTAATGTATCTTTGCTTAAAGTTGCATAGTCCGATGAAAGAATCAAATTTTCAAAAGCAAAACACTTATCTAGATTTGAACCTACATATCCAACATAGATACTGGTGCACTTATTATAATAATAATATGTTTCTGCATAGAAATGAATACTAATTCAACATAAGAGAACCTAATAGGGGTGAGAGTTTTGACATGCACACCAAAATTAATTAACATGTTTACACTTCAAATAACTCCTACACTAGTCATTTAAAAGCAAAGGTACCTCAAGCAGATTAGTTTGTTGTTTTTCGTCCTAGTAACATCTAAGGTCATATCAGGATGGGTGCCGACTTGTGACAGTGCGCATTCATGGTGACTTTATAGTGCTGCCCCACTGGGAGACCAGGCCGCAAGCACCATGACCTGATAATTGATATCCCACTCAGTCACATTATCCTGATACTGAGCCAACCAGTCCTTACCCTATCCTAATAATGCCAAGTCATTGTTTTTTCTTGACCAGGGTTCGAATCCTCCGATATCCTAAAACAGGAGACGGATGCTCAACTCATTCGACCATCCCGTCTGGTCACCTCAAACTGAAGTGATGTACAGCAACCAGCCAACCCCCCCGGGCCCTCTTAGAGGACCGGGGTTCGGATCCTAGATTACCTTTCTCTCTCCACCTCTTCGCACCGCCCCACCACCCACCCACCGTGCTCCCCCACCCCTGACTTCTCCGACCACTACCCACCAGAATTCAACTCCTGGCCGCATGGGACTGCCTTTGATGGTGCCCATACAGTGCTGCAGATTTGCCGTCTTGAGCATGCCAACATGACTGAAAACTCCCCAAAAACAAACAAAGATGACAAAAAAACAAATAAGGTGGATTATAACGATCAACTTAATAGATTTATCCCGGAAAAGAAAATAAATCCCAGAAATCCAAAACCATCGGACTATGCCTCAATATATGACAGAACCCCCCCCCCCCCCCCCCCCCACACACACACACAAAAACAATGGGATCATGCCACTTTGACAGTCTCGCTTCAGACTTCAGACGCGGCTCCACGGGCCGTGATTGGCTGTGACGTCACTCACCTGCTTGGGCGGCACGTTAGGGGTGTTCCCGCAGGAGCTGGACGTCCAGGCCGGCTGTGCCTGCGGTGGGGGCGGGGGCGGGGTGCAGGTGGGGGCGGGCTTGGCGCGGCGTGGGCGGGGCGGCGGGCCGCCGGGGTGGGGGCTCGGCAGGTAGGGCCTCCGCTCCTCCACCCCGCGTTGGGAAGCCGAGTTCCGGTCGAATTCTGTCATCGACTGCACGGGGCGGAGAAAGGAAAGTTTGTTTTATTTAACGACGCCTCTAGAGCACATTGATTTTTCGCATCATCGGCTATTGGACGTCAAACATATGGTCATTTTGACATATTTCTTTGGAGGAAACCCGCTGCCGCCACATAGGCTACTCTTTCCGATAAGCAGCAAGGGGTCTTTTATATGCAATTTCCCCCAGACAGGACGGCATATACCACAGCCTTTGATAAACCATTTCTGGACGGGGCGGAGAAGAACGGGGACGAGGGTTGTAAAGATTGTTTTATTTAATGACGCCTCTAGAGCACACTGGTTTTCGTATAATCGGCTATTGGATTTGGACGTCAAACATAAGGTCTTTCTGACATATTTCTTTGGGGGAAACCCGCTGCCACCACATAGGTTAGGGACGAGGGTTACTAGAAAGTTGTACTTACAGATTAAAGCTGCATAGTCCGATGAAGGTATCAAATTTTCAAAAGCAAAACACTTATGTAAATTTGAATCTACCTATCTAACTGATACCCCAGTCAGACTACAGCTTGCAACCACTTTGCGACCACCTTACACCAAAGAACCCACACTCACCAGTGATGCCCAAACATCGGCAACCATTGTTTTGGTAGCAAGGATGCCACAGGTGAGTGTGGGTTCTTTGGTCTAAGGTGGTCGCAAGCTGTAGTGTGACTAGGGTATTAGATACTGGTGCACTAAGAAAGAGTTTGTTGCCACATAGAAGGGAACACTGAGTAAATTTAATAGAACCTGTTACTGCTGAAGCATATGGTGTCAAGAGTTTTGGTCGGTTAGAGAGTTTTTACTTATACACTTTGTCTATACATAATAACTAACGAAGTAACATATGATATGACCGTAGATGTTGCTAGGACGTATAACAACAACAAACAAACATATCTATCCCCATGCCCCCACCTCTGCCATTTTGGATTTCCACCGCTGTGTATAACTTACAGTGTCATCAAAGGCCGATTGCTCTCATAGTCATACCATGTCTATGTGGTGTGGTAGGTTAAAAATCCCTTGAGTCGGTAAAAGTGTAGGCTCGGGCTTTCTATCGACAAACTGTCTAATGGTGAAAACAAGTCTATTCAGACGTATCCATGATATGCAGTATAATCTTCAAGAAATTAAAAAAAAAAAATCTATCTATCCATATGGACCAGTCAATCCCCCCCCGCCCCCCCCCCCCTCCCTCCTCCACCCAGTGTAAACACATAAGCAGTATATATCGCAATTGTCTGTAATTAACCTTACACAAGCAGTGATTGGCTACCATCTGTGGCGCTCGCAGTGTTTTCAGCGTGCCGGAAGGCGAGTCCGACTGCGCAGTGATTAGAACAGCGGGAATGCAACTGCAATTATGGACCAGTGGAAGGTTGCCGGTGTCCAGTGACATGTGGGCGTGGTGACTCCGGGGGAGGGATGGGGGGAGGGGGGGGTGAGGGGGGGGGGCAGCGTGAGCGTCATTCACATGCCCAACACCTTTCTTCCGCTCATCACTTTACGGGCGGGGTGAGGGGGGGGGGGGGGTCAGGGCGCGGTAGCCGAATCGATAGAGCGCTGCGGTAGATCGGGAGTTCACGAGTTCGGTTCCTGGTCGAGTCAAACCAATGACTTATAAAATTGATACTTGTCACTTCCTAGACTGGCGCTCAGCATTAATAGGATAGGTCAATGACTGGTTAGCTTAGTGTCAGGATAATGTGGCCGAATCGGTAGAGCGCGGGCTTCATGTGTGGGAGATCAGCAGTTCACCTGTTCGGTTCCTGGTCGAGTCAAACCAATGACTGATCAAATTGATACTTGTCACTTCTTAGCCTGGCGCTCAGCGTTAATACGATAGGGCAAGGACTGGTTAGGTCAGTGTCCGGGTAATATGACCGAGTGGGATATTGGGTCATGGTGCTGGCGGCCTGATTTCCTAGTGAAGCAGCACTATAAAGTTACCATGAGTGCACACTGTCACAAGTCGGTACCCATCCTGATATGACCGTAGATGCTGCCGGGATGTAGCACTCCAACAACCAATCAACATTATGTGGGCTTGCGTTATCAAGAGGACACCAAACAAAATGTTATTTTGTTCCTCTTTTCATTCTTAGCGATATAGATTAACCCCGCTAAACCAAACTTGAAGGAACCATAGAAATTTGTTTGGCTTGGACTTGGCTTTGGCAAAAACGTGGGTGTATTATGAATGTAATATACAGTGTATGTGGACACTTTGATTATTGTTTTTTTATGTATATACAGTATAACCCCGTTAAACCAAGCTCGGTTAAACCAAACAATCAGTTAATCCAAACTTTTTTTGGTGGCCCAGAAAATTACTACCATTTATCATATAAAAAAGTCTCAGATGACCTTATAACCACATGAAAGTTTGGTTCAACCGTACAGGAAGTGGCCTGGGTCCCGACAATTCTGTTTGGATTAACCGATACGTTGGATTAACCGACTTTAGTTTAACCAACTTTTTTATATGATAAATGGTAGTATTTTGCCGGGACGCTGAAAAAAGTTTGGATTAACCGATCGCTTGGTTTAACCGAGCTTGGTTTAACGGGGTTTGTACTGTATTAGCGAGTAATTATTTAATTGGGTAATTAATTAGAAGAGGCCCATTTAGTATTGACATGATACAGTTATTAGAAAACAAAATAAAAGTTGTATCCATTGGCATTCTTTATGGCTCATTATTAATTAATTAATTAATATAGTATTGGCATTAGGAAGTGATGGGCAGTAGTAAATGTCAAAGGCAATTTAGAATTCAGATAAAATAAAATATGGGTAGGCCCTACTAATCAGACCACCATTAAATATCTGTACACTGTGCACAATGCGCCACCTAGCGGCATTAGCTACACAACCTTGTGAGGCACACCTGGTAGGGCGGGCGCCTGTATCCCACGTCGGGAGGTCATATGATCAATCCCCGGCCCAGTCAAACAGAGGTATTTGTCGCTATCTTGCATGAAACTTATGGCCCTGTCACACTACGACGTAACGACGTCGACGTAGGGAGAATGTGAAGAACGTTGAACTTCTCGGCGTAGTATGCAAATTCGGGCACAAGTTGAACGTGGATGCAGCATAGTGGACGAGAGCGTAACGTCGGTAAAGCATAGTGATACCGTCATTCAACGAGAGAGGTCAACGTAATGACGATCACGGAACGTTATGAACGTTATTCCATCGCCAGAAGAACGTTACATGACGTTAGCTATGTCATGAGACATTGAACGTATGTTGAATGCACGTTCTCCTGACGTTCTCCTAATGTTCTCCTGACGTTCTCCTGACGTTCTCCTGACTTTCCCATTACGACGCATGGACGTTTCCACCAGCTTTAATGTGGGTCAACGAGTGGAATATAGTGGAATGTAGTGGAACGTAGTGAGGAACGTTTGCCTAACGTCCGTTTAACGTCATTGACGTTCGCTGAACATGAACAGAACGTACGGCGAACGTAAACCCTTACGTTCGAGCTACATCAAAACTTTTGAACATGTCCAAAACTTCGATGTAACTCAACGTAACACAACGTAATGTGACGTAGATCGACGTCAGTCTAACGTGATTATGACGTCATCATAATGTAATCCAACGTAAATCAACGTAATGACGAAATATCACTACGTTAGGCTCACGTTGGCTCATTACGTTGTAGTGTGACAGGTGTATTAGCATTGATAGAATAAGGTATTGAACGTAGTGGAGGCTAACGTAGTTGAACATACTGGCATCCATACTTGTCTATGATGTTAACTTGGTAATAACATGGGTGAGCCGTGATGTCTGATTACATTTTTGGACATGTTCAAAAGAGCGCTACACGTTAGAGGCTGAATTTACATCTGTGATGCTAATGTACTCTAGCATACTCTAGCGTACTCTAGCAGTCTAGCGTACTCACAAAGTCCTGGTCACATAGCCGTTAGTGGACTGGTTGGCTCAGTGTCAGGATAATGTGACTGAGTGGGATATCAGGTCATCATGCTGGCGTCATGATCTCCCAAGTGGGGCAGCACTATAACGTCACTATGAGTGTGCACTGTTACAAGTCGGTACCTGTCCTGATATGACCTTGGATGATGCCAAGACGTAAAAACACCAACAACCAACCAACCGACTCCCCTACCGCTCAAACAAGAAAACAACTTACATGGATTTATAATTATGACTGGTTGGTACTTGGAGTTTTACCTCCTGGTAACATCTAAGGTCATATCAGACCTATAATTATGAAGATGGATGCATAGCAGGGGGGGGGGGGGGGAGGAGGGGTTAGGCCTATAGGACTACGTGTCAATGCGATGTGTCATTGTTGACTAGAATGAATCGGACAACAAACTTACTTGAGGCTTCCAATTAACATGGACAAATGTGAAAAGAGACATGGCGGACGTTACTGTAACAGCTGCGCGCGCAGGTCAATTACCGACATGAGACCTCGGCATGTGGCCGGACAGCCAGTCAGCACTGACGGGCACTGGATGATGTATCAGTCGGAACCGCCATATATATATATATATGAGACTGTCTCAAAAGGTGCTAGGCAATATGGGACAAAACTTTGTCCATTGTAATGATCAACGTATTATCTGCTTGTGCATTTGCTCAGGATAAACGGATTAGTTTTTTACATGGCGTTTCATAATCCCAATAGAATACATATTGATTTGAAGCAAATGTCCTTGTGTTTTCAGTGTAACCGTTTCTGTGCTGTTTTGTGTCAATTGTTACAATGGACAAAAAAAAGAAGAGTGATCACCTTTTGAAACAGGCTCATATATTCAACGTACTTTCGCCATGTTTGACCTATGTTAGCCTCCATATATATATATATATATATATATATATATATATATATATATATATATATATATGTATATATATATATATATATATATATATATATATATATACACTGTAAAACCTTTCCAACCGACCACTTCCACAGATCGACCACTCCCCTATATCGATCACTTTATTTGGGTCCCAAACGATCGCACATACATTGTAATGAAATGAAAAACTCCCTAAACCGACCACCTCCCTAAATGGACCATGTAAAGTCGTTCCCATGGTTGGTCGATTTAACTAGGTTTGACTGTATATAAGTATATATAGGTGTAAGTTCACTCAACACGAACAACTGGTGGGGAACATAGTGATTTCTGCAAGTGCCCTGGCATCCCAGGTGGATGAAATTGGGTTCGAATCCAGGCCGAGTCAAAGCAATACCTTACAAAAGTGATACTTGTTACAACTTCGCCTGGTACTCGGCATTACTATTACTAAAGTCGTTTAATAAAGACTTTGCCGAGATCGCTACTAGAAGGACTATGCCACTTTGCTAGTAGGATAGGGCAAGGACTGTTTACCTCAGTATCAGGATAATGTGACTGAGTGAGAAATCGCGTCATGGTGCTGGTAGTCTGGTCTCCCAGTGGGGCAGCACTATAAAGTCACCCTGAGTGCTAACTGTCACAAGTTGGTACCCGTCCTGATATGACCTTAGATGTTGGCAGGACGTAAAACTCCAACAACCAACCAGTAGACGAGACGCGGTCACTGAATTCATAAGAGCGCTGAAATCCCACGCGGATGATCTGGGGTTCGAATCCCGGCCGAGTCAAACCACTGACTGGCGCTCGGCATTACGACAGGCATTTAAACACGACTTTACCATCATAGTAAAGGATTTGAGTCCATCCTGCCCTGGATCCTCGCTCCCCTCCCTCTTCTAACCCCCCCCCCCCCCCCCACCACCCCACTCCCACCAAGGCGCCCGTCGTCCCCTCGCCTACAATTTAATGCATACACACATGAGACCAATGCACATCTTTCAAACCACTAAAGCCCCTGTCACACATCGCTGGATTGAGGAAACGGAAAGAAACCGAACAAAGTCTGTTGATATCCGTCAAAGTCCGGTTTGTGTCCGTTGCATTTCCGTTGATATCCAGCCCGATCCGTTACAAGTTTTGGACATGCACAAAACTTGGAATGGATGCCGGCGGATTTAATTCTACAGTTCTTGACCGGTTTGAGTTCGTTTCGTCTGTTGGCTATCCGTTCATGTACGTTTCATGTCCGTTTCATATTTGTTCGTCCGGCGGCCTTTGACCCGATATCGCAACATTTTGACACATTTGAATACATTTTGATACTTATCATGCCTGAACACCACCAGACTTGACAATTCTGTCAATTGCTCAATCCTGCGAGGTGTGACACGGGCTTAACAGAAGTGGGAAGTAGGTCTTGTCTCAACAAATCATCTTTGGCCAGTTTTCAATGTAAACACGGCACATGCTTTACACACACACAACACACACACACAAAGGTCAGTTGGCAGGCAGCCATCCAGGTGGCGCCAGTAGTACAGTCAATCGGAACGGAACAAGTGAAAGTGAAGTGAAATAGATGATTGATATAAGAATATCCAAGTCTATACAAAATAATTGTAAATTAAGCCAATAAAATGTCAGTACCGTTATTTATATTCACATAGCGAATTACAGAACACATATATATGAGTATACAGTAAAACCTCTCTAAGTCTAACCGACCACCTCCACAAATTGACCACTCCCCTATATTGATCGCTTGATTTGGGTCCCAACGATACCATTGTATGGATATCCTAATTCCTTAAGCCGACCACCTCCCTAAATGGACCACTTAAACTCCGCCCCATGGCTGGTCGATTTAGAGAGGTTTTATTGTATACAGTACTGAATACAGTACTACCTCTACAGAACAACCACTCCCCTATATCGATCACTTTATTTGGGTCCCAAACGATCACCCATACAATACCATTGTAACCATTAAAAAAACTCCCTAAACCGACCACCTCCCTAAATGGACCATTTAAAGTCGATCCCATGGTCAGTCGATTTAGAGAGGTTTTACTGTATATGATTGTGTGCTTATAGATATGTTTATCCAACCACCAATCCTAACCGAGACTTGTTTTTGGTGTCATTTTCTCCTAAAAATACTCGCCTTGTTTGATTGGTGCAAAATCTTGTAAACTGCAATCCACAATTTGAGATAAATATTGGAATCAAACCTTCAAAAAATTCCATTTTTTCCCTTCCAATTTCTTTCTTCATTGCTCAATAATCATTTAATCGCAAGAAAAGTAGAATTAGTGAGAATTAAAATTACCTTCAACTAAAAATCCTTTCATGTTAAAGTTGCATAGTCCGATGGTTTTGAGTTTTTCTCATTTTCTGAGATAAACATATTACGTTGTTCATTATAATCTACCTTACTTTAGTTTGAAGTAACTTTTATTTTAAATCATGAACTTTTATGATATTTGAAATGGAAACATGCTAAATTAATTTTGGCAAGCTTTCCAAACACTAACACCACAGGCTTCTGCAGTAACAGGTTCTATTAAAAAAAAAATTTAATTTTTTTTTGACGAGGTATTTACTCTGCCCATAACGTATAAGCTCCTGTCAGGGTGCTTGTTTTCAACGCTGCACAGTATTCCCTTATATGTGATGACAAATGTTTAATAAGTGCATCAGCATCTAAGTTAGATATGAAGAATCAGATCTAGATAATTGTTTTGGTTTTGAAAATTTTATGTTTTCATCGGACTATGCAGCTTTAATTAAAGTTCTGGATTGGTATTTACGGGGATATTTGCCACGAAACTCTTCATATATATATATATATATATATATAAATATATATATATATATATATATGTGTGTGCGCACACAAACACATATATATATATATGAAGAGTATAGTACCGTATTACTCACAATTATTCCAGGTGGTGGCGCAGGTGTGCGGCTACCCTCTTCCGGTCTACCCAGCGTTCCCGGAAGTACCACATGGTCTGTGCTGCTGCGTCTCATTCCATAGGGAGGACCTGAAGGAAAGAGAGAGAGAAGGTTGCGGTTAAAGGAAAATGAGGTCAGACGACAATGCGTAGATATCATAGTGCATGCTCACTAAGCTGATAAAGAAATGTACAGTGTCAGTAAGACAGTGCTGGCAGTGCCAGTAATGCTGGTTCAAATTAACCGGAACCACCCAACTGAGGGACCGGGCGCAGTGGCTGAATCGGTAGAGCGCGGGCCTCGCGTGTGGGTTATCGGGAGTTCCCAGTCGAGTCAAACCAATGTCTTATAAAATTGATACTTGTCGCTCCCTAGCCTGGCACTTGGCATTAATAGGATAGGGCAAGGACTGGTTTGCTCAGTGACAGGATAATGTGACTGAGTGGGATATTGGGTCCTGGTGCTGGCGGCCTGATTTCCCGGTGGGGCAGCACTATAAAGTAACCCTGAGTGCGCACTGTCACAAGTCGGTACCTGTCCTGATATGACCATAGATGTTGCTGGGATGTAAAACTCCAACAACCAACCCAACCCACCTGAGGGGGCGAGGCGTCTGCTGCGACCGGTGTCACAGTTTCCGCCGTCCGCCAGTTTCCGCGGTACGCATCGCTTCTGCGCACGCGTCAAAATCGAACAGCATCGTCAGTAACCTTATAAATTTAATATAATGTTTTTGGTAAAGATGTATTCTATATGTGTACCAAGCGATTTGTTTCTAGGTGGTGTGGTTTTAGAGATATCTCACTTTTTCTGTATTTTCTGTATGAAGATTGCTCACGACCATTGACAATGCCTTGAGTTTGACGGTACGCGCAGTGAAAAACATTAGTTTTATTCAAAATTAATAGAAATCAAGAACCCTAACCATATAAATTTAATATAATCTATTTGGTAAAGATGTTTTATATATGTGTACCAAGCGATTTGTTTGTAGGTGGTGTGCTTTTAGAGATATTTCACTTTTTCTGTATGAAGATTGCTCACGGCCATTGACAATGTATTTGAATGTGGAAACTGGCGGACGGCGGAAACTGCAACACCTGAGGTGGATGCACAGAAGGGCCCTACCTAGCCTGATGCATAAGGCTATGGGACCAGGAGGGAGGCTATGGGACCAGGAGGGGAGAGCATGGGATGACATTGCCGGTTGTGAAGTTACAGTTCCATAGTTCGATGGTTTTTAGTTTGAGTTCTGAGATAAATACATTAGATTAATCTTTATCATCTACGTTGCTTTAGTTTGAAGTACGTTTTTACTTTTAAATGGATAAACGTTGAATATAATATTACTAATTATTAGGAGTCAAAACATGACAAATTAGTTTCAGTGTGCACGTCAAAACTCTGGCACCATAGGCTTCATAGGTGACAGGTTGTATTAAATTGACCCGGTGTGCCCTTCTATGTAGCAACACCTGTTCAATAAGTAACGCAGTACTTAAATTGATTATATAGGATCAAATCTAGACAGTTGACAGAAGTGATTAGTGATCACCGTAAGTTGTTTATACCCACATCATATACAGACATCATACTTATACGCGTCCTGTATATATATTATATGTGTATGCATGTATATGTGCATATATATAATTACTACTGATAATGAATATGTGGAAATCAACTATATGGCAAGTGGCGGAATTTATGCCCTATATATGAATATATATATATATATTTATATATATATTTATATATATATATATATATTCATACATAGGGCATATTCTGCCGCTCGCTACATCCTTGATTTATATATATATATATAAATCAAGGATGTGGCGAGTGGCAGAATATGCCCTATGTATGAATATATATATATTCATACATAGGGCATATTCTATGTATGAATATATATATATATAAATATATATATAAATATATTAAAAAAAATATATATAAATATATATTTTTAAAATATATATAAATATATATAAATGCTTCCAACCGAGTGGCGAAGGCAGCCCCTCAGAGGTGGGGGGAGGGGGTTGGTGAGGTGCATGATGGCCACCCATCCCCCACCCGTGAGAGAGGGGGGGGGGACCACTATAGAGCTTATTACCTGCGATAAAGGGCTTATCACCATCCATATATAAATCAAGGATATGGCGAGCTGTGAAATTTATGTCCTATGTTACTATGTATGTCCCTATGTATTGTTATATATACATCATCATCATCATCATCATGCTGTCGGTCGCGATGTGACAAAGACTGCTTTCATTACTTGACTGCCGCTCTCCATTTAGCTCTCTGCTGTGAGAGTTGCGTCCATGAGTCGGTCTTAATGTCTCTCAGCTTCAGGTTTCTCTTGATGGTATCTTTGTATACATATAGGGCATATATATACATATAGGGCATAAATTCCGTCACTTGCCACATCCTTGATTTCCACATATTCAAATCAGTAGTAACTATATATATATATATACATATATATATATATATATACATATATGTGTGTGTTTATCCATACACATTATATATGTATAGGTTGTAGCTAGTTTGTCTGCTTAAGTATTACGACCTAAGCAACATCTAAGGCCATATCAGACAGACAAATAAATGAATACTAGTTACTACCATGAATGTCTATTAACAATAACATAGATAAAGCAGTGAAAACTATCACAATCATTCAGGAAAATGCGACTTGGAGACAATGGCGCTTCCCATACCTTGCTCTCCCACTTCCTCGACCTCCTCCACAGCCTCCTCCTCCTCCTCCCCAGCGTCCATGGTCTCCCTGTCGGCTGCCGCCGATGCGTCACTCGGGGCTACCTTTGTATCCTCCTTACCAAGTCCTATTTTATGTGCCCCACTTTTTCTGTCCCTCGCAGTCCCACTTTTTCTGTCCTCCTTTTGGCTTTCCACTTTTCTGCTCTCCTTCTGCCCGACACTCTTCCTGTGCTCCTTCAGTTCTGTACCTCTCCGGTCCTCCTTCTGCATCTGTCCTTCCCTTTTCCTATCTTCTGTCCACTCCCCACTTTTCCTGTCCTCTGTCTGCACCGCAGATTTCCTATCCTCTGGTAGCCCCCCACTTTTCCTGTCCCTTTTCTGACCTCCACTTTTCCTGTCCCTTTTCTGACCCGCACTTGTGCTGTCCTCCATCTGTCCCACATGTGTCCTGTCCTCTTTCTGTCCTCCACTTATCCTGTCCTTCTGTCCTCCACTTGTCCTGTTCTCCTGTCCCACATGTGTCCTATCCTCCTGTCCCCTACTTGTCCTGTCCTCCTTCTGATACCCACTTTTCAGATCCTCCTTTTGACCCCTACTTTTCTTGGCCTCAACATATTCCCCACTTGTCCTGTCCCTGCGCTTGTTAGCAGCGTGCACACCCCTACGATGATGATGTCCATTCTTATGCCGGTCATCACGGATTTTCCTACAGGCCCCATTATCCTTCGGAGTCTGCTCCTCCGTGAGGTCAGTCAACGACTCTGTGTGTGACTCAGTATGCGACATGTCCGTCTCCGGGGTGGCAGTGATGGCAAACATAAACCCCGTCGAACCAGTCGTTGCGCCTTCTCTGGCACTGGTGCTGGGATCCTGGAAGCGCAGCGTTGTCGGCTGCGACATGTTGCTTGGGTGTTCGGGGATTGGCGCTTCCGCTTGCCGAGTGGGCGCATCATCCAGATTGTACACCTTAGTCGAGCTCTTTGAGCTCTTCCTCCAAAACTTCATCATCACTTTCAACTTAGCCGCCGTCCCAGCCATCGTTCTTTTCCTTCACCTTCTTTACTCTTGGTATGTCTTCGCTTGAATTGATCATCAAACCAAGATGCTCGGCATGAAAATATCTCCCGATAAATCAGTCAGTCTCATCATGCACGGCAATGGAAATATTGCATAGATAATAATAATAACAATAATAATAATAACAATTATAATAATAAATAGCTGAAATTCAGAATGGCTGTCAACCGCCATTGAAAGCCTCAATTCCAGGCGTCTGCCACAAACTCTCCTCCACTCCTTGCAAGTAGCGCTCCAACAATCTACAACCAATGTCTACATGGTGATGTAGGTATTATATACTGTGCAGTTCCTCCTCATGCCGCCAGGCGGCGCCCCGAGCTTCACCTCCCGGTACGGCCTCGTACAGCAGCCGGTGTCCCCCGGTCGACGCCCGGCCCCCGCCCCACCCCGGACGGCTGATCCAAACACCACCGCAGTGTGCAATGTTCCCCCAAGGTCTCACTGTGCCCGATGGCTGATCCAAACTCCACCGCAATGTGGAATACCCTGCCAGGCTCTCACTTATACTTATACTTACTTATACTTATCCTCTTCTCTTACATATCTAGGCATAATACTGTTAACAGATTTGGCTTATCTATATATGCCCTGTCATAATCCTAGTGGTCATGCGACGAGGACTGACTATACCGATACTGAGTTCAAAATGTATCAAGTCTGTTTTCCAATGCATTTACCGATGGAGCTTTGACTATTTCGGGTGGAAGTCTATTCGATGTGTTTGCCACTCTATCAAGGAAGGAGAAAGTTTTTCTTCACTCGCTGGTTGGTCCTGGGATTTTGAAGTCTAAGTTTGTGTCCTCTGGTCTCCTTTGGTTGATACTTCCAATTTAATGTATGGAGCCTTTATGGTCTATACTCCAGATCCCATATTTCTATGATCTCACCTCGGGCGCGTCTATAGAATAGACTTGGTAGATTCAAGGCTCAAAGCATGTCTTCATAGGGTCATTTTCTGACTCCTTGACTCATCCATTCACTCACTCACTCACTCCCTCACTCACTCCTAATACTAGTAGTACTAGTAGCGTGGTGCATCACCAACCACAATGTGCCGCTTCTTAATTCCACCGTGTACATAGCCACTTCTTTCCGACCAGGCGCATGCGCGACAGTGCTGATTGGGGGGGGGGGGGGGGGGGGACCTGAGCACCTCCCTCCCCACCCACCCCTCCCCACCCACCCACCCTCACCAAAGCGGCAAGCGGCCGTCTCCGGTTTTGGCAGATCGTGGGAATCGAATTCATGGGTTCGAACCCTGGACGAGTTAAACCAATGACTTAAACATGGATACTTTATGCTTCCTAATCTGGCGCTCGGCATTAATAGGATAGGGCCATGACTGGTTGGCTCCGTGTCAGGATAATGTGACTGAGTCGGATATCAGGTGATGGTGCTGTCAGCCTGGTCTCCCACTAGAGCATCACTATAAAGTCACCATGAGTGCGCACTGGCACAAGTCAGTACCCGTCCTGATATGACCCTAGATGTTGCCAGGATGTAAAACTCCAACAACCAACCACCAAAGCGGCTTGTTCTGCCGTTATTTAAGCACTAATTACGGCCCCGTAATAAGCGGCTCTCACCATCTGGAACATGATAATTAGGTCACCATAGTTACGTCCATGACATACCCACTACGCCAGCGTCCGAACGCCGAGTTTAACTCCAAACCTCCTACCTAGCGACAGGTGGGCGAACTAACCAACCAACCATCCAACTAACCAACCAACCAACTAACTAACCAACTAACTAACTAACCAACTAACTAACTAAACAACTAACTAACTAACTAACCAAATAACTAACTAACCAAATAACTAACTAACTTGATAACCAAATAACTAACTAACTAATCAACCAACCAACCAACTAACTAACTATCTAACCAGATAACTAACTAACTAACTAACCAACTAACTAACCAACTAACTAACTAACCAACTAACTAACCAAATAACTAACTAACTAACCAACCAAATAACTAACTAACTGACTAACCAACTAACTAACCAACCAAATAACTAACTAACTAACCAACTAACTAACCAACCAAATAACTAACTAACTAACCAACTAAGTAACCAACCAAATAACTAACTAACCAACTAACTAACCAACCAAATAACTAACTAACTAACCAACCAACTAACTAAACAACTAACTAACTAAGTAACCAACTAACCAAATAAATAACTAACCAACTAACTAACTAACCAACCAACTAACTAACTAACCAACTAAGTAACCAACAAACCAACTAACCAACTAACTAACCAACTAACTAACTAACCAACCAACTAACTAACCAACCAACTAACCAAATAACTAACTAACTAACCAATCAACCAACCAACTAACTAACTAACTAACCAACTAACCAACCAACCAACTAACTAACTAACCAACTAACTAACCAACTAACTAATCACGTCACTTGGCGGATGTGACATATAAATAGATGGCTCGTTGTAAATGTGCCAGACGGGTTTATGTTTATTGAGGGTTTTAGATCCTAGCAACATATAAGGTCATATCAGGACAGGTACCGACTTGTTACAGTGCACACTCATGGCAACTTTATAGTGCTGCCCCACTGGGAGACCAGACCACTCGCATATGACTTGATATACCACATAGTCACACTATCCTGATGCTGAGCTAAGCAGTCCTTGCCCTATCCTAGTAATGGCGAGCATCAGGCTAGCTAGCGACATATACATTTTTGTAAGTCATTGGTTTGACTCGACCGTAATTCAAACTCCGAAGCAACAAATATCAATTGTTGTCAGTCATTGGTTTGATTCAACTAGGATTCAAACTCCGAAGCGACAAGTATCAATTTGTGTAAAAGTCATTGGTTTGACTCGACCAGGATCCAAACTCCCAACCTTCTGCATGGTGTCACACCAGACAGGATGGCCAAATGAGTTGAGCCTCCGTCTCCCATTTTGGTAGATCGTGGGATGCTGGTCGAGTCAAACCAATGACATAACAATTTATACTCATCACTTCCTAGCCAGGCACTCAGCATAATTAGGATAGGGAAAGGATTGGTTGGGCTCAATGTCAGGATAATATGGGATATCAGGTCATGGTGCTGGTGGCCTGATCTCCCAGTGGGTCAGCACTATAAAGTAGCCACGAGCGTGCACTGTCACAAGTCGGCACGCATCCCGATATAACCTTAGATAATGCCAGGATGTAAAACTCCCAACAACCAACCCGACCTTCCGATCAGGAAGTCTGCGCTTACACCGATTCAGCCACCACTTCCGGCGTATCACAGATGCTGATTGGCTAACGGTCAAGCCTCCCCGCCGGTGGTCGCCGCCATCTTGGCCGGACTGGGTCATTGCATTTCGCTAGCATGTCAGGGTCACGTGGTCGCCGGGGTCACGTGGTTTGTGAATAAAGCTTGCTCGGTGACGTGGATGTGAGGCGCATGCGCACAGATGGCTCGTTGTGACCATAGCGGTCTGCACACACTGGTGGCGCCCCCTGGAAGCGATGTTAGTTGATGTTGTCCGTCAACCCAGCACATACCTGACCATATTTGTTTTCTGCCTGCCTAGTGTGTGTATGTGTTTATATATATATATATATATATATATATATATATATATATATATATACATGTATATATACATGTATATATACATATATATATATATAAATTCCGGTCGCAAGTGACAATGGAGGCGATGGAAGTGCGGTTCGAAGTGCATTGTGGTAGGAGGTGAATAGATACAGAGAGCCGATTAGTCAATAACATAGTGTGTTATAAAGTAGTAGAGTAGTAAACATATAGATTCCCTTATGCAGCTTTATACTCGCATAATGCTTATACATCACATATATATATATATATGTATACAATGATAGAAATAAGCAACATTGTCCCTTGTCTAACGGGCAAGTCTGTTCTGATTTTCACTTGTCTGTCGGAATTTTCACTTGTCCTGGACAAGCTGATAAGCTCTCATTTCGAATGCTGATATATATATATAATTATAAATATAACAATTTATGGTACACAAATAACATGAACGAGAGAGAATGAGTTGGGTATGTAATATAACCACTGGCTCAGGGATTAATAGCCCTAGCCATAGCTCACCTGACTGCACTGTACCAAGTGGGAGGCTGAGGAACCAGGAGAGCACGTTGTTGGCCCAGTGTGACACTGTTGACCGAGTCCTGGCACTCAAGTTGGGGGGGGGGGGGGTGGCCTTCAATCAGGTCCCTGGAGATCATCTGACCGAGTACCATGTGCCTGATGTACTACACCAGCCTGCATTCTGAACACACCAGCCTGCATTCTGAACACACCAGCCTGCATTCTGAACACACCATTCAGCATTCTGACCACACCAACCAGCACTCTGACCACACCAACCAGCACTCTGACCACACCAACCAGCACTCTGAACACACTAACCAGCACTCTGAACACACCAACCAGCACTCTGAACACACAACCAGCCCTCTGAACACACCAACCAGCACTCTGAACATACCAACTAGCACTCTGAACCCACCACCCAGCACTCTGAACACACCACCCAGCACTCTGAACCCACCAACCAGCACTCTGAACACACCAACCAGCACTCTGAACACACCAACCAGCACTCTGAACACACCAAGATACACTCTGAACGCACCACCCAGCACTCTTAACACACCACCCAGCACTCTGAACACACCGACCAACATTCTGAACACACCAACCAGCACTCTGACCACACCAACCAACACTGAACACACCAACCAGCACTCTGACCACACCAACCAACACTCTGGCCACACCATCCAGCACTCTGAACCCACCAACCAGCAGTCTGAACACACCAACCAGCACTCTGAACACACCACCCAGCACTCTGAACACAGAACCAGCCCTCTGAACACACCAATCAGCACTCTGAACACACCAACCAGCACTCTGAACACACCAACCAGCACTCTGAACACACCAACCTACACTCTGAACGCACCATCCAGCACTCTTAACACACCACCCAGCACTCTGAACACACCGACGAGGACTCTGAACACACCAACTAGCACTCTGAACACACCAACCAACACTCTGACCACACCAACCAACACTGACCACACCACCCAGCATGCTGACCACACCAACCAGCACTCTGAACACACTAATCAGCACTATGAACACTCCAACCAGCACTCTGACCACCCCAACCAGCACTCTTAACACACCAACCAGCACTCTGAACACACCAACCAGTACTCTGAACACACCAACCTATACTCTGAACGCACCACCCAGCACTCTTAACACACCACCCAGCAGTCTGAACACACCGACGAGCACTCTGAACACACCAACTAGCACTCTGACCACACCAACCAACACTGACCACACCAACCAGCACTCTGACCACACCAACCAACACTGACCACACCAACCAGCACGTTGACCCCACCAACCAGCACTCTGAACACACTAACCAGCACTCTGAACACTCCAACCAGCACTCTGACCACCCCAACCAGCACTCTGAACACACCAACCAGCACTCTGAACACACCAACCAACACTCTGACCACAGCAACCAACACTGAACACACCAACCAGCACTCTGACCACACCAACCAGCACTCTGACCACACCAACCAGCACTCTGAACACACTAACCAGCACTCTGAACACACCAACCAGCACTCTGAACACACCAACCAGTACTCTGAACACACCAACCAACACTGAACACACCAACCAGCACACTGAACACACCAACCAGCACTCCGAACACACCAACCAGCACTCTGAACACACTAACCAGCACTCTGAACACACCAACCAGCACTCTGAACACACCAACCAGCACTCTGAACACACCAACCAGCACTCTTAACACACCAACCAGCACTCTGAACACACCAACCAGTACTCTGAACACACCAACCTATACTCTGAACGCACCACCCAGCACTCTTAACACACCACCCAGCAGTCTGAACACACCGACGAGCACTCTGAACACACCAACTAGCACTCTGACCACACCAACCAACACTGACCACACCAACCAGCACTCTGACCACACCAACCAACACTGACCACACCAACCAGCACGTTGACCCCACCAACCAGCACTCTGAACACACTAACCAGCACTCTGAACACTCCAACCAGCACTCTGACCACCCCAACCAGCACTCTGAACACACCAACCAGCACTCTGAACACACCAACCAACACTCTGACCACAGCAACCAACACTGAACACACCAACCAGCACTCTGACCACACCAACCAGCACTCTGACCACACCAACCAGCACTCTGAACACACTAACCAGCACTCTGAACACACCAACCAGCACTCTGAACACACCAACCAGCACTCTGAACACACCAACCAACACTGAACACACCAACCAGCACACTGAACACACCAACCATCACTCCGAACACACCAACCAGCACTCTGAACACACTAACCAGCACTCTGAACACACCAACCAGCACTCTGAACACACCAACCAGCACTCTGAACACACCAACCAGCACTATGAACACACCAACCAGCACTCTGAACACACCAACCAGCACACTGAACACACCAACCAGCACTCCAAACACACCAACCAGCACTCTGAACACACTAACCAGCACTCTGAACACACTAACCAGCACTCTGAACACACCAACCTGCATTCTGAACGCACCAACCAACACTGAACACACCAACCAGCACTGAACACACCAACCAGCACTGACCACGCCAACCAGCACTCTGAACACACTAACCAGCACTCTGAACACACTAACCAGCACTCTGAACACACCAACCTGCATTCTGAACACACCAACCAACACTGAACACACGAACCAGCACTGAACACACGAACCAGCACTGAACACACCAACCAGCACTCTGAACACACCAACCAGCACTCTGAACACACCAACCAGCACTGACCACGCCAACCAGCACTCTGAACACACCAACCAGCACTCTGAACACACCAACCAGCACTCTGAACACACCAACCAGCACTCTGAACACACTAACCAGCACTCTGAACACACCAACCAGCATTCTGAACACACCAACCAGCACTCTGAACACACCAACCAACACTGAACACACCAACCAGCACACTGAACACACCAACCAGCACTCCGAACACACCAACCAGCACTCTGAACACACCAACCAGCACTGACCACGCCAACCAGCACTCTGAACACACCAACCAGCACTCTGAACACACCAACCAGCACTCTGAACACACCAACCAGCACTCTGAACACACTAACCAGCACTCTGAACACACCAACCAGCATTCTGAACACACCAACCAACACTGAACACACCAACCAGCATTCTGAACAACCAACCAGCATTCTGAACAGACCTGCAAGTTCAGGTGAAGGAATATGTCAATAGACCTTTTACCGGTAGAATTTGCACAGTGAACCTCCACCCACAGCATTAGTTCTTACCACTGCCACCAGAGGGCAGGGCAGTGGTAGTAATGTTCTATATAAGACCTTGTCCATATAGCGTGCATGCTGCACACTGAACTGTTACCCACATTAGTTCTTATCACTGCCACCAGAGGGCAGGGCAGTGGTAGTAATGTTCTATATAAGACCTTGTCCATATAGCATGCATGCTGCACAGTGAACTGTTACCCACATTAGTTCTTAACACTGCCGCTGGCATCTTGATTATCCAGTGGGGCAGCACTATAAAGTCACCATGAGTGCGCACTCTCACAAGTTGGTGCCCTTCCTCATATGACCTTAGATTGTTGTTGTTGGTTGTTGTTTTAAGTACTAGCAACATCTAAGGTCATATCAGGACGGGTACCGACTCATGACAGTGCGCACTTATCACAACTTTATAGTACTGACCCACTGGGAAATCAGGCCAGTGGCACCATGACCCAATATCCCACCCAGTCACATTATCCTGGCACTGAGCTAACCAGTCCTTGCCATATCCTATTAATGGCAAGCGCCAGGCTAGGAAGCGACAAGTATCTATTTAAAAATCATTGGTTTGACTCGACCGGGAACCAAACTCCCGACCGACCACACACGAGACCCGCGCTCTACTGATTAGGCCATCCGCACCCGGTATATGACCTTAGATGTTGCCAGGATGTAAAACTCCAACAACCAACAAACCATAGAGTATGCAGCACAGCTGCGACCCTCAACATTAGTTTCTCCACTGAGGCCAGAGGGCGGTTGGTGTGTGGAAATCGTCTATTGAGACGTTGTGTGTCTTACCATGTGTGTATAATATTAGTAGGGGATATCTCAATTTGGTATGTCATACATACATATATATGAGCCATATGAAGCCATAAATAACGTCAGTTCCTATACATTTATTACCGATTATGGCTGATAGTGGAGGTGGCGCCCCTACCTACGTATTAGCACTGTAGGTACTATATATGTCTGTACATATATAGGTATATATATAGAGAGAGAGATACAGATATGTGTATATATAATATAAAAATAAATATATACACACAAGATGTATATGTGTGCATGTATATGTGTGCATGTATGTATGCATGCATGTGTGTATGAATTTATTTATATGTATGCATATATAATATATGCATGTGTGTATGTATGCATATATATGCATGTTTGTATGTATGTATATATGTAAGCGTGTATGCATTCATTACCCCCAATAACCAATGTTGACCTTATTAGGTGTTTTTCCCCGTTAAACAAACAAAATATGTATGTGTGTATATATGCATGTATGTATGTATATATACATGTATGTATGTATGTAAGCATGTATGTATGCATGTGTGTATATATGTATGCATGTGTGTATATATGTATCCATGTAAACATGTATGCATGCATGTGTATGTATGTAAGTATCCATGCATGTAAGTATGCATGTATGTATGCATGTATGGATGTATCCATGCATGTATGTATGCAGGTATATATGCATGCATGTAAGTATGCATGAATGTATGTATATATATGTATGCATGTATATATGTATGTGTATATGTATGTATGCATGTTATGCATGTATGCATGTATGCATGTGTGTATGCATGTATGCATGTATGTATATATGTATGTATGCATGTATATATGTATGCATGCATGTATATATGTATATATATATATATATATGTGTGCATGTATGCATGTATGCATATATGTATTTATGTATATATGTATGCATGCTTGTATGCATGCATGTAAGCATGTATATATATGTGTATGAATATATGTATATATGTATGCATGTATGTATTGATGCATGTATGTATATATGTACATATATATGTATGTATGTATGCATGTATGCATGTATGTATGCATGTTTGCATGTATGTATATATGTATGCATGTATGTATGTATGCATGTAAACATGTATATGTAGGTATGCATGTATATATGCATATATGTATGCATGCATGTAAGCATGTATGTATACATGTATGTATGCATGTATGTATGAATGTATGCATGTATGTATATAACAGTTCAAAATTCCCTGCATGTGCTAAACCAATGAGGAACTGTCCTCCATTTTTAGGTTTAAATAGCAGAAATCAGTGAACACGCGGAGATCTTCCATCCCTGTATATACATAACCCGGCATACAAATGTAACTAATGAACCTGGCCTGTGTGACCTAATTACATTGTGCCGGCTGTTGGAGCACTCCTGTTGGCGACACCTGTAATTGCCTTCGGATTGGCCGGAGAAAAAAGCCACACATGTATATGATTTATATAATCCATTATATGAATTATCTGTTGCGTTATTGGGCACCAGACAGGATGGCCAAATGAGTTGAGCATCCGTCTCCCGCTTTGGTAGATTATAGGATTAGAACCCATGGGTTTGAAACCTGGTCGAGTCAAACCAATGACTTAAAAATTGATACGTATCACGTCCTAGCCAATCACCCAGCATTATTAGGATAGGTCACTGACTGGTTGCCTCAGTGTCAGGATAATGTGACTCAGTCGGATATCAGGGCATTGTACTCGTAGCCTGGTCTCCCAGTGGGGCAACACTATAAAGTCACCATGAGTGCACACTGCCACAAGTTGGTACCCATCCTGATATGACCTTAGATGTTGCCAGGACGTAAAACTCCAACAACCAACTAAACTGTGGAGATGTTGAAAACGTTGGGCGACCCTCTATGCGAATAGAGGAAACCAATACATGTTATGCCAGGTACACACCTACCGTTTATCCGCACCCACCTACAGTTTACGATCTAAAACTGCCCGTTTTGCACACAAAAATCACCATATGTGCGCGGGGAGCGCACACCTAGCGATTCCGATTCGCGACTAAGAACTCAGTTTTAGGGCTAAAATGGGCTGATTACGATTGCGATTCGCGATTCAAAAAATGAATCGGCCCGTTTTCAGTTTTAAGCGGGTCGGGTCGAGTCGCGAGTTTTAGTGTGCGAATCGTATTCGGTAGGTGTGTACTTGGCATTAAACTTGTATTGTATCTATTTACTCTTGATGAAACTGTGGATAAGCAGCAAACCAATATCTCAGTGGCGCCACCTGTGTGATTGTCCCAAACTAGCTCTGTTTTTTCGACTCCTCTCACCCCAGCCAAAAGGCGGTGTCACCTCACGTTATGAATGCTTGCATGTTTGTTTGCTGGGGTTTTCCATCTTAGCAACACCTAAGGTAATATTAGGAATGGGTACCCACTTGTGACAGTACACACTCATGGTGACCCTATATTGAGCTAGCTCACTCTCCGACACCAGGGCCCTGGTGCCATGACCCAATATCCCACTCGGTCACATTATCCTGATACTGAGCTAACCAGTCCTTGTCCAACTTATTAATGCCACTCGGGTCACCCAAGTTGCTAGAATTTCAAATCGAACACCCTGAGTGGATTTGACAAAAACATGAGCCGTGTGCAAAAATGCCCGACCCCAGTAACCCACGTCCTGGCTGGGGGTGGCTAGGAACGATGATGTCACATTTGCGCTGGTACCATCATACAGGATAACAGCTACCAGTACCAGTCCTACATTGTTTTATTTGGTAATAACCCAGAATAATGAAATGGAAAGATAACTAAACTATGCAATCATAAAATACTTTAAATCCTATTTTGCTGTAGTTATATCGGTTATTAAAACAAAACAAAAAGGTTTTGGATTAAGCCACCATTTTATCCACCCCAAGCATGGAGAAGCATATTTGATTATTCGACCCGAGTCTGAAGGATGTGTGCATGCGCCATAAAGTGGCTCTGGTGACCCGAGTTGATTAATCGATTATGCCTTACGAATGAAAGCTAAACTATTTCAATGTGTTTGTAGTGCCACCTAGCTGGATGAACAGGTAATAATAACATACCTGGCCAGAATTTGTTTGTTCAGGTTTTACATCCTAGCAACATCTAAGATCATATCAGGGTGGTGACCAATTTGTGACAGTCCACGCTCGTAATGACTTTATAGTGCTGCCTCCCACTGAGAGATCCATCATACTGTTGGTTTTTGTTTGTTTGTTGTTGTTTTACATCCTAGCAACATCAAAGGTAATATCAGGACCACAACTGGTTCATCAAAGGCTCTGGTATATGCTGTCCTGTCCATGGGAAAGTGCATATAAAAGAGCCCTTGCTGCTTATCGGAAAGAGTACCCTATGTGGCGGCAGCAGGTTTCCTTCAAAGAATTATGTTAGAATGACCATATGTTTGACGTACAATAGCTGATGATATGAAAATCAATGCGCTCTAGAGGCGTCGTTAAAGCTGCATAGTCTGATGAAATATAAAATTTTCAAAATCAAACCAATTATCTAGATTTGATTCTACATATCTAACTTGGATACTGATGCACTTATTAAGCATTTGTTTCTGCGTAGAAGGCAATACTGAGTCAATTTAACAGAACCTGTTACTGCAGAAGTCTATGGTGTCAGAGTTTTGGCAAGCATGCCAAAACTAATTTTCCATGTTTGCACTCAAAATATCTCAAAAGTTTACCATTTAAAATAAAAGTAACTTTGAACTAATGTAAAGTAGATACTAATGATCGATCTAATATATTTATCTCAGAAAAAATACAGAAATTCAAAACCATCGGACTATGCAACTTTAAATAAAACAAGCTTTACTTCTTACATTCTACTGTCTAGCGGAGAAAACAAGTCATTAGACTTAACCATTATGGACAGCAAAAATAAATACACCCATCACCCAAAGAATTTTTTTTTAATATTTTTTTTTTTTTTTTTTAAACTCACCTGAGTTGGGCCTGTAGCCGTGCGCCGGGGGTCTGGCCGCCAGGGGGCCCGAGGCCGGCCCGTCGTCCCGGTCGGGCGGGAAGCGGGCGTGCGCGGACCCGGGGCGAGACGAGGTCTGACCCGGCTGACAGGCCCCGTCCGCCATCTCCCGGGGCGCCAATTGTGACTGCAATAAGGTGGTTGGAGATGCATAAACTCGCTGCACTATAATGGTTGTTTGTTGAGGCTTTACGTCCTGGCAACATCTAAGGACATCAGGAGGGATGAAAGTGGTCTTTGACAAAAATGGTTCGTGAGTTCGAACCCTGGTCGAGTCAAACCAATGACTTAAAAATTGATACTTGTCGCTTCCTTATCCTGGCGCTCGGCATTATTAGGATATGACAATCATTGGTTGGTTCAGTGTCAGGATAATGTGACTGAGACGAATATCAGGTCATGGTACTAGTGGCCTGGTCTCCAAGGGAGCAGCATGGTGAAGTCGCCAGGCTTGCGCACTATCACAAGTCGCTACCTGTCCTGATATGACCTTAGATGTTGCCAGGATGTAAAACTCCAACAACCAACCATCTATGGTTATATCAGGATAGGTACCGACTTGTGACAGTGTGCACTCATGGCGAGTTTATAGTGCGGTCCCACTGGGAGATGAGGCCATCAGTACCATGACCTGATATCCCAATCAGTCACATTATCCTGACACTGAACCCACCAGTCCTTGCCCTATCCTAATAATGCCGAGCGCCTGGCTAGAAAGTGATACTTATCAATTTTTAAGTCATTGGGTTTGACAATGGGAAATTTCAATCACAAATAATTGGTCTTCCCCATTCCACTGTTCTTTGCCCTATCCTAGTAATGCCGAGTGCCAGGTTAGGTAGTATTAATTTTTAAGTCATTGGTCTGATTCGTCCAGTGTTGAAACCAGGATGCTCGAATTCCACGACCTACCAACATGGGAGGCGGGACATGGTAAACTCAATCGACAATCCCATTTGGCAATAGATAGCAATTTTGAAACAAAGACAATAATAATAATAATAATAATATCGGATAAAAACAGGTGGGTTTTTAATACAATGTCACATATTGTAGAGGATCGGGTTCATATTCGACGAGCACGGCTCAGAGACGTACTCAGAGGGCAAAAGGACAGCTGACTCCTGTTGTTAAGAAGTAGCACCAGGTGGCAGCACTCCAGCAGGAACAGTCCCTAAAGTGATGTACAACATAGTGAAAGCGGGTAAGCAAATAAATATAGGTCAATTAAAGCTGCATAGTGTGATGAAATATACAATTTTCAAAACCAAACCAATTATCTAGATTTGATTTGACATATCTAACTTAGATACTGATGCACTTATTAAGCATTTGTTTCTGCGTAGATGGCAATACTGAGTCAATTTAACAGAACCTGTTACTGCAGAAATCTATGGTGTCAGAGTTTTGGCGAGCTTGTCAAAACTAATTTTCCATGTTTGCACTCAAAATATCTGAAACATCAAAGTAACTTTGAACTAATGTAAAGTAGATACTAGTGATCGTTCTAATATATTTATCTCAGAAAAAATACAGAAATTCAAAACCATCGGACTATGCAACTTTTAAGAACATGTGAGGTAACTCAAACATTGGGGGTGGGGGGTGGGGGTGGGGGTGGGGTTAAGAATCAAGTAGCTTACCCGTGGCCCATTTGCAGGGTGGCAGGGTTTTAGCCACATGGTGGTTAAAACCGCTTCAAACCACCATAGCTAAAACAGGTTTTAGTAAAAACAAAGTTGCATAGTCCAATGGTTTTGAGGTTCTGTCATTTTCTGAGATAAATATATGAAATTGATCGCTATAACCTACCTTACTTTAGTTCGAAGTAACTTATATTTTAAAAGGCTAACTTTGGAGATATTTGAAGTACAACCATGTTAAATTAATTTTGGCACACATGTCAAAACTCTGACACCATAGGCTTCTTCAGTAACAGGTTCTCTTAAATTGCCTCAGAATGTCCTTCAATGTTGCGACAAATGTTTAATAACTGCACCAGTATTAATGTTAGATATGTAGGATAAAATCTAGATAATTGCTTTGTTTTTGAAAATTTGATATTTTCATCGGACTATGCAGCTCTAAAATTAAAAGTGGCTAAAATTGGCAAACGCATACATATATCTCCTCATCTTCCCTTCGCACTGCATCTACTAGCAGACCAGGGGGAACTGGCTGTATTTTTTTTTACTAAATGTATTTTATTCAGCGAATAATGTCTTTTGTCAGTGCCAGAGCACTGGTCTTCCGGCCGTTCATTACAATTTGTTGGTACATGAATGACAATATCAGTTGCAATAATAACCACATTAAAAACCTGTTCGATAATAGAAGCATAATATAAATTGACTATTCATTGTCATAGTAACTGAATACAATTCCAGTTCAACATATGTATTATGCACTTGGTGAGCATGCATCAATAAATGTACAAGATGATTCTAGAATTGTCTTTAAACACTTCTTTCTTCCTTTGCTTTCTCTCTTCTTTTTTTCAAAAAGATATAACATATCTCCAATACACATGTATGCATTATATTGTAAATATGCGAATCAGTGGATCCAAACACCAATACCAAATGCGAGAGATTTGCCCATTTTTTAATCCCATCACAAGCGTTCCGTATTGTGTGGCCCAATGATGGGATCGGAAGTCCGAGATTGCAGTGGACAGGTTTTATGTCAATTTAAAGGAAAATGTTAGGTAATAGGTTTTGAAAGAAGGTGTAGTAGGGGTGGGGTAGGGGTGGGAAGGGGATCAGCGTGCAGGAATGTGTAGTGCATTTGAGAACATTTATATATGTATGTGAAATATAATTTATTATATACATATAAAGAGGCGGGGTTTACCTCCTTATTTATTATTATTTTCTTCGCTGTATATATTTGCTCCGTGGCTGCTTTTGCCCCGCTGCTACTCCGCCACTGCTGCTCGCAAGTCACTTGCTCTGCCACCGTACCTTGTATTGCACGCATTTTTTAGCTTTTATTGGTAGGGCTATTTCTTTTGCCCGGCCATGGGCCTTCCTTGCAAAATAAAACTGGAAGGTTCCCACCCACTCCTCGTTTGCTCTCTTTTCCTTTTCCTCCACCATAGCCAGTTTTATATGCATGGCCTTTAGAATACCTATAACTGTGTAGGGGTCTGACAGGCCTGACTTTACCTATGTGGGCTATCACACACACAATAGACTACATCACGGTTCCGACTGCGCATGCGCTGAAAACGGCCATGGGAGCAAAGCAAAGACGTACGGCCATTGAGTTTGCATATACGCGCATTGAAAAATGTCAGTTTTATTCAAAATTAATAGAAATCCAAAACCCTAACCTTATAAATTTAATATAATCTTTTTGTTAAACATGTTTTCTATATGTGTTCTAAGCGGTTTATGCCTAGGTGGTGTCATTTTATCAATATTTTACTTTTTCTGTACGGAGATTGCTCACTGCCATTGACAATGCATTGAGTACTCTGGCTATGGCTCTAACACTAGTCTGAGTGCCTAGATCTTTCTAAATCTAAATGCACATGGCATAAGATGTGCTGATTATATTGATGTAAATGCAATACTGGATAAAAGATTAATATCTTAATTTATTATATATATTTTTTTAGTTAGTATTCTATGTTTCAAACAAGAGCTGAGATGAGCTGAAACTAGCACATTTCATAGCTGCACCCAGTGTATTAATTAGCATGTGCCATGTGCTTTTGGGGGGGCTGTTTTGCTCTGATGCATCCCACAATGCACCGCGCCGCTGGAACCGTGATGTAGTCTATTCCTTTACTCCACCCACCACGGGGTCACAGAACCAAGTCACCCGCCTGATCAGCAGTCCGGTCACAGGCAACCTCTCAAAGTCTCATGTAATGGTGGCGGGTGGCTGCTAACCACTCTGGTTAGCTTGCTGTCACCTGGATGGGCAACAGTGGTCAGCGCAGTCCCTGCTGCCACTCGTGTATGGACTACTGCACACACACATATATATATATGATGTCTTAAGTATACTATTATGCAAGTATAAATATACGTAAGGGAATATTACTTGTTATTATTTGTGTTGTTATCCTGCGTAAGATACAACATTGTACCGGTGGTGCCATCTTGCCTACCTCACCTTCCCCGGATGTTGACCAGTATCAGTCGCACTGGAGGATATATATATATATGTGATCTATACAATTTATGCGAGTATAAAGGTGCGTAAGGGAATATTCCCTATTGGCCACACTGATCTTGTGTACTACTTTATGGGTGACCCCTCTTCATGGTGGGACAGGTGGCGCCACCACCCCCACCTCCCCAGTGCCACAAATACTGTCACTCGCGCACTGGAATATATATACAGTAAAGCCTCTCTAAATCGACCGACCTTGGGACTGACTTTAAGTGGTCCATTTAGAGAGGTTGTCAGTTTAGGGAGTTAGAATATGGTTACAATGGTATTGTTGGGACGCAAATAAAGTGATCGACATAGGGGAGTGGTCGATGTGCGGAAGTGGTCAGTTAGGGAGATTTTACTGTATATATAATATATAATATATATATAGTGTATATATAATATATATATATAACATATATATATATATCATGGAGGCAATGAAAATAGGATATATTGCCCCTAGAACATGATTCGAACCCAGATTTCTTGCCACTCCACACAGATACACACATGACCATTCTGAGCCGGGCGGTAGGCAGTCGTCATAGTGAGATATCTGAGATGGTGCTTTGTTTTTTCAAACATTTAAAGATGAATATATTAGGATGACCATTATATTTTAACTTAACTTACAGTAACTTTTATTTTGAGAGAACCGTGAACTTGCACTTGTTTGAGGTACCCCAAACAAAGATGAAGTTCCAGCGGATGACACCAGGTGGCAGCACTGAGGCTGCGTAATGCACCAGCTCTCACTACACTCATTGGATACAGCAAAGACCCTATAACATCGAGTTATAGGGTCTTTGGATACAGTGAAAGTAGCCTATGTCAACGGATAATATCCCCCCCCCCCCACCCTGAAGATTATAGTGCCTGAATTTGTATGTTGACACCACAATAAATTTGGCATATTTGCATTTCAAATATCTCGAAACTTAGCCATTCATAATACAAATTTCTTCAAACTAAAGAAATGTAGATTATAACGATCAAGTTAATATTGGTTTTTTTTTGTTTAGTTTTTTAAATGATACAAACTCAAAACTATGCAACTTTAACATGGCCTTTTGGGAGTTCATGGCCGATCAAGCACAAAGGCCCACAATATCTTAAAACATCAATATACCAGATGGGAGTCGAGCATCTGCTTCCCATGTGGCAGGTCAAGGGTCAAGGGATTCTAAATCTAAAGGCCCTGTCAGACCTTGCCGGACTGGGGAACCGAACGAGAACCAGACACTGCCGGTTATGTACGGCGAGGTACGGGTACCGACCGGTAACCATCCGGCGGTGTCCGGTGGTGTCCGGCGGTGTCCGGTACAAGTTTTGAAAATGCACAAAACTTCTACGGGACACCGCCAGACTCGGCTGTCCGGTTGGTGTCCGGTTTGTCTGGTACATGTCCGGTACCCATCCGGTACGCATCCGTCCATGTCCGGTACCCATCTGTTGGTCTCCGGTTTGTCCATTTTGTCCAGTACATGTCCGGTACCCATCCGTTACGTGTCCTGTTCTCGTCCTGTTCTCGTCCGGTACATGTACGGGACTTATCTGGTTGCTCGGCGGTAATTAACCCAATTTTACGCTCCATTTCGATACATTTCGATAGATTTCTTCATCAGACAACACCGGACTAGAAAATTCTTTGTGCGGTGGTCTCCGGTGGTCAGTCCGGTGAGGTGTGACAATGACTTAAGCTATATGGGGGTCAAACCGTGGGAATAGATTTGCCCCCCCTCATCCCCCAGTAATATGATACCAGAATAAAACTGTTGTTTGGGATATGGCGGGGGGGGGGGGATCTGATACTGGTATTATTAATTTGATTCCATAAGATGGTTGGTTGGTTGTTGGAGTTTTACATCCTGGAAATATATAATGTCATATCAGGATGGTCACCGACTTGTGACAGTGTGCACTCATGCTGCCCCACTGGAAGAGCAGGCTGCCATCACCATAACTTGATATCAAACCCAGTCACATTATCCTGACACTGAGCCAACCACTCCTTGTCCTATCATTATAATACCGAGCACCTTGCTAGGAAGTGACGAGGTTAAATTGTTAAGTCATTTGACTTTACCAGGTTCGAATGCCATGATCTACCAAAACGAGAGACGGATGCTCAACTCATTCAGCCATCCCGTATGGTCTGATTCCATACAAAAAAAGGGGGCAGCAAGATGAGTATGGATCGAACCTAATACTCTAGCTGATCTAAGACCTACTGCACAATTTATTAAAGCAAAATATGAGTCGAGTTGGGGCAATAACCAGGACCTGACACGCCACCTGGAGGGAAAGAGGGGAAGTGAACCATGCTTACAATGAGGAGGAGGAGGTGTCCCTGTACAATCCAAACACTCTCAATGCACAACATCATATATCTGTACAGTGGGATGGTTTTGAGTTTCTGTCATTTTTCTGAGATAAATATTTTTAATTGATTGTTATCATCTATCTTACTTTGGTTTGAAGTAACTTTTCCTTTAAATGCCAAACTTGGATATTTGGAGTGTAAACATGTACAGTACAACCTCGTTAAACCAAGCTTGGTTAAACCAAACGATTGGTTAATCCAAACTTTTTTCGGCGGCCCGGCAAAATACTACCATTTATCATATAAAAAAGTTGGTTAAACCAAAGTCGGTTAATCCAAAGTATTGGTTAATCCAAACAAAATTGTTGGCCCCAGGCACTTCCGGTACAGTTAAACCAAACTTTCATGTGGTTTTAAGGTCATCTAAGACTTTTTTATATGATAAATGGTAGTATTTTGCCAGGTTGCTGAAAAAAGTTTGGATTAGCCGATCATTTGATTTAACCGAGGTTGGTTTAATGGGGTTAAACTGTATATACATAAAAAACAATAATCATAGTGTCCACATACATTGTAGATTCATAATGCACCCCCGTTTTTGCCAAAGCCAAGTCAAAGTCAAAGCTTGGTTAAACCAATGATCAGTTAATCCAAACAAATGTCTAGGGTCCCATCAAGTTTGGTTTAACGGGGTTATACCGTAAAAGGAGTTTTGACACGATACCCTTCTGCGAGTAACAGGTTCTATTAAATTGACCCAGTTGTTTCGTGTCTATGTGGCAAGAAATGCTTAAAAAGTGCATCATTATCTATGTTAGATATGTAGACTGAAATCTAAATAATTGTTTTGGTTTTGAAAATGTAATACCTCATCAGACTCTGCACCTATAAGAATTAAGATACTGGTCAACATACCAGACGGGATGGTGGAATGAGTTTAGCGTTCCCTTCCTATGTGGCAGGTTGTGGGGTTCTAAGCCAATCAGTGTGGGGGCATGGGGGTTCAAACCCTGGTCGAGTCAAAGAGAAGACTTTAAAATTGATACTTGTCAGTACCAGTCATGGACCTCAGCATTACTAGGATATAGAAACGCACACTGGAATGAGGAAGACCAATTGTCCGCGATTGAAATTTCGACCACTTACATAAATGGATGTAATAATAACAAAAATTAAAGTTGCATTGTCCGATGGTTTTGAGTTTCTGTCATTGTCTGAGATAAATATATTAAGTTGGACAGTATTTATCAACC
The DNA here is from genome assembly GCA_030323885.1 of Branchipolynoe longqiensis. Lineage (NCBI taxonomy): Eukaryota > Metazoa > Annelida > Polychaeta > Phyllodocida > Polynoidae > Branchipolynoe > Branchipolynoe longqiensis. The sequence goes on from CM059186.1 coordinate 14,168,574, forward strand.
TTAAAGCTGCATAGTCCAATGAAGTATCACATCTTCATAACCAAAGTATTTATTTAGATTTGATTCTACAATTCTAACTTAGATCCTGATACACTTATTAAGCATTTATTGCCACATAGAAGGGCATGACGAGTCAATTTAATAGAACTTGTTGCTGCAGAAGGCTATGGTGTCAGAGTTTTGGCGTGCTTGCCAAAACTAATTTGACATGTCTATACTTCAAATATCTAACACATTTGCCATTTAAAGTAAATGTCACTTCAAACTAAAGTAAGGTAGATTATAACAATAAATTTAATATATTTATCTCAGATAAATTACAGAAACTCAAAACCACCGGACTATGCAACTTTAATTTTTGTCTGAAGTAACTTTACTTTAAAATGAATATTTGAAGTGAAAACATACTAAATTAATTCTGGCATACTTGCCAAAGCTCTGACCCTATAAGCATCCGCAGTAACGGATTTAAACAAATTAAATTGTCTTAGTACGCCCTTCTATGTAGCATCAAATGCTTAAAGTTGCATAGTCCGATGGTTTTGAATTTCTGTATTTTTTCTGAGATAAATATATTAGATCGATCACTAGTATCTACTTTACATTAGTTCAAAGTTACTTTTATTTTAAATGGTAAACTTTTGAGATATTTTGGGTGCAAACGTGGAAAATTAGTTTTGGCAAGCTTGCCAAAACTCTGACACCATAGACTTCTGCAGTAACGGGTTCTTTTAAATTGACTCAGTATTGCCTTCTGCGCAGAAAGAAATGCTTAATAAGTGCATCAGTATCTAAGTTAGATATGTCAAATCAAATCTAGATAATTGGTTTGGTTTTGACAATTTTATATTTCATCGGACTATGCAGCTTTAATAACTGGACCAGTATCTAAGGTGGATATGTAGGTTCAAATATTGATGAGGGTTTTGCTTTTGAAAATGTTATGCTTTCATCGGACGGTGCAACTTTAAATAAACCGACAAATATTTTCCTTTTCTTAGCAGACATCCTTCTAGACGGCCATTCTAAGTTGGGCAGCCACACTGCTGTTCACGGGGTTTCTTACAAATATTACCCTTTTCTTAGACACACATCCTTCTAGACGGCCATTCTAAGTTTGGCAGCCACACCGTTGTTTACAGGGTTTCTTACAAATATTACCCTTTTCTTAAGTTATTGTCACACCTCACCGGACTGAGCACCGGAGACCACTGGACAAAGAATTTTCTAGTCCGGTGTTGTCCGGTGAAGAAATCTATCAAAATGTAGTGTAAAATTGGGTTAATTGCCGCCGGACAACCGGATAAGTACCGTACATGTACCGGATGAGAACCGGATGCATAACAGATGGGTACCGGACATGTACCGGACAAAACAGACACCAACGGATGGGTACCGGACATGTACAGATGGTTACCGGACATGTACCGGACACCAACCGGACACCCCAGTCCAGCGGTGTCCGGTAGAAGTTTGTGCATGTTCAAAACTTGTACCGGACACCACCGGACACCGCCGGATGGTTACTGGACGGTACCCGAACATCGCCATACACAACCGGACAGTGTCCTATTCTCGTCCGGTTCCCCAGTCCGGCAAGGTCTGACAGGGCCTTTAGACACACATCCTTCTAGACGGCCATTCTATGTTGGGCAGCCACACTGCTGTTTACAGGGTTTCTTACAAATATTACCCTATTCTTAGACACACATCCTTCTAGATGGCCATTCTAAGTTGGGCAGCCACACCGCTGTTTACGGGGTTTCTTACAAATATTACCCTATTCTTAGACACACATCCTTCTAGACGGCCATTCTAAGTTGGACGACCATACTGCTGTTTATGGGGTTTCTGTGGCATCATCAAAAGTGGGCCATAAACCTAAGGTCAAACCCATCAAGGCAATTAACCTGGCTGAGGATGGATCATTAGACTCATAAAATGACCAGGCCTGGTGGCAGAATCGGTAGAGCGCTGACCTCACGTGCGAAGGTCGGGAGTTTGGTTCCTGGTCAAGTCAAACCGATGATGTATAACATTGATACTTGTCGTTTCCTAGCCTGGCACTCGGCATTAATAGGATAAGAGAAGGACTGTTTAGCTCAGGGTCATGATAATGTGACTGAGTGGGATATCGGGTTATGGTGCCTGCAGTCTGATTTCCCAGTGGGGCAGCACTATAAAGCCACCATGAGTGTGCACTTGTCATGATATGACCTTAGATGTTACCAGGATGTACAACTCCAACAACAAACCACAGAGTGAACTATACCGCACTCATTCGCTCACCCGCTCTCTATGCGGCAGGTCTTATCTGGGTGAGTCTCATCTTTGTGGGGCTGATTCCCGGCTGAGTGAAACTGAAAGCTAAAGACACTTCTAGTGTCACTAGAAAATTGAAATTTGTCACAACCTTTGCTTGACTGACACTAACCATTAAAAGGACCGGTAATGGGACTGAGTGAGATATCAGGTGTTGATACACTGGTACCTCAGCCATACAACACTATGAAGCCATAGTGCTGTGTGACTACCACTGTCACAGGGTGCCGACTTCTGACAGTGACTGTCACTGCCACAGCCACTGTCAAAATTCGGCACCCTACTTGATATGGTTCCAGATGTTGCTAGGATACAGAATTCCAATCAAAACAATGTTCTGCGATGCTTTACCTATGTTGATTTTGCTCATAATAAATAGTATTACATCTCTTCTGAACCAGCGTCTGATCCTCGGACAACAAGTTTAGGGACAAGAAGAAACAGAAGCAGAGAGAAACAACGAGACAAAGACGGAGAGAAACAGAGTGAGGCAGAGGCAGACAGAGACAGATAAAGGCAGACAGATGTTTGTTGTTGTTTTACGTCCTAGCTACATCTAAGGTCATATCAGGATAAAGGCAGACAGAGACAGATAAATGCAGACAGAGACAGATAAAGGCAGATAGAGACAGATAAAGGCAGACAGAGACAAATAAAGGCATACAGAGACAAATAAATGCAGACAGAGACAGATAAGGAGAAGCAGAAACAGACAAAGACAGCGAGAGATCGCGAGATACAGAGATTCCAAGAGGCAGTGAAAGGGAAAGACTCTTGAGATGGAGAGAGGCGGAGAGAGGGAAGGCAGAAGGAGGGGAACGAGGGAGCAGAGGGGGAGAGAGGGGGGTTGGGAGGGGAGATGGGTGAGAGAGATGGAGAGAGGAGAGTTTGTTTGTTTGTTGTTGTTTTACATCCTGGCAACATCTAAGGTCAGATCAGGACAGGTACCGAATTATGACAGTGCGCACTCATGGCAACTTTATAGTGCTGTCCCACTGGGAAACCAGGCCGCTGGCACCATGATCTGATATCCCACTCAGTCACATTATCCTGACACTGAGCACACCAGTCCTTGCCCTGTCCTAATAATGCCGAGCGACTGGCTAGGAAGCAACAAGTATCAATTTTAAAGTCATTGGTTTGACTCGACCAGGGTTCGAACCCACGACCTACCAGCATGGGAGACAGACGCTCTAACTCATTCGGCCTTCCCGTCTGGAGAGAAGAGAGGAAAGAGGAGAGATGGGGAGAGGGGGAGAGCGGGAGAGGGAGGGGAGAGCGCGGAAGAGAAAAGAGGAAAAGTACCAGGACGTAGGAGTAGGAACTTCAAAGCAAGGCGCTAGCAGCCAACCCCCCCCCCCCCCCCCCCCATTCCCCGGGCATTGCCCTCCGTTGGACTCGGGTGGCAGTAGAAAAGTAAGTGTCAACCCTCCCCAAATCCCCCTTCCCACACACACACGCAGGCACGTGGATGTAGAACACGGTGCAGTGTGCCCCCAAAAGAATGACACACTATCGGAGCGCCTTTCACAAAGTTGATTCCTGAAACGCCGGGTGTGTCAAATGCCGAGATTTAGCGGCCCCTGTGGCGCACACAAGAGACAAACACACAGACAGGTCCCCGGGACTTTGTGAGAGTTGGGCGGGTGGAAGGGCGACGGACACGGGGCGGTCGTGGCCGGTGGTCGGGGAGTCAATTCACTGGGTCACTCACACAAACACTTCAAGTGTTGCGAGAGGACGAGGCTTCACGGCTACACGCGTCACGCCTCTTGACGTCATAATCCCATAGGTCATAAGCGAAGTCGACAGGATCGGAGCCACGAGTGTGTGTGCGAGGGTGCGTGTGTGTGTGATGGGGGGGAGGAGAGGAGTGTCGGCTCCTGTGATCCGACTTACCTGGAGGAGTGGAACGCCGAGCGTTCCCCCTGCCGGCGTGACAGCACAGCGTTCTCCGGTGTGACAGTACAGAGTTTCCCCGGTGTGACAGTACAGAGTTTTCCCGGTGTGACAGGACACCATTCCCCGGTGTGACAGTTCAGCGTTCCCCGGTGTGACAGTTCAGCATTCCCCTGTGTGACAGTACAGAGCTTCCCCGGTGTGACAGGACAGCGTTCCACGGTGTGACAGTTCAGCGTTCCCCCGTGTGACAGTACAGAGTTTCCCCGGTGTGACAGGACAGCGTTCCCCGGTGTGCCAGTACAGCGTTTCCCAGATGTGACAGTACAGAGTTTCCCCGGTGTGACAGCACAGCGTTCCCAAGTGTGACAGTACAGCGTTCCCCGGTGTGACAGTACAGAGTTTCCCTGGTGTGACAGTACAGAGTTCTTGGTGTGACAGTACAGAGTTCCTGGTGTTACAGTCCAGCATTCCCCGGTGTGACAGCACAGCGTTCCCTGGTGTGACAGTACGGAGTTCCCCGGTGTGACAGCGCCTGGACCTGGTGGTGACACTGACTGGCTGCAAGTGTCTGTCGGGGTGTGGGGCTGTGTATATATACATATATGGGTGCACGCAAAGTGTGTCAGCCTCCCACAAGTATACCTCCACCGCACCCCGCACCCCGCACCCCGCACCCCGCACCCCTAATCAAAGTGTGTCAGGCTCCCATATGTAGGCCTCCGCCGCACCCCGCACCCCCTCCCCCAATCACCCCTGACCCTCCCCGTCGCCCCCGTCCTCCGCCCTCCGCCCCCAGCCGCCTAGCCCATCACCCAGTCATCAACCTCCCCTTCCACAAACACCCCCCACCCCCTATATATTATATATATATATATATATATATATATATATATATATGATATATATAGGATATATATATACATACACACACCTCCGCGTGCCTGCCTGGAGTCGGGAGGAGGATGCCCAAGGCGGGAGGACGGAGGACGGAGGCGGGGCGGAAGGCAAGGGCAAGAGGGGCGGAAGCCAAGAGGGGCGGGAGGCCAGCGGGGAAGGGCCCCAGGGCCATTGAAAGGGGGAGGAGGGGATGGGGGAGACACCTTACCCAGAAGTCCGTAGGAGGTAAGGTTGCCCAACCCACGTGACGCCGTCACTAGGGTAGGACGTAGTAAATACCGAGTTGTGGTTGTAGACGTCTACTCAATAAACATAAGGGCCGTTCACACTGGCGAGTTAAGTCGCCTCAACTAGTTCATTTCCTTTAGTTCGCCTCACATTGGTCGTGTGGACGTGATGTTGGGGCGACTTAAGCCTGAGTCGCCTCATCTAGTTCGCTTCATCTAAACCACCTCTCGAGGTAGATTAGATGAACCGAACTAACTTAAATCGGCCCACCTAGCTTGTGTGGACGGTAGCGGTTTACTTGAAGCGGATTAAGCACGTCACACTATATAATATAATTTGGTCTATGAACTGGCTAGAGGTGCACAGATATTTTTTTCGTCATTTATTTTTAGGGTTTCACTGCCCAGCAGAAGTTTTGACCGTTCCAAAACAATACGACTCAGTCTATACATATCTAGGTCGAACCCACACTCTCTCGTGGTGATGTCGACAAACCGAAAATGGCGCTGGTTAGTATGGACTTGCTCATGCGCAGAGACCAAGTACTGCTTGTGTGGACAGGATGCCTAGTTCGCCTCCTCTAGTTCGCCTCATCTAGTTCGGCCTAAAGTTGTGCTGTGTGAACGAGGCTATAGACTCGCTGAGAGAGTACCCCATTTCCCCCTTCACGTTCTTTCTCTCTCCATCTTTCTTTCTCTCCCCCTCTCTCTTTCTCTCCTATCTCTCTCTGTTTGTATCTGCGTGTCTCTCTTCTCCCCTCCTCTCTCTCTATGTCTCTCTGTTTGTGTCTGCTTGTCTCTCTTCTCCCCTCCTCTTTCTCTCTCTCCCTCTCTCTCTCTGTCTCTCTCTTTGTGTCTGCTTGTCCCTCTTTCTCTCTCCCCCTCTCTTCCCCCTCTCTCGCTTAGTATCTTAACTTTTCTCTCTCTGCCTGTGTGTGCTTGTCTCTTTTTCTCTCCCCCTTTTTTTCTTTTTTTCTTTTCTCACTTTCTTTCAATAACACAAACATAATCACATACAAATCAGTAGACCATTTCAACCAATTTAAATACCTATGTCCTATTATTTATATATATATATATATATGTCTATACTTAATACCAGATAAGTATTTAGATTATACCTCTCTCCCTTTTATATCACCCTCCCTCCCTCCCTTTCTTTCTTTCTTTCTTTCTTTCTTTCCTTCGTTCTTTCTTGTTTCTTTCCCCCCTCCCTTCTGCCCTTCAATTCATTCATTCCTTTTTTTTTTTAAATAACTCAAACACATACCTATGTGAATCAATCATTTCAGCCAATCTAAAAACATTTGGGGTATTATTTGTGTGCATATATACAGTAAAACCTCTCTACCCGACCACCTCCACAGATCGACCACTCCCCTATATCGATTGCTTTATGTGGGTCCCAGCAATACCATTCTAACCATATTCTAACTCCCTAAACCGACCACCTCTCTAAATTGACCACTTAAAGTCGGTCCCAAGGTCGGTCCATTTGGAGAGGTTCTACTGCATATATAATATATATATAATATTATTAGTTATTAGGGAGAGAGAGGAACAAGACAAAACAATATATATTAAGCTGGATCGAGTAGTTACTCTGGCTGGCCTTAAATAGACGTACCTTCATTCAAAAAAACTAAAACTTGAACCTTGGCACCAACTGGCCGATAGCCGTTGAGAGCAGTGGCGGCTGGGCGCGTGAGCAGCTCCCAGCACCAAAGCAGACCTACACAGTCACCAGGTCACTACACCTCTGGTTTGCTTTCCTGCCAGAAGGTGGTGGGTGCTAATCCCTCACCACCACACAGATAACAGAGTGGGCACCATTCCTAATAAAACTGGTATAAATGCTTTATACATTCTATAGATATACATAATATATAAATATATTCAACGCTGCACCTTTTCTCTAAAAGGATGGCATATTGCGTTGAGCACCCAGTCCCCATATGGCAGGTCATGGTTTGAACCCTGGCCGAGTCAAATCAATGACAAAAATGTATAGATGTCGCTACCTAGTCTGGCATAACTAAGATAGGGTAACACGAAGTGAAATGATGAAGACCAATTGTCTGCGATTGAAAATTCCCCTGGTTAATAAATGAATGTAATAATAAAAAATATATAAAATGAGGGGGTAGAAGCCAGGTAATCCAGCTGGTGGGTAATTTGCATGAACCATTATGACTGTAATAAAGGAATGATGCCCTAACAAGTAACATACCTTACATGACAAGCCGCTGGAGGTTATGCAACAAGACAGACAGTTACGTCACACTCTGGTAGTATATTACTGGGATTCATTTTAATAGACTTATGCCAGGTACACACCTACCGTTTTTCCGCACCCACCTACCGCATACGATCTAAAACTGCCCAAAAGTCATGAGGTGTGCGCTCCCCTAGCACACCTACCGATTGTGATTCGTGACTTAAAACTCAGTTTCAGGGCTAAAACTGCTTGCTTGCGAATACGATTCGCGATTCGAAAAATGAATCGGCCTGTTCTCAGTCGTAAGGTCGTCCCGAGTTTTAGTGCGCGAATCGTAAACGGTAGGTGTGTACTTGGCATTACTCTGCTCAATTGGGTTTCAACACAACTGTGAATTTCATTACCATTGCTTAAAGTTGCCTAGTCCGATGGTGTTGAGTTTCTGTAATTCTTCTGAGATAAATAGATTAACCTTCCCGTTATAATCGACCTTACTTTAGTTTCAAGCCCTGTTTATTTTAAACAGTTATGTGTTGAGATATTTGAAGCGCAAACATGTCAAATTAGTTTTGGCAAGCTTGCCAAAACTCTGACACCATAGGCTTTAGCAGTAACAGGTTCTGTTGAATTGCCTCAGTATTCCCTGATATGTGGCAACAAATGCTTAATACATGCATCAGTATCTAAGTTAGATATGTAGAATCAATTCCAGATAATTGTTTTGGTTTTGAAAATTTGATGCTTCATCGGACTATGCAGCTTTAAAGCTGCATAGTCCGATGAAGAGTCCAATGAACGCATTACATTTTCTAAGCCGGACTATTTACCTATATTTTATCGGTCAGAAAACACTTAGAACATGATTTATAAAACATGTATTGCAGTAATGTGCTCCTGTGCTATGCTCAAAAGCAGGTAAGCAAAGAGTATATCCAACATGACTTAAAAATTGATACTTGTCACTTCCTAGCCAGGCACTCGCCATTATTAGGATAGGGCAAGGAGCAGTGGAATGAGGAAGACCAATCGTCCACAATTGAAATTTCCCGGGCTTAAACAACTAATGCACCACACACAAAAAAACAATGAATTTCAATGTGTGTGCCACAATTAATTTAGCATGTTTTCAACTTGAAATATCTACAAAGTTAATTATATTAAAAACAACAGTTACCTCAAAGAAAAATCAGCATAATAATACTTATCTTTTTTTTAAAACACACGCGAAAATCATCCTCAAAAACCCTCAGATTATGCATAGGAGATGACAAACTGAAAAAGGGCTGGCAGTAGTAATAGTAGTAGTATCAGGGAGAACTGACCCTGGTGTGGCTGGGGTGTGGGTACGGTGGGGTAGTGGTGGGGCTAGGAGAGCTGTGGGGGTGGTGGGGAGGGGAGGTCCGCTGTTCCCTTCGTGGTCAAGGGTCATTCCCTGACACATGTGGTGAGCGCTGGGCGCGGGGACCCCTGAACTAGGGGTGGGGGCCATTTTGAAGACAGGGGGAGCCCAGCCAGGGTCTGTGTGATTACAACCCCTCCCTTGACCCCTGAGCGTTTAGGCCGCGACCCCCCAGCACCCACACTGCATGCATCACGGGGTATCCAGGTCGCACCCTCCCACGGCACTAGCGGGCACCAGCGGACACCAGCGGGCACCAGCGGGCACCAGCGGGCACCGGCGGGCACCGGCGGGCACCGGCGGGCACCGGCGGGCACCGGCGGGCACCGGCGGGCACCGGCGGGCACCGGCGGGCACCGGCGGGCACCGGCGGGCACCGGCGGGCACCGGCGGGCACCGGCGGGCACCGGCGGGCACCGGCGGGCACCAGCGGGCACCAGCGGGCACCAGCGGGCACCAGCGGGCACCAGCGGGCACCAGCGGGCACCAGCGAACACGGGTGTTCCGGGATACAGTCCGCTGGTCCTTAATGACGGACAGAAGCTGCGAGGTGGGGTGTTTACATGCCCAGAGACTGAAGCTGTGATTCAGTGTGCTTCTATTAGTTATAATGTGCTTATATGCCCGGTGACTGAAGCTTTGGCACTAATCCTTAGTGACGGACAGAAGCTGCGAGGTGGGGTGGCTTATATTAGTTATAATGTGCTTATATGCCCGGTGACTGAAGCTTTGGCACTAATCCTTAGTGACGGACAGAAGCTGCGAGGTGGAGTGTTTACATGCCCAGAGACTGTGATTCAGTGTGCTTATAATGTGCTTATATGCCCGGTGACTGAAGCTTTGCCCTAATGTGCTTACGTGCCAAACTGCGACACAGCATGCTTACAATATTTATGCTTGGAGACTAAAGGTTGATACAGTGTGAAATATTAATGCCTGTTAATGTGACGCTGCATGCTTACATGCTCGGGCACTGAAGGTGTGAACCGACATGCTTAAAGTTGCATAGTCTGATGGTTTTGACTTTCTGTTATTTTCTTAGATAAATATATTAATTTGATTGTTATAATCTACCTTACTTTAGTTTGAAGTAACTTTTATTTAAAATGATTAACTTTGGAGATATTTGAAGTGCAAACATGTCAAATTAGTTTTGGCAAGCACACCGAACCTCTGACACTATAGGCTTCAGCACTAATAGATTCTATTAATTTGATTCAGTATCCCCTTCTATGTGGCAACAAGTGCTTAGTAAGTGCCTACATATCTAAGTTAGATATGTAGAATAAAATCTAGATAATTGTTTTGGTTTTGAAAATTTGACGTTCCATTGGACTATGCAGCTTTAAATGAGGATTGAAGCTGCAACACAGCATTGTTACAAGTTAATGCCTGAAGACTGAAGCTTCGATACAGCGTGCTTACATGTTTGGGGACTGAAGCTTAGAACCGGCATGCTTAAATGAGGATTGAAGCTGCGACACAGCATTGTTACAAGTTAATGCCTGAAGACTTAAGCTTCGATACAGCATGCTTACATGTTTGGGGACCGAAGCTGAGAACCGGCGCGCTTACAATGTTACATGCCCACAGACTGAAGCTTTGACCTGGTGTGCTCCCATACCTGCAAACTGAAGCTGCGATCCAGCAGGCTTACATGCCCAAGCACTGAGGCTGTGACCTGGCATGCTTAGAGTTGCATAGTCCGATGGTTTTGAGTTTCTCACATTTTTCTGAGATAAGTATATTAAATTGATCATTATAATCTACCTTAATTTAGTTTGAAGTAACTTTTAATTGAAATGGCTACCTTTTGCGATATTTGGAATTCAGACATGTGAAAATAATTTTGGCAAGCACGCCAAAACTCTGATACCATATGCTTCTGCAGTAACAGGTTCTATTAAATCGACTCAGTGTTCCCTTCTATGTGGCAACAAATACTTAATAAGTGCATCAATATCTAAGTTAGACATGTAGAATCAAATCTAGATAATTGTTTTGATTTTGAAAATCTGATGCTTCAATCGACTATGCAGCTTTGAATAATATGGTGGCTGGAGCTGCGATCTGTTGTGATTGGCGAACCCTTGCCGTGTGAAGATAACTTTTCAATGTACGGACTGCTTTTCTCTCCTTTGGCTGTCCTTCCGAGGAGAGGGCACATGCGATGGCAGATCAACACTGGCCTGGATGGAGAGTTGTCCTTTGAGGACAGGTACAACTGTATACATATTAGAAACGTGTGTAGAACCAGAACCTTCTGTTATTTATACTCGCATAGTTAATATATACAGCACATACATCACTATGTGAAGGTGTGTGAGATGACGTAATGGTCATGTGACGTGTTAGTAAACATGGATGTAAACGCCCTGTCACACCTCACCGGATTGGGGGAAACGGACAGAAAACGAACAATGAGCGGTTTGTGTCCGTACAAGTTTTGAACATGCACAAAACTAGGAACGGATGCTGCCGGTTTGATGTCTATGGTTCTTGTCCGGTTTGAGTTTGTTTCATCCGTTGGCTATCAGTTCATGTCCATTTCATGTCCGTTTCATGTCCGTTTCATGTCTGTTTCATGTCCATTTCATGTCCATTCGTCCAGCAGCCATTGACCTGATAGCGCAACATTTTGACACATTTTAATGCGTTTTGATACTTATCACCACCGGACTAGACAATTCTGTCCGTTGCTCAATCCGGCGAGGTGTGACAGCCGCTTAAAACGCTGACAAATCACAAAGGTTACTTACGTCATAGCGTTTTCGGATATTATTCATGAACATCAGGGTAGACTTAAGGTTTCCATCAGCAAGCTCTGAAAAACGAACAAAAGAAACATGGACATGAGGTAGAACTAATTATTAGAAAACACAAACAAACATAATGACCCCTGTTAGTTGGGGTTTTACATCCTGCCAATATCTAAGGCTATATCAGGATGGGTACCGACTTTATAATGCGTGGGACTTTTCAATTCAACGTTTAACTCGGCCGGGGATTGATCCCCACAGCACAGTAAGCAAGTGTTCGCCCCAGGAGGGTAATCCAACATAGATATACATAGAACACTACACACATATACAGTCCAACCCCGTTAAACCAAGCCCAGTTAAACTAAACGATCGGTTAATCCAAACTTTTTCGGCGGCCCAGCAAAATACTACCATTTATCACATAAAAAAGTTGGTTAAACCAAAGTCGGTTAATCCAAACTATCGGTTAATTCAAACAAAATTGTTGGGCCCTAGGCCACTTCCGGTATGGTTAAACCAAACTTTCATGTGGTTATGAGGTCATCTGAGACTTTTTGTATATGATAAATGGTAGTATTTTGGCGGGCCACTGAAACAAGTTTTGATTAACCGATCGCTTGGTTTAACTGTGCCTGGTTTAACTCGGTTATACTGTATATACATAAAAAAACAATAATCAAAGTGTCCACATACATTGTATATTGCATTCATAATGCACCCACGTTTTTGCCAAAGCCAAGTCAAAGTCGAAGCCAAAGCTCAGTTAAACCAATGATCGGTTAATCCAAACAGATTTCTAGGGCCCTTCAAGTTTGGTTTAACGGGGTTATACTGTATATGGTCACTAGTGCTGGGTACACTCGCAGGACAATCTGCCTGACATAAGAGTCCACTGCCGACTGGCTGACTGGTTGGCACCGTCTTGTCGGATTGTAACCAATGGTCCACAACTGGTTCATCAAAGCCTGTGGTATGTGCTAATGCTATCCTGTCTGTGGGAAAGCGCATATAACAGACCCCTTCCTGCTTATTGGAAAGAGTAGCCTATATGGCGGTGGCGGGTTCGCTCCAAAGAAATATGTCAGAATGACCATATGTTTGACTTCCAATAGCCAGTGATAAAAATCAATGCACTCTAGAGGCGTCGTTAAATAAAACTAATTTTCTTGTCGGATTGTGCGACCTGGTTGACGTCCCACATTGTCCGGTTTCAGCGCGCGCCGCCTTCGTTGGCGCGTCACGCCGTCACGCTTTGTACATTGTATCAATGTTGGCAACTCGCGTCCTGGTCGGCTCTCATTAACCCATATATATATTATGTATATTATGTATATATGTTTTTTATATATATATATATATACAGTAGAACCTCTATAAATCGACCGACCTTGGGACCGACTTTAAGTGGTCCATTTAGGGAGGTGGTCGGTTTAGGGAGCTAAAATATGGTTACAATGTTATTTATTGCTGGGACCCAAATAAAGGGACCGATATATGGGAGTGGTTGATCTGTGGAGGTGGTCGGTTAGAGAAGTGTTACTGTATATATATATATATATATATATACAGTAGAACCTCTATAAATCGACCGATCTTGGGACCGACTTTAAGTGGTCCATTTAGGGAGGTGGTCGGTTTAGGGAGTTTAAATAGGGTTACAATGGTATTGCTGGGACCCAAATAAAGCGATCGATATATGGGAGTGGTCGATCTGTGGAGGTGGTCGGTTAGGAAGGTTTTACTGTGTATATATACACACCCATATATATATACATATATATATATATACATATATATATATATATAGTTTTGAAAGTGAGCACAGTGACAGTTGGCTCACGGTGTAGGAGGCAGGGAGGAGAGAAGGTCTGCTCCGCAATGAATAACATGTGGAAGTTAAGGTGGTTAGAGAGCAACATTAAGGGGCTGCCATTATTTATATCCACATAATAAATTATATGGTACATATATGAAGAGTTCATGCACAAAACCCAGTAAACGCCAATCCAGAAATTGAGATAAACATTGGAATCAAACCTCAAAAAAGTTAATTTGTTTAAGTTTCTAATTTTCTGTTCACTGCTCCATAACCATGTGATCATAAAAAAAGTGGAATTAGTGCGAATAACATTTGTTTTCAGTTAAAAGTCTTTTCTTTAAGCTACATTTTCGGGTTGGCATTTAGGGGGATTTGTGCCTGGACTCTTCATATATATGTATATATAACGGCTAATATATGTATATAGTTTGTTTGTTGTTTTACGTCATAGCGACATCTAAGGTCATATCAGGATTAGTACTGACTTGTGACAGTGCACGCTCATGGCGACTTTATAGTGCTGCCCCATTGCAAAACCAGGCTGCCAGCACCATGACCCGATATCCCACACAGTCACATTATTCTGAGACTGTTCTAACCAGTCCTTGTCATATCCTCCATTCTTTTTACTTTTTCTGAGCAATTGTTGATTAAGCATGGGAAACTTCAATCACAGACAATTGTTCTTCCTCATTCCACTGCTCCTTGCCATATCCTAGCCCTGCTGAGTACCAGGCTGGGTCGAATCTCATGACCTGCCGAATGAGGAGCGGGCGCTCAACTCATTCAGCCAACCCGACATAATTCCCAACACCACCGATCAGGAAGCAGATTGTCGACTAGTGTGAGGCGGGCATTATTCAATGTCGTCTGATTGTTAAGACCCGTGTTTGTTTAAAGTTAAAACTTAGTACAAAATGCATACATGTATACCTGATAACGCGTGTCAGTGTGTGTGTGTGAGTGTATGTGTGTATGGGTGTGTGTGGGAGTGTATGTGTGTATGGGTGTGTGTGGGAGTGGGTGTAAGTGTGTGTGTGAGTGTGTGTGTGGGGGTCTGTTTGTGAGAGTGTGTGCGCGATTGTGTGTGTGTTTGGGTGGGTCTGTTTGTGGGTTGGTGTGTGCGTGTGCGTGTGTGTGTTTGGGTGGGTCTGTTTGTGGGTTGGTGTGTGCGCGTGCGTGTGTGTGTGTTTGGGTGGGTCTGTTTGTGGGTTGGTGTGGTTGTGTGTGCGTGTGTGTGTTTGGGTGGGTCTGTTTGTGGGTTGGTGTGGGTGTGTGGGTGGGTGGGTGCTTGGGTGGGTCTGTATGTGGGTGGGTGTGGGTGGGTGTTTGGGTGGGTCTGTATGTGGATGGGAGTGTGTTTGGGTGGGTCTGTTTGTGGGTGTAGGTGTGGGTGTGTGTAAGTGTGTGTGTGTGTTTGGGGGTGGGTCAGTTTGTGGGTTGGTGTGGGTGTGTGTGTGGGTGTGTGTTTGGGTAGGTCTGTATGTGGGTGGATGTGGGTGGGTGTTTGGGTGGGTCTGTTTGTGTGTATATGTGGTAAGTGAGTGTGTGTTTGGGGGTGGGTCTGTTTGTGGGTGGGTGTGGATGTAACTGTAAGTGTGTATGTTTGAGCGGGTCTGTTTGCGTGTGTGTGTGGGTGTGGGTGTGTGTAAGTGAGTCTGTGTTTGGGGGTGGGTCTGTTTGTGGGTTGGTGTGCTTGACCTTCCCCCGCCCCCAAGGTCAATCAATCCGGGTCCACATGGCGTGCCCCAGAAACTTCCGGTGGTTATGCGCATGCGTACACGGCTGCTATTTCACGCGTTGTGCATGCGCGCGCTGAGAAGAATACAGTAGTAAGGATAACATTTAATTATTAAGCAAAGCCCTGCTTACCGAACCAGCCACGTTGGCTAAGTCCGAGAGCACAGTCTTCCCATGTGGAAGGTCAGGATTTCGATGTCGGCATTACTAGGATAGGGCAAGAAGCGGTGGAATGAGGAAGACCAATCGTCAGTGATTGAAATTCTCCTTACTTAATCAACCAATGTAAAAAAAAAACATAACAAAATAAAATAGATTAAAAAAAAAAAAGATCAGCACCGGCTCAATGTGGGTTTAGTCGGCTAGTCTCTTTGGGTCGAACGTCTGCATTAATTAAGCGTCTGTCGTGCGTCCATCACGTAGAGAACGCTGTGCAAGTTTGCCGCCCGGCGTTTAATCTGTGCGTGTGTCTGCAATACTTCCAACGGCGGGACTTGCTGATTAGGCTATCTTCTTCCACAACCACCAACCTTTTTTTTCTCTTTTTTTTTGTGGTATCACCTACCTTTGGGTGGGGGTTCCACCTTCTGTCCATGTCTACATTTTCTTTTTCCATTTTGTATCGTCCTTCAGCCATGTCTACCTTTTCTTTTTCCATTTCGTATCATCCTTTGTCCATGTCTACCTTTTCTTTGTCCATTTTGTATCGCCCTTTGTCCATGTCTACCATTTTTGTTGTCCATTTTGTATCGCCCTTTGTCCATGTCTACGTTTTCTTTGTCCATTTTGTATCGCCATTTGTCCATGTCTACCTTTTTTCTTTTCTTACTTTTGTGTGTATGACCTGTTCATGTCTACTTTTTTCTTCTTTTCTTACTCTTGTGTGTATGACCTTTTCATGTCTACTTTTTTTTCTTTTCTTGCCTTTGTGTGTATCACCTGTTCATGTCTACCTCTTTTTCTATTCTTACTCTTGTGTGTATCACCTGTTCATGTGTACCTTTCTTCCTTTTCTTACTTTTGTGTGTATCATGTGTACTTTCTTTTCTTTTCTTACTCTTGTGTGTATCACCTGTTCATGTCTGGCTTTTTTTCTACATTTGTGTGTATCACCTGTCCATGTCTACCTTTTTTTTCTTTTTTTTTATATCACCCTCAGTCCATGGCTACATTAAATTTTTTTTTTTTTTATAGCTCCCTCTGTTGATGTCTACCATTTACATGGATGCGCCACAACCATTACAACTACAAGCAGAACCCGGTCTCAAACACCGTCACATCAGCCAGATTTCAGACTTTCTCCAACTTCCAAGTAAGTAGCGTCCTAGTTGGGTTGGTTGGTTGTTCGAGTTTTATGTCCTGGCAACATCTATGGTCATATCAGGACATGTACCGACTTGTGAATGTGACAGTGCACACTCATGGCGATGTTATATTTATAGTGCTGCCCCACTGGGAAATCAGGCTGCCAGCACCATGACCTGATATCCCACTCAGTCACATTATCCTGCCACTGAGCTAACCACTCCTTGTCCTATCCTAGTAATGCCGAGCGCTAGGCTGGGAAGCGACAAGTATCAATTGTATAAGTCATTGGCTTGACTCGACCGGGAACCGAACTCCCGACATTCCGCACGCGAGGCTCGCGCTCTACTGGTTCGGCCACCGCGCCCGGTCTTGACTCATTCATCTTGGCTCCCCTGCTTACATTATTAAATGAGCACGTGTCTCAGCGAAGCAGCAAACTGGGACTCTCCTTACCGAGCCGATGGGAGTGTGGGTGGGGTGTGGGGTGTGCGTTGTGGGTTTGGGATGTGGGGTGTGGGGTGAGGTGTGGGGTGTGGGGTGTGCGGTGTGCGGTGTGGCCTAGTGTGTGTGTGGGTGTGCGGTGTGTGGGGTGTGGGTGTGGATGTGGGTGTGTTTGGATGGGTTGGTGTGTGTGGGGGAGGTTGAGTGTCTGGGTGGATGTGGGTGTGGGGTGTGGGTATGGATGGGTGGATGTGGGGTTGGCTGTGGGGGTGGGTATGGGTGAGGGTGTGTGTGGATGTGGTGTGTGGATGTGAGGGGGTGAAGGTGGGGTCTGACTGGGTGTGGCTGTGTTTGGATGGGTGTGTGTGGGTTGGTGTGTGTGGGTGTTTGAGTGTGTGGGTGGATGTGTGTGTGGGTGTGGGTGTGGATGGTTGTATGTGGGTGTGGGTGTGGATGTGGTGTGAGGGTGTGAGGAGTTGAAGGTGGTGAAGGTGGTGAGGTGTGAGTGACAGGAGAGGTGAGGTGTGCGTGTGGGGGTGTGTGTGGGAGAGTGGGAAAGGTTAACAGGATTGGAGCTTGTGTGTATAGGTATGCGCGTTGGGTGCGCGCGTGGGTGTGGAGTTGTGTGGAGGTGGTGAGTGGGTGTGAGTGGAGAAGAGATGTGGGTGCGGGTGTGAGTGAGGTGAGATGTGGGTGTGGGTGGGTGGGTGGGTGTGGGGGAGTGGGAAAGGTTCCCAGAATCGGAGCTTGTGGTGAACACGTAATGTTATGGCGAAACACCAAGAGAGCAGTGAGTGCTGGGTGTGTTGTGGTGTGTGTGACTGTGAGTGTGTGAGTGTGGATGAGTGTGTGAGTGTGTATGTGGATGTGCTTCAGAGGGGGTAGGAGCCTGGGGGCGGGGCTGCGTATATAATAGTAGCGTATTGTGTCAGTCAGTCAGTGGTAAAAGGACTGTTGTTTTAAAACAGCAAAGCTCATTTGGAAATGAGTCATGAGTCACATGAGTCACAATGAGTCAACATGAGTCACAGCATACATGGGGGTGCCGGATTTCTAGGGCGGTTCTAGTTGGGGCCCAGCACTGACGTTACTAGTTACTCCCACAACCCTAACAGTAACACAGGACTCCTGAACAACCCATTAGAAAAGGTGTCTGAAGGATTGGTCCTGGTGTGGCGGTTTCAGCCGTGTGCCGTGTTCAGCCATGTACATAGACTCAAACTCAAGGCATTGTCAATGGTCGTTAGCAATCTTCATACAGAAAATTTAGAAACAGTGAAATATCTCTAAAACCACACCACCTATTAACACATCGGCTGGTACACATATAGAAAACATCTTTACCAAAAAGATTATATTACATTTATAAGGTTAGTGTTCTTGATTTCTATTAATTTTGAATAAAACTAATGTTGTGCACTGCGCGTACCATCAAACTCAAGCCATTGTCAATGGTGGTGAGCAATCTTCATACAGAAAATCCAGGAAAAGTGAAATATCTCTAAAACCACACCACCTAGAAACAAATCGCTTGGTACACATAGAAAACATCTTTACCAAAAACATTATATTAAATTTATAAGGTTAGTGACTCACGACCATTGACAATGCCTTGAGTTTGAGTCTATGTACACGGCTGAAAACGTCACACGGCTGAAAACGCCACACCGGGTAAAGGAAATGAAAACATCAATTCTTAATCTAATATTAATTTTACGTCCTGGCAACATCTGAGGTCATATCAGGACGGGTACTGACTTGTGACAGGGCACACTCATGGTGACTTTATAGTGCTGCCCCATTGGGAAATCAGGCCGCCAGCACCATTATCCAATATCCCATTCAGTCACATTATCCCGACACTGAGCTAACCAGTCCTTGCCCTATCCTATTAATACCGAGTGCCAGGCTATGAAGTGACAAGTACCAATTTTGTATGTCATTGGTTTGACTCGACAGGGAATCGAGCTCTCGAGGCCTGCGCTCTGCTGAATCGGTCACCGCGCCCCGTGTCAACATGAGTCAAAGCATACATGGAGTGACTGACTTCTAGGGCGGTTCTAGTTGGGGCCCAGCACTGAAGATACTAGGTACTCCCGCAGCCCTAACACAGGGCTGCTGAAAAAGTGCCGGAAAGCTGGGTAAAGGAAATGAACACGTAAATTCTTAAAGCTGCATAGTCCGATGAAATATCAAATTTTCAAAACCAAAACCAATTATCTAGATTTGATTTTACATATCTAACTTAGATACTGATGCACTTATTAAGTATTTGTTTCTGCGTAGAAGGCAATACTGAGTCAAATTAACAGAACCTGTTACTGCAGAAGTCTATGGTGTCAGAATTTTGGCAAGCTTGCCAAAAACTAATTTTCCATGTTTGCACTCAAAATATCTCAAAAGTTTACCATTTAAAATAAAAGTAACTTTGAACTAATGTAAAGTAGATACTAGTGATCGAGCTAATATATTTATCTCAGAAAAAAATACAGAAATTCAAAACCATCGGACTATGCAACTTTAATCTAAGAAGCAAAATATATTCTTCACATACCTCTTCATGTTTACCTGCTACTTTTAATTTGAAGAATACAGTAAGCAGGGATGGAAATGGTCTCCGACAAAAAAAACACCTGTGGAAATCAGGTTGAGACCATGGCACCAATGGCGGATTTCAGTGAAAACGAGGATTTTCCCACAAACAGGGCAAAGGATTAGCGCTGTCAGGGAATCGCGGGAAAATGCCGGAAGTCAGGTTTCAACTATCCTTATTGTGACTATATTATCGCCAATATCTAAACCTCTCTTGTTTGGGTTTGATGTTCTGGCAACATCTAAGGTCATCCGAGCAGAATTAGGAGAAATCCAATAATTGCTGTCATATATTATATATATAACATATATATTGTTTAACGTAAATCTGTAAATAACTTTTGAAATCGCAGAAATCCACGAAATCGTGGAGATCTTTCATCCATGAATAAAACATGCAGCTCAAAGCTGCATAGTCCGATGCAGCATTAATTTGTCAAAAGCAAAACAATTATCTAGATTTGATCCTACATATCTAGCTTAGATACTGATGCTGTTTGTTTGTTTGTTGTTTTACATCCTAGCAACATCTAAGGTCATATCAGGACAGGTGCCGACATGTGACACTGCGCACTCATGGCGACTTTATAGTGCTGCCCCACTGGGAAACCAGGCCACCGGCACCATGCCCTGATATCCCACTCAGTCACATTATCATGACACTAAGCCAACCAGTCCTGGCCCTATCCTAATAATTCCAAGCACCTGGCTAGGAGGCGACACGTATCAATTTTTAAGTCATTGGTTTGACTCGACCAGGGTTCGAACCCACGATCTCATGGTCTCCCAACACGGGATATGGACGCTCTAACTCATTCGGCCATCCCGTCTGATACTGATGCACTTATTAAGCATTTGTTTGCCACAGAGAAGGGAATACATAGTCAATTTCAAGTTGCATAGTCCGATGGTTTTGAATTTCTGTATTTTTTCTGAGATAAATATATTAGATCGATCACTAGTATCTACTTTACATTAGTTCAAAGTTACTTTTATTTTAAATGGTAAACTTTGGAGATATTTTGAGTGCAAACATGGAAAATTAGTTTTGGCAAGCACGCCAAAACTTTCGCACCATAGACTTCTGCAGAAACAGGTTTTGTTAAATTGACTCAGTATTGCCTTCTATGCAGAAACAAATGCTTAACAAGCGCATCAGTATCTAAGTTAGATATGTAGGATCAAGAAGGTTTGGTTTTGAAAATTTGATATTTCATCGGACTATGCAGCTTTAATAGAACCTGTTAGTGCAGAAGTCTACGGTTGCCAATGTTTCCACTTCAAATATCTTAAAAGTTAGTCATTTAAAATAAAAGTCCCTTCAAACTAAAGTAAGGTATATAATAACAATCAATTTAATATATATATATCTCAGAAAAATTACAGAAAGTCAAAAACATCGGACAGAATTAAAGTAACTGAGTTGAATTGACTGACCTGTATGATTGGCGTGTGACGCCTCTCCGTCTGCGCATGCGTACTGGCCACACTGACGCAGGTTGTCTGCGCGCGTCCCTCCCGTAATGGGGACGCGTCGCACCCCGACCAGTTTCTCATTACCTGCAGGATGAGCAAGGGTTGGATGGTTCACAGACCGTAGTAGAGGGATACATGGTTAAGTGACGTCATAAAAGCGTGATAACTGGCCATTTTGAAAGCGTCATAATTGTCCACGTCATTCATATGCTATTGTTTACTGCTCGGCTTCTTTGGTGGTTTTATTTTGTATTAAAGTTGCATAGTCCAAATTTTCAAAACCAAAACACTTATCTAGATTTGATTCTCGATATTCAACTTAGATACTGGTGTATTTATTAAATAGTTGCTGCTGCATAGAAGGGCATAATAAGTCAATTAATAGAAACCGTTACTACTGAAGTCTATGGTGTCAGAGTTTTGGCGTGCTTGCCAAAATTATTTTGGCCTGTTTGACATCAAATATCTCCAAACTTAGCCATTTAAAATCAAAGTTACTTTAAACTAAAGTAAAGTAGATTATAACGATTAGTATAATATATTTATCTCAGAAAATAGCAAAAACTCAAAAGCATCAGACTATGCAACTTTTCACCGACATGGTTTAGAAATACGGCCAGAACAATTTTGAAAAATGACTGATGTCCCTAGTAGTAGTACCACAGATAGTAGCGGGTAGATGGTTAAGTGAAGTCATGAAAGTGTTGGTTGGTTGTTAGAGTTTTACGTCCTGGCAACATCTAAGGTCATATCAGGACGGTCATGAAAGTGTGATAATTGGCCATTTTGAAAGTGTGTCTACCGATGACTTAAAAATTGATACTTGTCGCTTCCTAGCCTGGCGCTCGGTATTAATAGGATATGGCAAGGACCGGTTGGCTCAGTGTCAGGATAATGTGACTGAGTGGGATATCAGGTCATGCTGGCAGCCTGGTCTCCCAGTAGAGCAGCACTATAAAGTCGCCATGAGTGCACACTGTCAGAAGTCGGTACCCATCCTGATATGACCTTAACAACTGGTGGTCCACAAGTGGGTCGTCAAAGGCTGTGGTATTTGCTGTCCTGTCTGGGGAAAGTGCATATAATATAAAGGACCCCTTGCTGCTTATCAGGAAGAGTAGCCTATGTGGCGGAAGCTTGTTTCAGAATGACCATATGTTTGACGTCCGATAGCCGATGATACAAAAATCAATGTGCTCTAGAGGCGTCATTAAAGAAGACAAGCTTTACTTTTGATATGACCTTAGACGTTGCAAAGACGTTGAACTTCAACAATCAATCAACTGCTACATACCCCCTGACGCTCCCCGCGCACCCCCATCCCCACACGCGCACACAAATACACACACATACACACATACACACATACACACACGCACAGACCTACACACTGATACACACACATACACACATACAGACACGTACACACACGCACACAGACACACACATACACACATGCGCACACGCACACATGCCCCAACACGCACACACACACATAAACACAGACACACACATATAAACACACATGCACACACACATGCACACACTCATACACACACGCACACACACGCACATTCCTTGGCACCCAATAAGTGGCACCCGCCATGCGTGTGATTGATACGTCGCCTAATTGACAATCTCGCCATAGTTCAGTCTCGGTGGCCGTGTGAATTGACGTGAATAATTAAAATTCAATGTTGATAACGTGTAATTATGCTCGAATGCATCATCAATAAACGATCATCCGAGAAACGATCAATTCCATTTCACCCTGGTAAGTGTTTCCTGGAAACCGTATCCATTTTGTCGTTAAAGAAACTATTTTACTGTGTATCTTTGTAGTTTAAGGGGCTGTCACATTACGACGCATCGCGCCAACGTACGTGTGATTTTTGGCTGCTATGTTGGGATACGTCACTATGCGTTATGCGTGGTTAGGTGCTTGTTGGTATACGTCAATGTATGTCGACGTTCATCGGGATACGGCATCGCGGGTCGGCAAATTTTTGTCCATACATTATGTATACGTTAGGCATACATCGATGTATGTTAGACATATGTTAGACAAATGTTGTTCACTATGCTGCACTACGGTGACCTATGTTAAAGGCAGTGGGAATGTACAATCTGCGTACTGACACCATATGGATAATGAACGTCTAATGTATATCTAATGTATGTTTAGCGCTTCTCCAGTGTCTTTTGACATATGTAACGTATGAGGCGTAATTCTGGCTATTGAATAACGTATATAACGTTCACCGGCCTTCTGCGAACATACCGTGAGTGTAAATCAAGCGTTTTTTCACCAGGAGGCACGTTAGCCATACGTTGGTCATACGTTGGCCATACACTATCTATACGGTATGTATACGTCCAACTTTGCCCCCCGCGCCGAAAAGTTTGACGCTTCTCGATGTAAAAAAGTAATTTTACGTGTTGGTCGCGTGGTTGCGAGATGCGTCGTAATGTGACAGGGCCTTAAATTTGCATGGTCTGATGAAATATATATTTTTCAAAAGGAAAATACTTATCTACATTTGATTCATTATACCCAACTCAGATATTGGTGCATTAACTAGTAATTTTGGACAGCATACATAGAATAATCAGTGAATCTACTACCTCATCCCATTGGACACTTACTTTGAGGAAGCCATTAGGCAGGGAGCCCACAAACGAATTAGGTCAATCTCATGACCTGATTTGTCTTGCCCTCATTCCCAATACCATATATGGCATTACTCAGGTTCTAAGACATACTGGGTCAACTCACATCACGTGGCCATCACGAGAAATAATCTGTGTCATAGGTACAGGATATTTGGCAATCTTGTCGAAATGATTTTCGGTCCTTTCAGCTCAAATTGCTCTGAAATTAGCATGTTTTCATCAAAATTACTCTGGACTAATGATCAGTAGGTTACGATGATCAGTTTGATATATTTATCTAAAAAATAAGGCAAAAATTAAAATGCCATTAGACTATGCAACTTTAAGTAAGATAGTATCTTTGGTTAAATTTGCATAATCCGCTGGTTTAGAGTTTCTGCAATACTTTTAACAAATAAATGTTAGGTTAATCGCTATAATCTACTTGAACTTAATTGGAAGTAATATTGATTAAACTTCCAACTTTAGGATATTTCAAGCGAAAACATTAATATATATGTACTAGATTAAATATTGATTAAACTTAAAACCTGTCTAACTGAACACCTCCACAGATTGACCACTCCCCTATGTCGATCGCTTTATTCGCCCATACAATACCATTGTAATGATTTTAAAAAAGCCCTCCCTAAACCGACCACGTCCCTAAATGGACCATTTAAAGCGGTTCACATGGTGGGCCGGTTTAGAGAGGTTTTACTGTATATCCAGTAAAATCTATCTATACCGACCCCTCCTCAGATCGACCACTCCCCTATATCGATCGCTTTATTTGGGTCCAAAAAATACCATTGTAAGGATATTCTAACTCTCTAAACCGACCACCTCCCTAAATGGACCACTTAAAGTAGTCCCCATGCTGGGTCGGTTTAGAGAGGTTTCACTGTATATATACTAATTACTATACATACTATTTATACTGTGCTCTGCACACCAAAATGCTGGAATCATTTACTGTGTGTGTGCATCTTGGCTGCAGGATGACACATGGTCACACTGCAAACTCAATGGCAATGAGCAATCTTCATATAGAAAAGGTGAAATAGCTCTAAAACCACACCACCTGGAAACAAACTGATTGGCACACAAACAGAAAACATATTCAACAAACAGATTATATTAAATTTATATGGTTAGGGTTCTGCATTTCTATTCATTTTGAATAAAATTGATGTTTTGCCCTGTGTGTATCAGCAAACTCAATACATTGTCAATGGCCATGAGTAGGGGGTTCCACCACCTGCGCGAGGCTAGTGATTCTGTGGGCCAAGCGCAGTTCAGAGCACTAATCGCAAGTTAGATGGTTATAACGTTTGTCCTATTGAAGCAATCATAAAAGGTTCTTTTGCAACCTATTGCTACAGAAGTTCTCTTTATGCTTGCCAATCGTTATAATCGGACCAGCGGTAAATTAATGGGGAGTGGGGATTTGGATGGAAGTCTAGTGGAAATTCTGCCTTCCCCATGCAAACTCAATGCAATGTCAATGGCCGTGAGCAATCTTCCTACAGAAAAAGTGAGATATCTCTAAAACCACATGACCTAGAAACAAACCGCTTGGCACACAAACAGATAACATCGTTAACAAACAGATTATTTTAATTGATAAGGTTAGGGTTCTGCATTTCTATTAATTTTGAATACGATTGACGTTTTGCACTGCGCGTATCAGCAAACTCAAAAGCAGTGTGCCTTCGTTCTGCAGCCAAGCTGCGTGCGCATACACAATGTTTATAAACATTGGAAGGTGTCTATATACGTGTGTCTGCGAATAATGCGCACGATAACCTTTCACCCTTCACCCCTCTTAAAAACAACAACACTTTTTAAAAAGATCAACAAAAAATATATATAAAAAAGCCCTAATAGCCTGGCGCTCACAATGCTTACTCAGAATATTCTTCCGGACGAATTTGAACATTTTTAACATAAAGTCGGTGCTGGCAATGTTCCAAGCACACACCCCGTGGGTCGCGCCATCGTCTCGGGTGTCACAGCCTCAGTGTCGATGACAAGTGCACTTTAACGGGTTCAGGCGTTGACAGTGCCACCCAGCAGGGTGAGCGGACAGAACCACGCTGTGCGCATAGGTGCTCAAGTCTGCGCGCGCATGCGCCACCACAGGCCGAAGTAGTAGGTCTAATTGAGTCATTGGGCGCTCCATCGGTATTTACTGTGTGATCCAGATCATAGTGGCCGGATTGATTTCTCCAGACAGTTCGGCCACTAAGAAGCTCTTCTCTGTTTATTTATTTATTTATCCGTACCTGATTTGCTAGACGATATACCTGTATCAAGGATGTCTGTCGCACCTCGCATTCCCGGGTGGTCACCGTTCCCGGTACTGACGAGGCTCAATGTTGCTTAACTTTTGGTGATCGGATGAAAACTGGTGTTTGTGATGAGATATTGAGCCGTCTATTGTCCAATTTTACTGTTCATCTTTGTTGGGGATTATGTGAAATAGAAAACTTGTATATAGCTGTGGCAACATCTACTGTGAATTAAAATTTGATGGTGAGCATTGTCTCTAGTGATATGTATGTTAACCATCTGATCTCCTGTCTCACTGTCTTTCTTTTTTGTCTATCCTTACTGTTGCACATCCTTTTTACACATCCTAGTTGTCCATGTCAGCAGTGTCGTGTCAATTCTTACTGGTCATCCTTATTCTGTATGATTGTTGCACATTCTTATTACATAGCTTAACCATCCAGGTCAACACTGTAGTGTCATTTCTTACCGGCCATGTTTTGTATGTATCCTTATTCCATATCTTAATCTTTAGCATATCTTTAGCTTTAGCATATCTTTAGCTGCCCATATCAACCATATGTAGTGTCAATTCTTATTGGTCATCCTTATTGTGTATGCTTATTGCACATCTTTATTACACATGATCCCATATCAACAGTGTAGTGTGAATTCATGTTGGCCATCCTTATAGACTACATCACCGTTCCAGTGGCGCGGTGCATTGTGGGATGCGTCAGAGCAAAACAAACCCACGAGAAGCACATGACACATGCTAATGTACTGGGTGCAGTTATGAAATGTGCTAGTTTCAGCTCATCTCAGCTCTTGTTTGAAACATAGAACACTAACTAAAAAATATATATATAATAAATTAAGATATTAATCTTTTATCCAGCATTGCATTTACATCAATATAGTCAGCACATCTTATGCCATGTACATTTAGATTTAGACAAATCTGGGCACTCAGACTAGTGTTAGAGCCATAGCCAGTTTTACTTATTTTATTCATGTTTTTATTTATATCCTATGGTTAATGACATATGGAGAAATAGAAAATGAGTAGGGTTAATCAGATATTTGTTATATATTTCTTTGAAACAAGTTTTTGTTCACACATTTGACATTTTAATATTTAGAACAACAATCAATGGTGATGTAAACATCAGCCTGTAAAGTGACTAAATTGTATGTTTCTTAGCTCAAAATACTTAATTATGGAGAGTTGTGTCTTAAACATATTCATTATATTATTATATTACATCCTTCGATCCATGTTTGTGCCAAATTGTTATGTATTTCTATTAATTTTGAATAAAATGGATTTTGCCCTATGCATATCGGCAAACTCAATGGCCTGTACGCCTTTGCTTTGCTGCCAACACCATTTTCTATGCATGCACACTCGGAACCGTGATCTCGTCTATTATGTACGCTTGTTGTACATCTTTATTACATATCGTAGCTGCCCATGTCAACACTGTGGTGTCAATTCTTACTGGTCATCCTTAATGTATATGATCGTTGTACATGCTTATTCAATATCCTAACTGTCCGTGGTAACATTGTAGTGTCAATTCTTACTGGTTATCCTTATTGTATACATCCTTGTTGCACATCCTTAGTACATAGCCTAGCTGTCCATCATAATGCCAACACAGTAATGTCAATTCTTACTGGTTATCCTTATTGCATGCATCCTTGTTGCACATCCTTCGTACATAGCCTAGCTGTCCATGATAATGCCAACACTGTAGTGTCAATTCTTACTGGTTATCCTTGTTGTATGCATCCTTGTTGCACATCCTTAGTACATAGCCTAGCTGTCCATCATAATGCCAACACTGTAGTGTGAATTCTTACTGGTTATCCTTATTGCATGCATCCTTGTTGCACATCCTTCGTACATAGCCTAGCTGTCAATGCTAATGCCAACACTGTAGTGTCAATTCTTACTGGTTATCCTTATTGTATACATCCTTGTTGCACATCCTTAGTACATAGCCTAGCTGTCCATGATAATGCCAACACTGTAGTGTCAATTCTTACTGGTTATCCTTATTGTATACATCCTTGTTGCACATCCTTAGTAGTAGTACATAGCCTAGCTGTCCATGATAATGCCAACACTGTAGTGTCAATTCTTACTGGTTATCCTTATTGTATACATCTTGTTGCACATCCTTAGTACATAGCCTAGCTGTCCATCATAATGCCAACACTGTAGTGTCAATTCTTACTGGTTATCCTTATTGTATACATCCTTGTTGCACATCCTTAGTACATAGCCTAGCTGTCCATGATAATGCCAACACTGTAGTGTCAATTCTTACTGGTTATCCTTATTGTATACATCTTGTTGCACATCCTTAGTACATAGCCTAGCTGTCCATCATAATGCCAACACTGTAGTGTGAATTCTTACTGGTTATCCTTATTGTATACATCCTTGTTGCACATCCTTAGTCCATGTCAACACTGTAGTGTCACTTCTTACTCCTTATGGCTCCCTTGTATTCTACACTCTCACTGGGCACCACGACACCCATCCTCAGCACCTCATCCACATACTCCATCTTTATTACCCAGTCCGTATTTCCTATCTTTGTGGTGCATCGTTGCTTTCTCTTTCCACCTCCCAACTTTACAGTCCAACCTACAGTCGGAACAAAATCTAAACTCATACCAAGACTTGTAATGATTTGTGACAGTGCGCACTCATGGCGACGTTATAGTGCTGTCGCCCTGGGAGACCAAACCACCAGCATCATGATCTGATATCTTACTCAGCCACATTATCCTGATACCGATCAACCCAGTCCTTGCCCTATCCCAATAATGCTAAGCACCGATTTTATAAGTGCTGCCCACTGGCAGATTCGGGCACCAGCACCATGACCTAATATCCCGCTCAGTCACATTGTCCTGACACTGAGCTAACCCGTCCTTGCCGTATCCTATTATTGCTGGGCACCACACTAGGTAGCAACAAATATAAATTTGCTAAGTCATTGGCTTCACTCGATTGGGATTCAACCTCCCGATCTTCACCCTGGAAAGCCTGTTCTCTACCAATTTGGTCACCGCATCGGGTAGCTTCATTGCATTGGCTAAATCAAAATTGGCATATTGATTTTTTTCTTTTTTAAACAGAACAAAGAAAGTTCACGCACAGGAAAACTGTCCTCATAAGGATATCCCACTTAGTGACCAGTCAGGTCAGTCGCGACAAGTATCAATTTAGTTGTAAGTGATCGGCATCAGTGTTCGAATGCACATCTTTTCAAATGCGAAGCCAACCAGCGCTCTTAGTCCTAGTCCTAGTCCTAGTCCTAGTCCTAGTCCTACCGATTCGAGCACCCTACACAGGGATAGTCATCCATCCATGTCCTGAACAGTCTCTTCCTCTAAGTGATCCGTGCTATGGCCATGGGGCAACTGTACTGCACTCCAAAGGCATTGGTATCCATTTGTTCATTAACTTAGTCGTCGGCATCTTTTAAACCAACTCGCTGGTATGTTCATTTAAATGATTGATGGATGTGAGGGCGAAGGAAGTGTGTTTGTTATATAAGGCCATCCTTACAACTAGCAGCACGGCTCACACAGGGTACGTCCAGGTGGGAACTGAGTGGCATCCTGTGCTCTAACACACACACAGACACACACACACAGACACACACACAGACACACACACACTAGTGCTGCTGTTTCTGGGTTGTGGGCCGGCCGTGGCCTGGCAGCGGGTGACGGGAAGTGGTGCGTTGCTGTCGGGGAGCATTGGTGAGACATCCGACAGGAGGCCACTGTTCCATTCGACTGCGGCTTGCCCGAGGGTGACTTGGGGATGTGCTGGCGGAGCGGGCACGGGGAGAGGCGGGAGGCGGGCAGGTGAGGTAAATAGGCAGAGTAGTGCAGCCCGGACTTAGGCCAGCCCAGCCCAGCCCAGCCCAGCCCAGCCCAGCCCAGCCCAGCCCAGCACAGCCCAGCACAGCCCAGTGCAGCCCAGCCCAGCCCTAGCACAGCACAGCACAGCACAGCACAGCACAGCACATCACATCACAGCACAGCACAGCACAGCCCAGTGCAGCCCAGCACAGCCCAGCACAGAACAGCCCAGCCCATCGTAGCCCAGTCCAGCCCAGCCCAGCCCAGCCCAGCCCAGCCCAGCCCAGCCCAGCCCAGTGCAGCCCAGCCCAGCCCAGTGCAGCCCAGCCCAGCCCAGTGCAGTCCAGCCCAGCCCAGCCCAGCACAGCCCAGCCCAGCCCTGCACAGCCCAGTGCAGCCCAGCCCAGCCCAGCCCAGCCCAGCCCAGCCCAGCCCAGCCCAGCCCAGCCCAGCCCAGCCCAGCCCAGCCCAGCCCAACCACCTCCGAAAAGACTTTCTGCGTTAAGAAACACACACCTACCCCTCACCACACGGAGAGAAATGGAAGCAGAGAGATACAGAGAGAAACAGCGAGAGAGAGAGAGAGAGAGAGAGAGAGAGAGAGAGGCAGAGCAGAGAGAGGGGGACAGAAAGCTACAGCGCTCGACGTAAACTTAAGATAGATAATATTAATAAGTAACACCACACTGGTGTAGATTTCACCCGCCCCCACCGCCACCCTCAGCCAGATCTTCTCTGGTATCTCCGTGGAAATCCAAGGAGGGTTAGCTTAGCACTAGTAGCTAGCCAGTGTTCGGTAGAGCTGACCCAGCTGTGGAATCAGTCAACCGTGGAGGCAGTCAGCGCGTAGACTGGTGTGTGCTTAGTCAAGTGTGAACAGTATGTACTCTACACCACATCCTCAGCAATGTACATCGCACAGCCGTCTGCACCCCCTCCCGGCACACACTTACCACCACTAGCACCCCCTCCTTCACCGCACACACACACACACACACACACTGTCAAGTTCTCGACCACACGCACGCACCTGGTTGCACGAGCGTGATTCACTTGCCGTGTATAGGTTACCCAAAGGCGTAATCGTGTGTCATCAGCTCCAATCACCACAGACACTTCCCCCGCCCGGCCCCGCTCCGCCCCGCCCCGCCCCGCCCCGCCCCGCCCCGCCCTGCCCCACACTCCCTCTCTCCTTCCCCCACACACCATCTCCTTCCCCCACACAATCCCCTGCCCCCACACCATCTCCCCTACCTCTCCCCCCAACACACCCTCTCCCCTACCTCTCCTCCCAACCCACCCTCTCTCCTCCTCCTCCCAGCGACACCCTCTCTCTTCTCTCCTCCCACTCCCCCACACCCCACTATCATCCCACTCCTCAACACACACTCTCTTCTCCAACTCTGCAACACACACCCTCTCCTCCCCCACTCACACCCCCGTCCCTCACCCCCCACCATCCTCTTTCCACAACCCCCTCTCATGCCCCTCTCACACCTCTCTCCCACAACCTGTTCTCCTTGCTCACACACCCTCTCACTCCAAACCCCTCTCAATTTCATGCCCCCTTTCCACTCTCTCTCCTATCTTTCCACCTCACCATACTCCCTCCCCGTCCCCTTCCTCTCCCCTCTCCCCCTATCCACAACCTTCCATTCCCCCTCCCCATCTCTCCTCCTCTCACCCTTTCACACCCTCTCCTCCCCATCCCACACCCCACCCTCCTCAACCCCTCCCTTCTCCCCCTTCTCCCTTACACCCTTTCCCCAACTCTCTACTTCCCCCCCCCCTTCTCCTCCCACACCTCACCCTCCTCTCCCCAACCCCTCCATTCTCCCCTACACCCTTTCCCCAACTATCTACTTTCCTCCTTCCCACCCCACACCCCACCCTCCTCTCCTCAACCGCTCCCTTCTCCCCCTTCTCCCCTACACCCTTATCCCAATTCGCTACTTTCCTACCCCCCTTCCCACACCCACACTCCACCCTCCTCTCCTCAACCCCTCCCTTCTCCCCCTTCTCCCTTACACCCTTTCCCAAACTATCTACTTCCCTCCTCTCCTCCTCCCACACTCCATCCTCCTCTCGCCACCTCCTCTCAGTTTCACCCCCTCTCCCCTCCCGGACAAACCTGCGCCCCCTCCCACCCACCCCTTCCGCCTCTCACCTTCTCCTCCCACTTAAACGGAAACGACACGGAATGGAACAATAGTCTCCCTTTTAAACGGCCTCAGTGGGGCAGGGGGGGGGGGGGGTCCGCAACCCCCCTAAAAAAACACAGAACAAAAACAAAACAAACAACAACTAAAACCAACATATTACATTCGAACAATAACGACTTGTGTCACATAGTAGGAGCAGGATGTAGCTCAGGTGGTAGCGTGTCCACCTGTGAAGATGTCAGTCATCCTATCGATCCTGCTCAGTGGACACATTTGCAGTTTGGGCTATTTTCCATTCCAACCAGTGGTCCAGAACTGGTTCATCACAGGCTGTGGTATGTGCTGTCCTGTCTGTGGGAAAGTGTGTATAAAAGACCCCTCGCTGCTTATCGGAAAGAGTAGCCTATGTGGTGGCAACAGGTTTCCTCTAAAGAAATATGTCAGAATATCCATGTTTGATGTCTAATACCCGATGATAAAAATCAATGTGCTCTAGAGGCATCATCAATATAAAACAAAATTTATAAAAGACCCCTTGCTGCTTATTGGAAAGAATGGCCTATGTGGCGGCAGTGGGTTTCCTCCAAAGAAATGACATCCAATAGCCGATGATGAAAATCGATGTGCTCTAGAGGCGTTGTTGTATAAAACAAACTTTTCTGTGTGTCACATAGTGTGTCCATAGGCTTCCAGTAACTAGCCAACTACTAACTAGCCAACTGCATACGGAGAGGCAATAACAGCTGCAGTGGAGGGAAGGTGGCGCCCCCTGGCCCCCTGGACTACTACTAGTACTAGGAAGTGGGTGGGACCAGCAGGAGCGCCAGTTCCGAATAGTGGCGACTGACGGAACTATCCAAGCAGCACCAGTACA
This sequence comes from Branchipolynoe longqiensis, assembly GCA_030323885.1. Classification (NCBI taxonomy): domain Eukaryota; kingdom Metazoa; phylum Annelida; class Polychaeta; order Phyllodocida; family Polynoidae; genus Branchipolynoe; species Branchipolynoe longqiensis. The sequence goes on from CM059186.1 coordinate 14,201,530, forward strand.
TTGGGTTTTGTTGGAGTTTTACGTTCTGGGAACACTTGTGACAGTGCACACTCATGTCGATTTTATAAGTGCTGCCCCACTGGCAAATCCGGGCACCAGCACCATGACCTAATATCCCGCTCAGTCACATTATCCTGACACTGAGCTAACCAGTCCTTGCCTTATCCTATCATTGCCAAGCACCAAACTAGGTAGCAACAAGTATAAATTTGCTAAGTCATTGGTTTGACTCGATTAGGATTCGAACTCCCGATCTTCCACATGGAAAGCCTGCTCTCTACCAATTTGGTCACCGCATCCCGTATCTTCTTTGCATTGGCTAAATCAAAATTGGCATATTACTTTTTTTTTAAACACAACAAAGAAAGTTCATGCTCAGGAAACCTGTCCTCATAAGGATATCCCATTTAGTGGCCTATCCAGATACTATCCTGATGTTATCCTGATACTGAGCAAATCCTTACTATATCCTATCCATGTCAAGTTCCAGGGTGGGTAGCGACAAGTGGAATTTGTGTATGTCATTGGCTTGACTGTTTGCTTGTTTGTTGTTGTTTTACATCCTAGCAATATCCAAGGTCATATCAGGATTGGTACCAACTTGGTACAGTGTGCACTCATGGCGACTTTATAGTGCTGCCCCACCAGGAGACCAGGCCACCAGCACCATGACCTGACATCCCACCCAGTCACATTATCCTGACACTGAGCTAACCAGTCCTTGCCCTGTCCTAATAATGGTGAGCGCCTGGCTAGGAAGCGATACGTATCAATTTATAAGTCATTGGTTTGATTCGAACAGGGTTCGATCCCATGGTCAACCAACACAGGAAACAGACGCTCTAACTCATTCAGCCATCCCGTACAGAGAATGAATGCCCGACCTTCCGACAGATAACCAGCTAGCGCTTCGGCCACCCTGTCTGGTGTTCCTGCCATTCACATTTTCAACCCAAAGGCATAACAATGCTGCTTTCTATTCAATGCTGTATCAGTACGTTCATCAAATTATGACAAAAAGCAGACAAATTAAGATTGTCAGGGCCTGTACTATTTGAGGCTTCATCCTAGAGGAAATGAAGAAGAATTTTACAGCTTTTTAGTGTTACTATTCTGCCATGGTCTGGTATACAGTAATATCACCTGTCTTCAAGTTCAACAGACAACTCCGCATTCAAATATAGACCAATGTTGCCCCGACATAGCATGTGACCTGTCATCGTCGGGACAATCAAATTAACTTGATGCGGTGGCCGAATTGGGAGAGCGCAGGCCTCTCGTGCAGGAGATCGGGAGTTCGATTGCCAGTCGAGTCAAACCAATGACTTGCACAATTGATACTTGTCACTTCCTAGCCTGGTGTTGAGCATTATTCGGATAGGGCAAGGACTGGTTAGCTCAGTGTCAGGATAATTTGACTGAGTGAGATATTGGGTCATGGTGTTGGCAGGTTGATTTCTCAGTAGGGAAGCACTATAAAATCACCATGAGTGTGCACTGTAACAAGTTGGTACCCATCCTGATACGACCTTAGATGTTGCCAGGACGTAAAATTCCAACAACCAACCAACCGATCGTGTGAAGACTGCTCTACTGTTGTTGCTGAATGCAGTGCTGCCCCCTGGTGCCTCGTGGCTGAATTAATTACACATCCTCGGATGGCTAACTGAAATGGGTTTTGGTTGGTTGGTTGTTGGACTTTTACGTCCTGGCAACTTTTAAGGTGATATCAGAACGGATACCGACTTGTGACAGTGCAAACTCATGGTGACACTATAATACTGCCCCACTGTGAAATCAGGTAACCATCACCATGACCCGATTTCCCACTGACTCACATTATCTTGACACTGAGCTAACCAGTCCTTGCCCTATCCTATTATTATTATTGCCAAGCGCCAGGCTAGGAAGCGACAAGTATCAATTTTATATAAGTCAGTCATTGGTTTGACTCGACCGGGAACCAAACTCCCAATCTCCCGCATGCGAGGCCCGCGTTCTACCGATTCGGCCACCGCGCCCGGTTTCCAATAATGATGACTGATTCATAAGCATTTCCGGTTGGGTGGCGTCTGTACACGCTAGAGATCGTCGAGTGTGAATTAGGGTTTCAGCAATGACAGGAAGTCTGGTGTTCTATTCTGGAAATTAATCTCCTGCTTGACTGGGAAATCAAAGAGAAAAAATAAAAAAAGGAAGACAAATATTGAGATATTTTCCCCAAAGATCCGGGAAGCGTTATTAACAGTAGCAGAATGATTTAGTGGTGTGGATCATTTTTTACAAGTTCATGTTTTACAAGTTCATGTTTTACAAGTTCATATTTTACAAGTTCATATTTTAAAAGTTCATGTCCCCCTTCTCCGAAATCCACGGAGTCAGTTGAGATTCGGAATTCAGAATGTTACGGATATCAGAATAAAGGTAGTATTCAAACATTAATACTGCAGAAAAGAGTTATGAATGTTAACACTATTTGGGATAGAATTTTTATTTTTATTTTTTTTGGTACATTAGTTGTTTAAGCAGGGGAAATTTCAGTCGCAGACGACTGGTCTTCCTCATTCCACTGCTCCTTGCGCTATCCTAGTAATGCCGAGCGTCTGGCTAGGAAGCGACAAGTATCAATTTTTAAGTCATTGGTTTGACTCGACCAGGATTCGAACCCACGATCCCATGATCTACCAACACGGGAGACGGACGCTCTGACTCATTCGGCCATCCCGTCTGGTAGATCATAAATAAAGACTAATAATACTATTGCAATTTGTTTATAGAGTAATATGTTGATAAATGAAATAATGGGATAATTATAGACCATAAATACTCTAGTACATGTTATTTCCAACAGAAACATGATGTAAAACTTTAGTATATATATATATACAGGTTGTTCTCAGAAAAGGTGGTTCACAAGTGTGACATGATGGGTAAAAAATAAACTTTCTACAAATGACCCCTAAATGACGCACGTTAAATACATGGTCCCTCCACAACATATTTTTAGGGGGATAAGATAGTTGACCCACTCACGTTTTTGCAGCAGGTCATGGAAGTAAGAATAGCATGATATTATTGATCATTTCTGATATACGTCATTTTAATGGACACCAAACTCAAATTAAACACTTATCAATCTTTGAAAATATGATTATGTTAGCAATGTTAATCAAACAAAATGTATGTGTGCACTACTCAGGAGTCCTTGCTGACAATAGTGTGTAAAAGTAGTTCCCAGCAAATGTGCTTACCAATGCAACGGGTGTTTGAAAGTTCCTATTCAAAGTGGACATGAAGTCAAACTACACCAGCTACAACTCAAGTTAAAATCATGTATATAATTTCAATACACATAAACGGGGAGGGAAAAGAAAAAAAGTATCCTGCGTGTACCCTAAGTAGTAGAAACAAGTCTTACAAAGAGTTTAGAAGTGTATTTATCTAAAATTACAGCATTTGCTGGATGTAATTGCATTCTGCGTACCAGACTATTCAGCATGTCACAAATCAGCCATGGATTTAGGCCCTTCATTTTTGCATAATTTGTCAATATACAAAGAAACTAAACCACAGAAATAAATAATATTGCTCATGCTATCTCTTTATCATACCCACATGATGACACAAATGCAAATTGGTCGATTTAATGAAAAGCAATAACATTATGAGCTTTCAAAGTGAATTACTCATCATGGACCAGCATTTCTGAGAACAACCCATATATCTATATATATATATGTATATATATATATATATATATATATATATATAGAAAGAGAGAGAGAGAGAGAGAGAGAGTGTAAGGTTGTGTTCCGTGGTGTCGTGAGAGATTATGAATAATGGGACATGACGTGGTGGCCGAATCGGTACAGCGCATACTTCCCGTGTGGAATATCGGGAGTTCGAATCCCGATCGAGTCAAACCAATGTCTTACAACATTGATACTTATCACTTACTGGCATGACGCTCAGCATCAATGGGGTAGAGCAACGACTGATTAGCTCAGTGTCAGGATAATGTGACTGAGTGGGAAATCGGGTCATAGTGCTGACGGCCTGATCTTCCATTATAAAGTCACCATGAGTGTGTACTCTCCCAAGTCATTACCCATCCTGATATGACCATAGATGTTGCCAGGGGGTAAAACTCCAACAAACAAATGAAATAGTGTGGAGCATTGTTCACTCCCTTCACTTCACGCACGTACCTACCGACCCCGTTTAAATAATAATGTAAATTTGATAGAGTGTCCTAACTCGCAGCAGCAGGAGCCATTCTTAGGCACTGTGCAATAAACTCTTGATGTAACATCATTACAACGCCAGTTGGAGCAAAGAGCCAGTTCAGTTGACATAAAAAGTGGCATTAAACAGGTGCGCCTCGAGTCATCAGGACCGATTTAAATGTAATAAGAGCCGCTGCTTTTTACACCCACACATACACTCACACCCACCCACACCCACCCACCCACCCACACACACACACACACACACACCGGGCGCGGTGGCCGAATCGGTAGAGCACGGGCATCACATGCAGAAGGTCGGGAGTTTGGCTCCCGGTCGAGTCAAACCAATGACTTATAAAATTGATGTGTCACTTCCTAGCCTGGCGCTCGGCACTAATAGGACAGGGCAAGGACTGGTTAGTTCAATGTCAGGATCATGTGACAGAGTAGGATAGTGGGTCATGATGCCGGCAGCCTGATTTCCCAGTGGGGCAGCATTATAAAGTCACTATGAATTCTAGCATTGACTAATATGTCCAAAGATTGGTCGCTAGGTGTGATCCTTAGTTGAACACCACACAAAAAGGTAATGAGCTGTCATTATTTTGTTACTGTTGTCAACAATATACATTGTTGAACATGTGAATTGCAGTGATATAGGTAATGTACTTAGTGTCACGCTGCATATTGTAGTCAAGAAGTCATACTGGTACTGTAAACAGCATGTTGATACATATAATTACTCTACACTGCACTACCTAATGATATTATCCTGATGCATGATATTTGGTTACTAATCCACTAACCGACCAGATAATATTACATCTCCTCACCCATGAGACAGACTGCCTTGACTTGATATCAACTGACACTCCAGTCTCCAAATCACTAACTCACCCCCATCTATCAATACAACTTATACTCACCCTATGCAAGTCTGGTAGTATTGCTATAAACATAGACACTAATAAAGACTATACTAGACTAGTAAATGACTGAAATGTACAATCCTCCAAGCATAGTTTATCCCAATATTACTAACAACCTACTTACTCAAACTACTTCATGTAGTCAACCCCCCCCCCCCCCCCCCAGGTATTAACCTTTTTAAGCATAACCCTCCAAGCTAACCACACTCCATCTAGCAGAATAAACAAACCATTCTACTAACACTCCTTCTCAAAATCCCATCTCCAACAACGTGATAATTATGCAATTCACAACACAGTAGACATAGAAACCTGTGAAGGGAAACTATGCACCTAACCACTCTGTAATGTAATGGTCTCAACAATACACATGTATGTATCTAGGTATGTATGTATACAACATATAACTACTATCTTATAGGGGAATTGTCAAACTATACCATATGTAAGTCTTGGAATGATTAATATCATTATTTCAGCTGACTTGAGCTAGCTGCTCATGACAATATTATCTGCCCCACCTTTCTCCACCCCTGCTCCACTCCTCCCCCTCCCTTCCCCTGCCCCATCTCCCTTCCCTGCCCCCTCTCCCCTCTCCCCCGTCCCCACCCCCATCCCTTCCCCCCCTGTCCCACCCACTCTCCTTCCCCTCCCCTCCCCACCCTTCTCCCAACCCTCTCCTCCCTTCCCTTCCCCTCCCCTCCCTGCCCCTCACATCCCCCACCCTTCCCCCGCCTCCTCCACCACCTCCCCTGCCCCATCCCGTTCTCTGCCCCCCTCCGCTCCCTGCCCTCCCCTCCTCTCCCTGACCCTCACATCCTCCACCCCTGACACCGCCTCCTCCACCACCTCCCCTGCCCCCTCCCTTCCCTTCCTCCCCCCTCCCCCTCCCTCCCCCTCCCCTCCTCTCTGCCCCTCACATCCTCCACCCCTGCCCCGCCTCCTCCAACACCTCCCCTGCCCCCCTCCCGTTCCCTGACCCCCCCACCGCCCCGTTCCCTGCCCCGTCCCTCCCCCCACCCCCCCCCATTCCCAAATGAGACGCGGGCGTCCTGCTCCCAGTTGTACCCTACCACACTTGAACCGAGGCCAGCGTCTAACAGGACGCCAGATGGCGCTTGGTTAGCCCGATGCAGAATTCATGACTCTCGGACCCAACACGCCAGTGCAATTACGCACTCGTCACCTCAACTATTTACTGATTGACGGGGAGGGAGGGTGGGGGAGGGTACAGAGATGGGAGAAGGGGGTGGAGGAAGAGTGGGAGGGAGGGTACAGGGATGGGGAGGGAGTGAGAGGGAGGGTACAGGGATGGGGAGGGAGTGGAGGGAGGGTACAGGGATGGGGGAGGATAGGCAGGGGATGGTGTGTGGGGATGGGGGAGAGGGTGAAGGGAGGCTACAGGTGGTTGGGAGGGGGTTGGGGGAGGTTACAGGGGGTGGAGGGAGGGGGTGGAGGGAGGGTACATGGATGGGGAGGGGGCAGTGGATGGTGTGTGGGGATGGGAGAGGGGGTGGAGGGAGGGTACAGGGGTTGGGGAGGGGGTGGAGGGAGGGTACAGGGATAGGGGAGGAGGGGGAAGGGGGTGGAGGGAGGGTACAAGGGGTTGGGGAGGGGGTGGAGGGAGGGTACAGGGATGGGGGAGGGGGCAGTGGATGGTGTGTGGGGATGGGCAAGGGGGTGGAGGGAGGGTACAGGGATAGTGGAGGAGGGGATGGTGTGTGGGGATGGGGAAGGGGGTGGAGGGAGGGTACAGGGATAGTGGAGGAGGGGATGGTGTGTGGTGATGGGGGGAGTGGGAGTGGGAGTGGGAGTGATCTATACATGATAAATGCTTCAACACACGTAGGACAGCACTGCGCGCCATCTTATTGTTGCCTCCAGGGGCCATATGCATGAAGCAGTGTTAGCGAGCCAAAACGCGTTTAGACGGGATTTCTGGTTTAGCGCCGAAAAGGCGGTATGCATGGAGCAGTGTTAGGCCTAACACCACAAGTTTAAACTAGGTTAAGCTAAACCAGAAAATAGCTGGTTTACAGGTGGTGTTAGTTATCAAATCTATTCAATGCGATCATATTTAACAGAATTAGCTACCAAATAAGTGAAATTTGACCAATTTAACCCTAAATTCGAAGCGTTATTAAGGCTACCGCCGCAATGGCGGCGATATTAATAGTTATATTTTCGAATCGACGAACGTAAAGTAAACAAATCGCCGCATCGACGTCGCTTTCCATACTGGCGCCGGCGGCGATTTGTTTACTTTACGTTCGGCGATTCGAAAATATAACTATTAATATCGCCGCCAATGCGGCTGCTGCGTTAATATCGCTTCGTTTTTAGGGTTAATTTGCTTAAATTTCACTTGTTGCGTATGTAATTCTGTTAAATATGATCGCATTCAATAGATTTGGGCCTAATATTTTTAGTCGAATGTAAAGTAAACAAATCGCCGCCGCCGCCTCAGTAACAAGCGCGCTGGTTCCCGGTGGGTAGAGAAGGCAATATATTAGGCCCAAGCAGGTGCTCGCCGGCAACAGGCTCAGAGAAATTTCCATAATGAATAAATTAATTCACATATAGCTAACACTCACCGTTTAGGCGCCCATGCATACGGCTTGACATAGTTCTCGACGCCGCCGATAACCGGTGTTAGCTACCCTATGTTAGAGCGATAACACCACACGCGCTAACACTGCTCCATGCATATGGCCCCAGGTGATTAAAGATGGCGGACTTCCGGTTAAGGATCTAATTGTGTACAGTAGTTTTAAAAGTGTGGCGAGCGCCGAGTTGACATAATTAATAGACTCATAGAAGCAGAGCACAGCAGAACCAATGTAAAAGAAAACGGACAGAACAGCTGGAACTTTAAGTGGAAAGGTTCGATATCCTTGCATCATATCAGATCCCTGTTATACATGACTTTGCATCATATCAGATCACCGCTTTGCATGAATTTGCACCACATTACATCCCCTTTCTGTTTGTTTGCTTAACAACCCCCTTTTCCCAATACTCGGCACAAAAAGTAGACATCGGCTATAGGGGATGACACAGTGGTTAAACATATCGCACTAAAGAAATTCATTTCAAACAGGTAAAATGGAGCACCGAAATGAATGCCAAAAGGGCATACAACTGTGGATGAATAAATCAACAGTAAACACCTTTTCAAGTTAAAAATGGAAAATGAATTTTCGGTTAAAAAACAGTTACATATCAGGACGGGTACCAACTTGTCACAGTGCACACTCATCCTGACTTCATAGTGCTGCCTCACTGGAAGACCAGGTCGCCAGCACCATGACCTGATATCCCACTCAGTCACGTTATCCTGACACTGAGCCAACCAGTCCTTGACCTATCATAATAATGCCGAGCGCCAGGCTAGGAAGCGACAACTATCAATTTTAAAGTTATTGCTTTGACTGCACCAGGGTTCGAAAGCAATCAATTTAAACTTAAAGCTGCATAGTCCAATGAAGCCATCAAATTTTCAAAACTAAGCAATTATCTAGATTATATTCTACATATCTAACTTAGATACTGGACTTATTAAACACTTGTAGCCAAATATAAGGGACTACTGAGGCAATTTAATAGAATCTGTTTCTGCATAAGTCTATGGTGTCAGAGTTTTGGCGTGCTTGCCAAAATTATTTTAGCATGTTTGCACTTCAAATATCTCAAAAGTTAGCCATTTTAAATGAAAGCTTGTTCAAACTAAAGTAAGGTAGATTATAACGATCAACCTAATATGTTTATCTCAGAAAGTGACAGAAACTCAACGCCATCGGACTATGCAACTTTAACACGTCGCTAGACCTGACTGCTAACATTGAACTCGCTAGCAAAATAGCAGTAAACAAAAAAAGGAGCTGGTGAAAAGTGACAAGGCCATGTTTAATTTACAGAATTAAGATGGAGCCTTAACCTTGTTTATGTGTTCGGTGGCCTTCACCTGACACGTGACTGGCCTTTATGTACAGCCCGAGGGCACCATCACGTGACCAGACCCGCCTAATAGTTGGTCGCGTCTCACTACTGACTTCCAGCATTGATCAAAATCGCGATATTTTGTTAGTTTATTTGTTTGTAGTAGTTCTGATGCCTTAGCAACATCTAAGGTCATATCTGGACAGGTACCGGCTTTTGTGACAGTGCACGCTCATGTTAGAGAGTTTAGCGAGTGTATGCTGTCCCACGTTGCTGTCATCAAGACCCGCCAAATTCTACATTTTCTCGTTACTGAGCAAACACAGTCCGCACACAGTAATGCTGAATTCCAGGGCAATCGCAAGCGACAAGTTGGTTGGTTGTTGGAGTCTTATGGTCTGGCAACATCTAAGGTCATAAGAGGACTTGTGACAGTGCGCACTCATGGCGACTTTATAGTGCTGCCCCACTGGGAGAACAGGCCACCAGCACCATGACCTGATATCCCACTCAGTCACAGTATCTCGACACTGAGCAAAAGAGTCCCTGGCCTATCCTAATAATGCTGAGCGCCTGGCTAGGAGGCGACAAGTATAAATCTTTAAGTCATTGGGTTTAACTCGACCAGGTTTTGAATCCCACAATCTACCAAAACTGGAGATGGACGCTCAAATTATTCGGCCAGGGACCACCCAGTGACAGGTCATAATTGATACGCAGGTAACCTGCGAGTTCCGGTCCCGACATGCAACGCGCCGCACCGCGCCGCGCATGCTCACGCGCGCTAATCTGCCCGTGGCGTGCTGCCACCTGGTGAGGAAGGAGAGCGCCGTTCATCACGCCTTATCAAAGGCTACCTGGTCACAAAGGGCGGCCCAAACAACAAGGCAGCCGTTGTTGTGGTGTGTTGCCATGGTTGCCAGTGTGTGCCGATTAATCCTACGTCACTGGAGTCTGTGTAGCTGGTGCAGCGGACCGTGGAATGTGTGCTAACACACACACAGACACACACACGCACCCACACACGCACACACCCACACACACGCACCCTTATGGCCCTGTCACACTATGACGTAACGACGTCAACATAGGGAGAACCTGAAGAACGTTGAACTTCTCGGCGTAGTATGCAAATTTGGGCACAAGTTGAATGTGGATGCAGCGTAGTGGACGAGAGCGTAACGTCGGTAAAGCGTAGTGATACCATCATTCAACGAGAGAGGACAACGTAATGACGCTCACGGAACGTTATGAACGTTATTCCATCGCCAGAACTATGTTGCTTTATGTTACCTTACGTTACTTACGTCATTAAACATTGGCGAAACGCTGAACGTACGTTCTCCTGATGTTCTCCTGACGTTCTCCCGACGTTCTCCTGACGTTCCCATTACGCCGCATGGACATTTCCACCGGCTTTAATGTGGGTCAACGAGTGGAATGTAGTGGAACGTAGTGGAATGTAGTGGAACGTAGTGAGGAACATTTGACTAACGTCCATTTAACGTCATTGACGTTCGCCGAACGTGTACAGAACATACGGCGAACGTAAACCCTTATGTTCGCATCACGTCGAAAGTTTTGAACAGGTTCAAAACCTTGACGCGCGCCGACGTAACACGACGTAACATGACATATCTCGACATCAGTCTAACATCATTCTGACGTCATCATAACATAACCAAACATACGGCAACGTAATGACGAAAAGTGATCACGTCAGGCTCACGTTGGCTCGTTACGTCATAGTGTGACAGGGGTATTACCCCGATTACCCCCACCCCTACCCCGATCTCTGTCATCTACCCTCCCCTCCGTATGACCAGACGGGATGGCCGAATGAGTTGAGCGTTCGCCTCCCGTTTTGTTAGATTGTGGGATTCGAACCCACAGGTTGGAACCTAGATAAAAGATTCACCCCATACTTCCAGTTTTGGGGGTGAAAACCAACCCATTAGAAAAACTGGCAAAAGATTTCGACGTGCTGGGGAAATGGACTCAGCTGGTAAATTCTTAATTTAAGAAGCAAAATATATTCTTCACCATAAATCTTCATATTTACCCGCTACTTCTGATTTGAAAAATATAATAAAACGTGTAGTTTAAGGAACTTTAAAAATAAAACCAATGGCATTTTATCACCACCATCTTGTCTATTTGCATTCTCTCTCATTTCACCAACTCTGCACTGATATATGTAGCCATTTGATATTGGAGCAAGGGGTTCCACTTCCGGTTCCATACTAAATCAGTTTTCGCCCGTATTTAGACTATGTTATGGTTCACCCCTGTTCTGTAAGTACGGGGTGAATCTTTTATCTAGTTGGAAACCTGATCGAGTAAAACCAATGACTTAACAAAATTTATAATTGTCACTTCCTAGCCAGGCGCTCGCCATTATTTGGATATGGCAAAGACTGTTTGGCTCAGTTTCAGGATAATGAGACTGAGTGGGATATCAGATCGTGGTGCTGACGGTCTGGTCTCCCAGTGGAGCAGCACTATATACTATGAAGTTATCATGATTGCACACTGTCACAAGTTGGGTACCCATCCTGATATGACCTTAGATGTTGCAAGGACGTAAAACTCCAACAACCAACCAACCTGATACACACACACGCGCACACGCGCACACGCGCACACGCGCACACGCGCACACGCGCACACGCGCACACGCGCACACGCGCACACGCACATCCAGACACACACGCGCACACGCACACACATGCACTCGGCCCCGCCAGACTTCTCAGATCCGACAGTCGGTGAATTCAACCAACCACGTTTCTGTGCTAATTGCTTGGGCGCGAGCCGAGACAATTACATGCTTCTGTAGATCCATGCGCGTCGGAAAGTGTAAAGGGTGAACATTCACCTCCTCCCTGACAGCAGACAATGTAACCACCCGCCTCACACACCCCTTCCTCCTTCTCAACAACAGACAATGTAACCACACACCTCCCACCCTCCTTTCTCCTCTCCAGCACGTGTAGTCAATATAAACACCCCCCCCCCCTCCCTCCTTTCTATCCCCAACAACAGTCAATGTAACCACCCACCTCTCACCCTCTTTGTCCTCCCCAACAACAGTCAATGTAACCACCCACCTCCCACCCTCTTTGTCCTCCCCAACAACAGTCAATGTGACCACCCACCTCTCACCCTCTTTGTCCTCCCCAACAACAGCCAATGTAACCACCCACCTCCCACCCTCTTTGTCCTCCTCAACAAAAGTCAATGTAACCACCCACCTCTCACCCTCATTGTCCTCCCCAACAACAGTCAATGTAGCCACCCACCTCCCACCGTCTTTGACCTCCCCAACAACAGCCAATGTAACCACCCACCTCCCACCCTCATTGTCCTCCCCAACAACAGCCAATGTAACCACCCACTTCTCACCATCATTGTCCTCCCCAACAGCAGTCAATGTAACCACCCACCTCTCACCCTCTTTGTCCTCCCCAACAGCAGTCAATGTAACCACCCACCTCTCACCCTCTTTGTCCTCCCCAACAACAGTCAATGTAGCCACCCCACCCGTCTCCACCAGTCAATGTCCCATCCACCTCTTGTCCTCCCCAACAGCAGTCAATGTAACCACCCACCTCCCACCTCTTGTCCTCCCCACTGTAACCACCCACCTCTCACCCTCTTTGTCCTCCCCAACAACAGTCAATGTAACCACCCACCTCTCACCCTCTTTGTCCTCCCCAACAACAGTCAATGTAGCCACCCACCTCCCACCCTCTTTGTCCTCCCCAACAACAGCCAATGTAACCACCCACCTCTCACCCTCTTTGTCCTCCCCAACAACAGTCAATGTAACCACCCACCTCTCACCCTCTTTGTCCTCCCCAACAGCAGTCAATGTAACCACCCACCTCCCACCCTCTTTGTCCTCCCCAACAACAGGCAATGTAACCACCCACCACCCACCCTCTTTGTCCTCCCCAACAACTGTCAATGTAACCACCCACCACCCACCCTCTTTGTCCTCCCCAACAACTGTCAATGTAACCACCCACCACCCACCCTCTTTGTCCTCCCCAACAACTGTCAATGTAACCACCCACCACCCAACCTCATTGTCCTCCCCAACAACTGTCAATGTAACCACCCACCACCCACCCTCTTTGTCCTCCCCAACAACTGTCAATGTAACCACCCACCACCCAACCTCATTGTCCTCCCCAACAACTGTCAATGTAACCACCCACCACCCACCCTCTTTGTCCTCCCCAACAACTGTCAATATAACCACCCACCACCCAACCTCATTGTCCTCCCCAACAACTGTCAATGTAACCACCCACCTCCCAACCTCATTGTCCTCCCCAACAGCAGCCAATGTGACACCCACCTCTCACCCTCATTGTCCTCCCCAACAACAGCCAATGTAACCACCCACCTCTCACCCTCATTGTCCTCCCCAACAACAGCCAATGTAACCACCTACCTCCCACCCCCTTCCTCCTCCTCCAAAACAGCCATCAATAAATCCCAATTTCTCCTCTCCAACACTCAATATAACCCCATCTCTTCTCCAACAGTCGATATAAGCACCCCTTTTCACCCTCCTTTATCCTCGTCAACAACTGTCAAGGCCCAGTCACATACACGTTAGTGGACGTAGTTGAATGTAGTGGAGGCTAACGTAGTTGAACGTAGTTGAACGTAGTTGAACGTAGTTGAACGTAGTTTAATGTACTGGCATCGGTACTTCTCCATGGTAATAACGTGGGTGGGCCATGAGTTCCGATTTGATCTTTGGACATATTCAAAAGAGCACTATGTTAGAGGCTGAATTTGCATCCGTGCTGCTAACATACTCTAGCATACTGTAGCGTACTCTAGCATGATCTAGCATACTCTAGCATGTTCTAGCATACTCTAGGGTGCTCTAGCATACTCTAGCATACTTGGATGAAGCCCTGGTCACATAGCCGTTAGTGGACGTAGGTGAACGTAGTGGAGGCTAACGTAGTTGAACATACCGCCATCCATACCGTAACATATTTATCCGTACCGTAACGTATTTATCCATACCGTAACATCTGTACCAAAACCTGCCCTACCTTAACGTATTTCAACATAGTTTAACATACTTACACCAGGTTTGACCCTCCACTACGTTCACCTACGTTCAACTACGTCCACTAACGTGTATGTAACCGGGTATAGTATTTCTGGGTTACTCGGCCGCTCAGAGCCCCAGATAACACCATAACCTCTCCCCCTTCATTTCACCCTTAATGCCTCCCTTAAACAACCCTTAAACAACTCATCAACAAACTCATAAGGAAGAAAGGAAGACAAGTCATGAAAGAATGACAGTGAAGATGTTGTGCTTAATGGCATCAACTCCTGTTCACCAACTAGTGACCTATGCCCCTGACCCCTTACCTGTTGCCCACACATAGTCTCATTACCTCCCTTGTATCTAGGAGTCAGTGCCTACAACCCATTGAAACGGAGTCCCCTGGTTGTTGCACACAGCTCAATTTGGATAGATGAATTTTGGTAGCATCAGACAGAGTGTCTGGGGTCCTGCTCTAGAGTAGGTGTATCTCACTCAAGAGCCAGGAGTAGAGTGATCTCTCCAGTGTGTCTGGAGCAGCTTCTTGAATAATTAATTAAAATGAGACTAGTGTGGTCAGGTGGTCAAGGGAGTCAGGTGACTGGACCTCCCACAGCCAGCCAATCAGACACCCCCTACAGACTGGTCAGTGCAATGCCCTAATATGGGGAGTTGCCACCCAACCCAGCCTGCAGGGTGTGGCCCTAAGGAATGTGGAATGGCTGGTGTGCTTGGCCATAGGTCCTGTCGTGACAGGTAGTTGCAGACAGCTACAAATATATATATATATATATTAAAAATGTCCTTTTTCTCCAATTGCATTCTTTATGGATGCATAGAGGAACATTTCACCAAACATGAACTGTCTCTTATGTAGGAACATCTCTTCATACTCTTAGGCATCATGTATGAACATATATTTCACATAGCTTATATCATGTCATAATGTGAGTGGGGCACCATTGCTTTTAGATTACATAACCTTATCCCCACTCCGTTGCCTAAGAATAATAATGCTCTCTGCCAATATATAATTCCGAACCGAAAATCCGTATATTTTTACACGGGGCATCAATGTCACCATCCATCTCACACATGCCTTTTTCCTACCCAACATTAGTCAATCTCAACACCCCCCTCCCACACACTCCCACCCTCCTATCTCCTCTCCAACAGCATACAATGTGACCTCCCCTCCCACCCCTCCTTTTTGCTACCCAACCTTAGTTAATATAAACACCCCCTCCCACCCCTCCTTTCTACTCGCCTACACCAGTAAATGTAAACAAACCCTCCCATTCCCTTTTCTCCTCCCCAGCAACAGTCAACGTAAATACATACCCCTTCCCAGGTGAGTCATACAACTGACGTACAAAATTGATACATGTCGCTACCTAGCCTGGCACTCGGCATTAATAGGATAGGATAAGGACTGGTCACAACATAATGTGACTGTGGGATATCGGGTCATGGTGCCGGTGGCCTGGTCTCTCCGTGGGACAGCACTACAAAGTCACCATGAGTGTTACAAGTCGGTATCCATCCAGATATGACCTTAGATTTTGCTAGGACATAAGACATCAACTAAACAAAACAACAAAACAAACAAAAACCCTCCCCCCTCCTTTCTTCTCTCCAACAACAGTGCCCCCCACTCCGTTCTCCTCCCTAACAACAGTCAATGCAACCCCCCCCCCCCCCCTCCACACCTTCTTTCTCCTCCCCGACAGCAGTCGAATCTCCTGTTTACATTAATTGCCTACCACTGTGTCCATTAAAACGTGATATCACTACGCGCAACCATTTGCCATGGGCTGAAATGAAGCCTATTAATATTCATAACCTGTCAGTTTGCACATTTACCGCCATACCATTTGCCCATGCATTACCATAATAACATCATAACTCCTCATAACTTGGTATGTAGGTGGAGGACGTGGGGGGGGGGGGGTCATCTGTCTGTATTTCACCATAAAGGATGTCAGAAAGAAAGGCTTAGGGGCACAGGAACAAGGTAAACCGGGCGCGGTAGCCGAATCGGTAGAGCGCGAGCCTCGTGTGCGGGAGATCGGGAGTTCGGTTCGCGGTCAGGTCAAATATTATCAAATTGATACTTGTCGCTTCCTAGCTTGGTGCTCGGCATAAATAGGATATGGCAAGGACTGGTTAGCTCAGTGTCAGGATAATGTGACTGAGTGGGATATAGGGTCATGGTGCTGGTGGCCTGATTTCCCAGTGGGGCAGCACTATAAAGTTGCCATGAGTGTGCACTGTTACAAGTCGGTACCCGTGCTGATATGATGATAGATGTTGCCAGGACGTAAAACTCCAACAACCACCCAACAGCCAACTAGGGACCTGGTGAAGTGGTGGGCAGTCACGGATTGCTGGTTCGTGGAATTCTCTCTCATATATGTGTAGTCATATAATATGGATAGTGATAAACCCTTTATCGCGTAAAATAACTAAATTCTAACTCCTTAAACCGACCACCTCCCTAAATGGACCACTTAAAGTCGGTCCCATGGTTGATCGATTTAGAGAGGTTTTACTGTATATATGACTACTCTCTGCCTCACTTGCTTTATATGGGTCCCAAACATCGCACTTACAATTTTACCATTGTAACATTAACAATAAAAAAAAACTTCCTAAACTGACCACCTCCATAAAGTTAAATGGACCATTTAAAGTCAGCCCCATGGTCGATCCATTTAGAGACGTTTTACTGTGTGTATATATATACATATACACATATATATATATATACACATTTATATGTATTCATGTATATATACATTTATATATGTATACATATATATATACACATAAATACATGTATACATATATATATACACATACATACATACATACATACATACATACATAGTGATACATGTATGTGTGTCTGATTTTATCAGGCTTAAATATACATGTATATATATACATGTATACATGTATATATACACATACATACATGCACACATAGTGATACATGTATGTGTGTCTGACTTTATCAGGCTTAAATATGTATGTATATTACATGTATACATGTGTATATATACACATACATACATACACACATAGTGATACATGTATGCGTGTCTGATTTTATCAGGCTTAAATATATATGAATATCACATGTATACATGTGTATGTATATATACACATACATACATACATACACACATAGTGATACATGTATGTGTGTCTTATTTTATCAGGCTTAAATATACATGTATATTACATGTATACATGTGTATGTATATATACACATACATACACACATACGTATGTGTGTCTGATTTTATCAGGCTTAAATATACATCTATATTACATGTATACATGTGTATATATACACATACATATACATACATACATACACACATAGTGATACATGTATGCGTGTCTGATTTTATCAGGCTTAAATATACATGTATATTACATGTATACATGTGTATATATACACATACATATACATACATACATACACACATAGTGATACATGTATGCGTGTCTGATTTTATCAGGCTTAAATATACATGTATATTACATGTATACATGTGTATATATACACATACATATACATACATACATACATACACACATAGTGATACATGTATGCGTGTCTGATTTTATCAGGCTTAAATATACATGTATATTACATGTATACATGTGTATATATACACATACATATACATACATACATACATACACACATAGTGATACATGTATGCGTGTCTGATTTTATCAGGCTTAAATATACATGTATATTACATGTATACATGTGTATATATACACATACATACATACATACATACATACACACATAGTGATACATGTATGCGTGTCTGATTTTATCAGGCTTAAATATACATGTATATTCACACTGACATATACATGTGTATATATCCACATATACAGTACATACATACCTACAGCAATAGGTGATCAGCAATGTATCAGGTAGTCGATTATCCAGGCTTCAGTTCACACGGCCGTGCTTTTAATCGTTATAAGGCGGAAGTGGATATCTGCGCATGAGCAAGTACAGACTAACCAGCGCCATTTTGGGTTCGATGATGCCGGCACCAGAGAGTGTGGGTTCGACCTAGATATGTATGTACTGAATCGTATTGGTTTGGAACGGTCAAGACTTCTGCTGGGCAGTGAAACCCTACAAATAAATCATGAACAAAATATCTGTGCATAGATAGCAGTTTCATTAATTAAATTAATATAATATGCGCTTTTGATCGACCGAAAGTCAACAACCTGAGGTGTCGACTGCGCATGCGTGTGAGGTGCTTAATCCGCCTCAGAGCGTCCACACGGGCAAAATTATCCGCATCACAGGAATCGATTCACGTAGACTACCTAGCTTAGGTGGTTTACATTATCCGGATCACGTGAATCAAATCAGCCCTAATCCGCCTCAGACGTGCGTTCACACATGAAATATGAGGCGAACTATACAAGTCGCTTTCTACGAATCGATTTACATTGCCCGTGTGAACACGGCTTTAGGCTTTGGGGCAGTATGTACAGAATAATCAGTAAATTAATTACCCTATCCCTTTGGACACCTACTTTGAAGCAGCCATTAGGCAGGGAGGCCACAAACCAATTAGGTCAATCTTGTGACCTTATTGATCTTCCCCTCATTCCCAGTACCATATGAGGTTCCAGACTACCTATGCATTAATAGGTCATTCCTCATCATGTGACCATCGCGAGATGTGAATCTGGGCCACAACAATAAGACTTTTGACAAGCTTGCCGAAATGATTTTCGATTCTTTCAGCTCAAATTGCTCCAAAATTAGCTATTTTTCATGCAAAATGACTCCGGAATAATGTATAGACCTATTTCATGTGACGTCAGCATGGGTATCTAGGTCAGTGCGTGCGCCTTTTGGCTGCAGGACAACACACTGTCACACTGCAAGCTCAATGGCTATGAGCAATCTTCATAGAGAAAAGGTGACATATCTCTAAAACCACACCACTTAGAAACAAACTGTTTAGAACACATATAGAAAACATATTCAACTAATAGATTATATTAAATTTATATGGTTAGGATTCTGCATTTCTATTAATTTTGAATAAAATAAACGTTTTGCACTGCGCATACCGGCAAACTCAATGCATTGTCAATGGCGGTGAGCAATCTTCATACAGAAAAAGTGAAATATCTCTAAAACCACACCACCTAGAGACAAACAGCTTGGTACACATATAGAAAACATATTCAACTAATAGATTATATTAAAGTTATATGGTTAGGATTCTGCATTTCTATTAATTTTGAATAAAATAAACGTTTTGCAGTGCGCATACCGGCAAACTCAAGGCATTGTCAATGGCGGTGAGCAATCTTCATACAGAAAAAGTGAAATATCTCTAAAACCACACCACCTAGAGACAAACAGCTTGGTACACATATAGAAAACATATTCAACGAATAGATTATATTAAATTTATACGGTTAGGGTTCTGCATTTCTATTAATTTTGAATAAAATAAACGTTTTGCACTGCACGTACTGGCAAACTCAATGCATTGTCAATGGCCGTGAGCAATCTTCATACAGAAAAAGTGAAATATCTCTAAAACCACACGACATAGAGACAACCCGCTTGGTACACATATAGAAAACATATTCAACGAATAGATTATATTAAATTTTTATGGTTAGAGTTCTGCATTTCTATTAATTTTGAATAAAATAAACGTTTTGCACTGCGCGCACCAGCAAACTCAATGGCAGTGTGCCTTCGTTCTGCAGCCAAGCTGCGCACGCATACACAATGTTACTAAGCATTGAAATAGGTTTATAGTAGGGCATAATAGTCAACCTGATATATTTATCTAAACAATTGCGCAAAAAAATGGAACGTCATCGGACTATGCAACTTTAAATATACATATATCATACTAGTTGGTGCTAATTTTCCTGTCGCCCTCTATATTTCAATGTCTGTATTTCAATTTCACTTCTCACTCAGCCACTCCTTCCTTCACTCAGTAAACGTCGACGGCCGTGTCAGGCCCATCAAACATGGCGACCAGCCCACTTCCGGTGTGGGCCGACAGTGAGTGACGGCGGGCGGATGCCGGTTGTCTGGGGAACGTGTCACCAGGCTGCGGGCAGCACAATGTGCCCACAAACATGGTGTACACCTCAAAGTGGATCACTGTCACTGTGTCAGGCAGGGTATACACACTGTGCCGGTTACAGCTAATGCGCATGCGCGCACGTGTGTATTGTACACATGTGTGGATGTGTATGCGCACGCGCACAGCGGGCTCAACTGCTGACTGTGGTGTATGGTAAAACAACCGCTGGGTATTACTGTCATTAAAGTTGCATAGTCCGATGGTTTTGAGTTTCTGCCATTTTCCGAGATAAACATATTAGGTTGATCGTTATAATAATAATAATAATAAAACATTTATATAGCGCCCGATCCAGCAAGCCGTTCTCAGGCACTTTACATAATATACAGGAAAATAAAGTTCACCTAGTTAAAAGCAGATTTAAACAAATGTGTCTTAAGACCTTTTTTAAAAGGACCAACAGATTTATAATCTGTGATATATCCTGGCAGAGCATTCCACAGTCTCGGGACAGCAATACTAAAAGCACGATCTCCAAAGCCTTTGAGTCTGCTCTGAGGAACTGCTAACTGGCTGGAGACTGTGGAGCGCAGTGTTAGAAAATTTGTTCTCTCCTGGAGCATATCTTTCATATATTCTGGAGCCTGATCATGCAAGGCACGATATACAAGAAGCAGCTCCGTGAAATCAATTCTCTTCTCCACAGGGAGCTAGTGTAATGATTTCAGCACAGGAGTGATGTGATCAAATTTCTTTGTACCTGACAACAACCTGGCAACCGCAATCTGTATATGATTAGATTATAATCTACCTTACTTTAGGTTCAAGTAATTTTTATTTTAAATGACTAGGTTTTGAGATATTGAAGTGCACCCATGCCAAATTAATTTTGACAAGCCCACCAAAACACCATAGGCTTCTATAGCAACAGGTTCTATTAAATTGCCTCAGTATTCTGTTCTAGGTGGCAACACATGTTTAATAAGTGCACCAGTATCTAAGTTAGATATGTTGATTCAAATCTAGATAATTGTTTTGGTTTCGAAAAATTGATGTTTTCATTGGACTATGCAACTCTAAGGGCAGGGACAAATATCAATGTTCTAGGTCTATGGTTTGACTCAGTCGGGAATTGATTCCACGACCTTTTGCATAGGAAGCGCAATCTGTACCAACTCAGCCATCCCACCCAATTGTCCAAATCAATGTCTTTAAAGGACCATCTTTCTATTAAAACTGCCTAATAGTTGTGGTTGGTTGGGAATTTACGTCCTGGCAACATCTAAGGTAAAATCAGGATGGGTACGGCTTCTGTACACTCATGGCAACTTCATAGTGCCCTCCCAATTGAAGATCAGACCACCAGTACCATTACACGATATCCCACTCAGTCGCATTATCCTATTACTCAGCTAACCATTCCTTGCCCTATCCTATTAATGCTGCGCACCAGGCTAGGAAGTGACAAGTATCAATTTTGTAAGTCACTGGTTTGACTCGGTTGGGGTTCGACCATGACTCCCGCGCTCTACGTTAGGTCATCGGTCCGGTGCTGCATGATGCCTTACTCGATTTGATCGACCCTCCACTTACATTCATCAAACATGTTATTAATACTGTATATGTCTCAATAGACGCGCACTACGTAAAGGCCCTGTCACATTACGGCGTATGGCGGGAGCGTATTGAAAACCTATGTAGGTCCTGTGTGTGCCGGCCTATGATGACATTTGGTGACCTTTCGGGTGGTTTTGAGCGTATGTGGAACCTATGAGGAGCGTACGAGGAGCGTATGAGGAGCGTATGGGAGCGTGCTGTGACATTTTTTGATGGTTTTGATTGGCATGTGGAGCGTATGAGTAGCGTACGAGTAACGTACGCGTAGCGTATGCGTAGCGTATGAGCGTATGAGTAGCGTATGAGTCAAGATCAATGTCGAGACCTATGGCATACGCTTTGAATACACTGTGCATACGCTGTGCATACGCTAGGAGTACGCTCCCATACATAACTCGTAGGTTATGTGTACGCTACATACGCTAGAGATACGCTAGAGATACGCCAGTGACACAAGTTGAGCATATGAAAAACCTATGCCGGCGTACCCCTAGCGTACAAGGAGCGTACACCGGCGTATGAGGAGCGTATGCCGGCGTATGGGTAGCGTATGTGCAGCGTATGGGCCATACACCCTCATAGGTTGAGATTTTTTTAGCATGCACAAAAAAATGTGGACGGACGGATTTATGAAAGCGTATGGCGGCGTATGCCTCATAAGCCGGCATCTGGCAGCATCTGGCGGCGTATGAGTAGCGTATACGTAATGCATGAGTAGCGTATACAGCGTATGCCGACGTATATGACGTAACGCGCCTACGCCGCCATACGCTCCCGCAAAAAATCCTAATGTGACAGCCCCTTTAGTGCAGACACATGGATGCGTGTCTATTCAAAGTTAAAGAATTTCATGGATTTGTTTTTGTAGTGCCTCTAAAATAAAGTGGGATTGTCTTATTTTATGTGCATTCAATCTGAATATGATCGGAAATTTTTATTTGTTTTTGTCGTGCCTCTAAAATAAAGTGGGATTGTCATATTTTATGTGCATTCATTCCGAATATGATCATAAATTTGTGTGCGCTTTCAAGCTTGAAATGGGGGGTGTGCTTCTATTGGGTAGCGTGCTTCTATTGGGACATATACGGTATTACAATTTTTTAGTTTGGTGCTTCTGTAGTAACCATGCTCCAAAATGTGTACATAAAACACCCACATGTCTGTCATTTCGGTGTGCACACCTAAATTAATTTAACATGCCTTCACTTAAAATATCTCCAGAAATAAAAGAATTACCTCAAATTAAACAAAAGTAGATTATAATGACGAACCGAATAGTTTTATCTTAAAATAATAAGGCAGAAGCTCAAAAGCATCGGATTATGCCACTTTAAATGTCTTTAATGGATGTAGTTGCTATGGTGCATGTAGAGCGCAGAGAGATTGGTAGTTTGATTCTCAGTCGAGTCAAACCAATGACTTACAAAACTGATACTTGTCGCTTCCTAGGCAGGCGCTCGCCATTATCAGGATAGTCCAAGGACTGGTTGGCCCATATCAGGATAATGTGACTGAGTGGGATATCGGGGCATGGTCTCCCAGTGGGCCAACACTATAAAGTCAGCCATGAGTGTGCACTGTCACAAGTTGGTACCCCTCCTGATATGACCTTAGATGTTGCCAGGACGTAACACTCCAACAACCAGCCAATTTGCTATGACTCAGTGTACGCTCAGTGAGCCACCGAGCCATAAAGCACAGCAACAAATGACCCGTCCTGGTATGACCTTAGATGTTGCCAGGATGTAACACTCCAACAACCAGCTAATTTGCTATGACTCAGTGTACGCTCAGTGAGCCACCAAGCCATAAAGCACAGCAAAAATTAACCCATCCTGATATGACCTTAGATGTTGCTAGGACATAACACTCCAACAACCAGCCAATTTGCTATGACTCAGTGTACGCTCAGTGAGCCACCGAGCCATAAAGCACAGCAACAAATGACCCGTCCTGGTATGACCTTAGATGTTGCCAGGACGTAACACTCCAACAACCAGCCAATTTGCTATGACTCAGTGTACGCTCAGTGAGCCACCGAGCCATAAAGCACAGCAACAAATGACCCGTCCTGATATGACCTTAGATGTTGCTAGGACATAACACTCCAACAACCAGCCAATTTGCTATGACTCAGTGTACGCTCAGTGAGCCACCGAGCCATAAAGCACAGCAACAAATGACCCGTCCTGGTATGACCTTAGATGTTGCTAGGACATAACACTCCAACAACCAGCCAATTTGCTATGACTCAGTGTACGCTCAGTGAGCCACCGAGCCATAAAGCACAGCAACAAATGACCCGTCCTGGTATGACCTTAGATGTTGCTAGGACGTAAAACAACAACAAACAAACAACAAACAACAAATGACACCAGTATTGTGTTGTCGCTGTCAGTGTCAGTGTCGGGAATGCCAGGGGAGAGGCCCCGGTCACAGAGCTTGCGGCCAGTCGTGTGTGACCAACCGTGATTGATCTTTGATCCCGGCCTCGTTCTGAGACCCGCCCAACACCCAACACCCAGCACCCACGGCCACCTTTGCACTGGAAACCATATACAGCAGACACCAAACTTGATGGCTTGACTTAGACTAAGGCCAATCCCACGGTTCCCAGAGTATCCTTGCCGTATATATATTTACATAAATACATATATATACATATACCGTATATGTCCCAATAGAAACATGCTACTCGATAGAAGCACACACCTGATTTCAAAATTGGAAGCACGCACAAATTTATGATCATATTCAGACTGAATGCACAGAAAATAAGGCAATCCCACTTTATTTCAGAGGCATGACAAAAACAAATCCATGAAATTCTTTAACTTTTAATAGACGCGCATCCATGTGTCTGCACTCTTGCAGTGCGTGTCTATTGGGACAGATACGGTATATACATATATATATATATATACATATATAATATGTTATCTGTCATACATATATATGCGTGTGTGTGAAGCTTTTTACTTGATATATATATAACAAAGCATTCCCACAGGCACAGTAGATCTATGCTTATATATAATATAATTATAAAGGCCTAATATAAATATGCGTGTGTGAAGATTTTTGCTTGATATATAATTTATATATATATTATATATACATCAGGCGCACACATATAATATATATATATGAGACGGTCTCAAAATGTGCTGAGCAATATGGGACAAAACTTTATCCATTGTAAGGATCAACATACTATCTGCTTATGCATTTGCTCAGGATAAACTGATTTGTTTTATTACATGGTGTTTCATAATCCCAACAGAATACATATTGATTTGAAGCAAACATCCTTGTGTTTTCAGTGTAACCATTTCAATGCTCTTTTGTGTCAATCGTTACAATGGACAAAAAAAAAGAGTTATCACCTTTTGAGACAGGCCTGATATGACCTTAGATGTTACTATAATGCAAAACAACAAGAAGCAAATGCATATTTATGTATGTATATATATAAATATTTTTATATGTATACATTCCCACAGTTACACACATGGTTCCTTTGGACCCTGCCGTCCTGATATGACCTTAGATGTAACCAGGACGTAAAACTCCAACAACCAACCAACCAATCCTTTGGACGCACCATTTTAACTTAATCTAAGATTTTTATTATGCGACAGCCAACACTTAAAAAATAAAACATGCCGTCTAGACTCGAGGAAACACAACTTCAGCCACAGGATTGTGGATGAATGGAACACCCTCCCTGAATCTGTTGTCTCTGCCCAAACGATGAACTGCTTTAACTTTAAGTCCCGGCTCGACAAGTTTCGGATACAAGTCAAGAGCGATACAGATTACCATAACCATCCTTAGTAAAATTTATATATTGTTAGACCGGAATAACAACAGCCAATCATCCTACCAAATTCCATATACAGTAAAACCTATCTAACCAACCACCTCCACAGATCGACCACTCCCCTATATCGATAGCTTTATAAGTTTATTCTGGTCCCAAAGGATCGCCCATACTGGCATACAATCCCATTGTTACAATGATTGTAACAATTCTTAAAAACCTCCCTAAACCGACCACCTCCCTAAATGGACCATTTAAAGTCGGTCCCATCACCATGGTCGGTCGATTTAGAGCGGGTTTACTGTATTTGGTATCAAGGTAACAAGACATGCAGCAGTACCGCGAGAAACCAGCAGCAGCAATCACTCATCAACATAACTAGGTCTAGGTCAACCTGTGCAAATAAAACAAACAACCCCCTCCCATACACACACATACAAAATAAACCGTCCTAATATGGCCTTAGATGTTGCGACGACGTAAAACTCCAACAAACAAACAAACAAATATTTAAAAAACACTAACAAGCGCAAAACTTACCGAAACTCCACGACTGGCGGGAGATGGCCTGTGTCTGTCCGGGCGAGTAGTAAGGCGGGCCGGAGGCTGCGAGCGGCGCCGGGCCCCGCCCACCGCCCCGCCCACCGCCCGGCCGCATCCCGGGGCCGGCGGCTGCAATCCCTGGGTCTCTTATACGAAAAATCCCCCACTCAGGGGCAAATCCTCCTCCCGCCTCGCCTCGCTCCGAGGCTTCCGCTACCGGCCGGGCTCGGGGTCTCAGCCTCGGCCCTCGGGCGGCCTAATCCCGAGGCTTATGCTACCGGTCCGTCGGCCCCGGCGGCCTAATCCCGAGGCTTCCGCTTACCGGCGTCCGGGCGGCCTAATCCCGAGGCTTCCGCTTACCCGGATGGCCTAATCCCGAGGCTTCCGCTTACCAGCACCCAGGCGGCCTAATGCCGGGGCTTCCGCTTACCGGCCGGCCTCTCGGTCCGGGCGGCAGGGCGGCCTGATCCCGGCCCCGGGAAACATCACGTCACCTGTTGTGGTAATCCGAATTACAGGCGCGGTGTAGTGGCTTTAATAATTAACGGAGCACCAGTCTACAGCGGTGTTAGCGGATCTTTAAAACCTGTCGGGCCAGGCCGGGCGCCAGGCCGGCCGGCTTGGGTGGGCGCCAGGCCGGGGAGGCCATTCATTGTTACCGTTAGTGTGAGAGACTTAAAGGGGGGGTTGGATTGCTGGAGGAGTGTGAGCCTCTAAATCTGATAGTCGGTCCTGTGTGTGGGAAGCTTGATGAGGCCGGGCCGTGAGCTGTGTGCAGATTGGTTGGTGGCCCTCTCCAGTGTGTGTACCTAGTAATAGTAGTACTAGTACTTTTAGTAGTAGTAGTCTAGTAATAATAGTCCTAGTAGAAACTCCAAAGGTACAGTGTTTTTGGTAGCTCTCAGAGTCAGACCGAACTGGCCACTTCCTCCTCCTCCTTCTCTTCCTCTTCCTCCTCCGTATCCTCCTCCCCCTTCTCTTCCTCGTATTCCTTCTTCTCTTTCTCCTCCACCACCTCCTCCTCCGCCTCCTCCGTCTTCTCCTCCTCCGTCTCCTCGTTCTCCGTCTCCTCCTCCTCCGTCTCCTCGTTCTCCGTCTCCTCCTCCTCCGTCTCCTGCTCCGTCTCTTCCTCCTCCTTCACTTCCTCCTCTGTATGCCAGTCTATGTGTACTGTGTGCGTTTCAGAGTGTATGCTATAGAATAGGTGCTATATATATGACATTACAATATTGTCTATGTATGTGTGCTATGTCAGTATGTGTGTTAGATTGTGTGCTATGCGTGTGTAATATAATGATATATGTGTTATATATGGCATTGTGTGTATGTTTGTCACACTGTGTACTAATGATATGTGTGTGCTATATCTGTGCTATATGCTACATTGTGTATATATCACAGTGTGCATTATACGTGTGCTTAGCCTTAGTTTATGTGCATTACTGTACATGTACAACTCTCACAGCAAGAGCTGATGAGCGCAGTCATATAAACAGCTTCGCATGCACCACGCATGACTGTACTGAGCACTGTATTCACAGCACTGCAGCCGATGACTGCAAGCTGTCTATAATTAATAACAGCATCAGCATGCACACACGCATGGATGCTGCCTGACATCTGTGGATTGCTGCAACCACCCCCACCCACCCCCACCACCACACCACACCCCCACACCCACACCACCCACCTGTCCATCGGCTTTAACGCGCCGTGTCGCCGGCGTGCCTCCAGGCCACCCCCGGTAAGTAGGGGCCTACGTAAGGTGCGCCCGCACCTGTCGACTACAGTCCACACACCTTGCATGCATGCAGGCAGCCCCTCAACTACTACTAGTACTAGTACTAGTACTAGCCTGTTTTGTGGGCTCACTCCGAAAAAAAAAGACAATAAAATAACAACAGCGGCGGCGCTTAGTAACTTAGTAACACGAAGCGCAGTTTGTCTCCAATGCCTGTGTACGTACAGGTAGATACGACTGGCATCCTGGCTATCCGCAGTCCACCTGGGTGGGGTACTATTAGCATGTGCTAATATAGCAATAACCTCAATGCTGCTACTGGAACTACTCTTACTGCTTCCCTAGCGGGAACCCGTGGTTCCACATTGGTGTCAGTGGTGCCCTCTCAGCTCGGTGACTGTTACTGCCGCTGCTACTACTACTTGTTTAGCGGGAACCTGTGGTTCCAAACTGGTGTCCGCCGCAATCTTTCAGCTTGGTGACTACTACTACTGCTTCTTTAGCGGGAACCTGTGGTTCCAAACTGGTGTCAGTGGTGCCCTCTCAGCTCGGTGACTGTTACTGCCACTGCTACTACTACTTCTTTAGCGGGAACCTATGATTCCAGACTGGTCTCAGTGGCACGTTCTCAGCTCAGCGACTGTTACTGCCACTGCTACTACTACTTTTTTAGCGGGAACCCGTGGTTCCAAATTGGTGTCCGCCGCAATCTCTCAGCTTGGTGACTACTACTACTGCTTCTTTAGCGGGAACGCATGGTTCCACACTGGTGTCCGTGGCGACCTCTCAGCTCGGTGACTGTTACTGCCGCTACTACTACTGCTTCTTTAGCGGGACCCCGTGGTTCCAAACTGGTGTCCGTGGCGACCTCTGAGCTCGGTGACTGTTACTGCCACTACTACTACTGCTTCTTTAGCGGGAACCCGTGGTTCCAAACTGGTGTCCGTGGTGACCTCTGAGCTCGGTGACTGTTACTGCCGCTACTACTACTACTTCTTTAGCTTGAACCCGTGGTTCCACACTGGTGTCCATGGCGACCTCTGAGCTTGGCGACTGTTACTGCTGCTACTACTACTGCTTCTTTAGCGGGAACCCGTGGTTCCACACTGGTGTCCGTGGCGACCTCTCAGCTTGGTGACTGCTGCTGCTGATACTAGTCCTCCTCTAGCGAAAACCCTTGGTTCCGCATTGGTGTCCGTGGCGCCCTCTGACCTCCGCGACTGCTACTACTGTTGCCCCTCCTCCTCCTCCTCCCTCTCCTCCTCATGCTGTTGTTGCAGGTTCGGCGGTTGGTGTTCGAGTGGCGGGGTCCCGGCGTGACGCTTGTGAGGGCCGGCCGCATCCCGACAGGTGAGGCCGCATCCCTACAGGTGAAGAGGGCCGTAGACGTGCCCATGTCCGTACCGGTGTTTAGACGATGACTTGTCCGTGCCAGACATTCAGCACATTAAAATGTGCATAGTCTAATCAAGATGAGTATGCAGGTATAGCAATACCTCAGGGAGTTTGACGACCCTGCCCTGCAGAGTTGTAAACCACTGCCTTGTGGTACAGGTTCTTGACAGAACTGAAGGCTAAGGGAGCAAACCCTAAACAGAAAACCATGTCACTGTGGCAGCATTAAGGGCGTTTGATGTATGGAACTTCCAACATCTCC
This sequence comes from Branchipolynoe longqiensis, assembly GCA_030323885.1. Classification (NCBI taxonomy): domain Eukaryota; kingdom Metazoa; phylum Annelida; class Polychaeta; order Phyllodocida; family Polynoidae; genus Branchipolynoe; species Branchipolynoe longqiensis. The sequence continues at coordinate 14,231,213 of CM059186.1, forward strand.
CGACCAGCCACTGCAGGGACAGACAGTTTTGCGCCTGTCTTAACATGTTCTTGCCGGTGTGAAACCTCTATTTGCTCCCCGAGAGAGTGCCGCTGGTAACTTGCAAAAGCCAGCAGCACTTCAACACTTTGCAGGCAGCTTTCATGAAATGTACCATCAAGAGAAACCTGAAGCTGAGAGACATTAAGACCGATTCATGGACGCACCTCTCACAGCAGAGAGCGAAATGGAGAGCGGCAGTCAAGTAATGAAAGCAGTCTTTGTCACATCGTGACCGACAGCATGATGATGATGAGTCTAATCAAAACATCAAATTTGCAAAACCGAAACGATTATCTAGATTTGATTCTCCATATCTAACTTAGATAGGGGTACACTTATTAAACATTTGTTACCATACAGAAGGGAATATTGAGGCAATTTAATAGAATATGTTACTGCCATAGCCTATGGTGTCAGCATTTTGGAGTGCTTGCTAAAATTAATTTAGCATGTTTGCACCTCAAATATCTCCAACATTCGCTATTTAAAATAAAAGTTACTTCAAACTAAAGTAAGGTACATCATAACGATCAACCTAATACATTTATCTCACAAAATGACAGAAACTCACTTGAGTGGATTTTTACTATAGTATTAGTATTAATGCATTGCACCGGTGACGTGGCCTCAGATGTTGATGGGACGTAAGGCCCCCAATCACTCACTCACTCACTTCTGTATAAATAAATGCCTCACTAATGGTGTGACCAGACGCAGTGACCGAATTGGTAGAGCGCAGGCTTCCCATGCGAAATGTCAGGAGTCTGATTCCCGGTCGATTCAAACCAATGACGTACAAAATTGATACTTGTCGCTTCCTAGCCAGGCGCTTGGTATTAATAGGATAGAGCAGAGACTGGTTAGCTCAGCATGAGGATAATGTGACTGAGTGAGGGTGAGATATCAGGTCTTAGTGTCGGTGGCCTGGTTTCCCAGTGGGGAAGCACTATAAAGTCACCATGAGTGCGCACTCTCACAAGTTGGTGCCCATCCTGATAATGATATGACCTTAGATGTTGCAAGGACGTAAAAACTCCAACAACCAACCAACTGACTCACTATAGCCCGTCCTGATATGACCTTAGATGTTGCTAGGAAGTAAAACAACAACAGAACAACACAACAACTCCAGCATAAATGCCTGCCATGGTGGCTTTTGTTTGCTTGTTGTTGTTTTACGTCCTAGCAACATCTAAGGTCATATCAGGACGATGGTGGCTTTAATAATCAATGGTGTGGTGAGGCTGGTAGCATGTCTATAGTGGCGGCTGTCGAGCCCGAGTGGGGGCCGGCGGACGCCGTCTCACCTGGCCGGGCAGGCGGCGGCCCCGAGCGGGCAGGCGGTGGCCACGGGCCGGGCCCAAACTCCCGCAAACTGCAGCCGTCCTGTACCCCCCCCCCCCCACCGGCCTCCCCCCTCACCCCCAGCCCTCCCTCCATCACACTCTCCCGCCTCTCCTACGGTCACTACCAAAACCACCCACCCCCGCCCATCACAGTGACTCACCTCCACATGGCTGTCACCGCCACCCCCACACCCTCCCTCATCATACCTACCCTCACACCCAGCCTCACACCCACCCCACCCCCACCATCACCTCTACCCTTACACCCTCCCTCACACCCACCCCCACCCTCCCCCATCACCTCCCTCACCCCCTCACACCACCCCACCCCACCATCCTCACCCTACACCCTCCCACACCCCCCCCCACACCCTCCCTCACACTACCTACCCTCACACCCACCCTCACACCCCCACCCCCACACCTCACCCTCACACCCACCCTCACACCCACCCTCACACCCACCCTCACACCCACCCTACCCCACCTCACACCCCCCCTCCACCACCCCCCCCACCCCACCACCACCCTCCCTCACCCTCCCTCACACCCAGCCTCACACACCCCCCACCTCACCTTACCCCCCCCCCCACACCCCCCCCTCACCCCCCCCACCCCTCCACCCACCCTCCCCCACCCCTCCCCCCCTCACCCCCACCCCACCCCCCCCCCACCCCCCCTCCCCCACCCCTCACCCTCCACCCCCTCCCCCCCCTCCCCCCGCCACTCCCACCCCCCCCCATCCCCCCCCCACCCCCCCCCCCCACCCCCCCCCTCACCCCACCCACCCCCACCCCCACCCCCCCACCTCACCCCCACCCCCCCCCCCCTCCCTCCTCACCCCCCCCCCACCCCACCCCACCCCCCACCCTCACCCCCCCCCACCCACCCCACCCCACCCCACCCCACCCCCACCCCCCCCCACCCCCCCCTCCCCCCTCCCCACCCCCACCCCACCCCCCCCACCCTCACCCTCACCCCACCCCACCCTCCCCCCACCCCACCCCCCCCCACCCCCCCCCCACCCCCCCCACCCCTCCCCCACCCCCCCCCCACCCCCTCGACCCCCCCCACCCCCACCCTCACCCCCCACCCTCACCCTCACCCTCACCCCCACCCTCACCCTCACCCTCACTCCGCACCACTCACGGTCACCATCACCCTCACCATCACCGCTCACGGTCACTCTCACCTCTACTCTCACCCCTCCTACCTCACCGTCACCCTCCCCACCCTCACCCCACCCACCCTCACCCTCCACCCTCACCTCACCTCGCCTCCCCCCTCTCCCCCTCACTCTCACCCACCTCTCATAATCACGCACACCTCCACTCCCACCCCTCACCCTCACCCTCCATCCTTCCCCTCACTCACAGCCCCCCCCCCCCCCCCCCACCGCACCCCAATCCTATCCTCACCAACCTGTGTGACTGGCGTTAAATTTAAACTGTCACTGATTGATCACCCCGCCATTAGGGGTCCATTACTGGGAGAGGCCAAGAGCGATCAGCCGAATTCAATCAGAACCAGCGGAACGCGCTGTATAAACCGGAACTGATACCAACCGGCTTGTTCCTGGTGTGTCACCAGTGTTGAATTGCGTTCTATTTAACTACAAACATGCAGTAAGGTCACTGGCTTCCTCGTGGTGTTCTCTGTGGCAGAGTGGTTAGAGGTTAGAGTGTCTGACCTTTTTCTAGGTCGGATGTCTGATCTGAGGGTCGGTGGTTCGAGTCACCGTGCCCTCCCCCCCCACCTCTGCCAATTTGGAATTCCACCGCTGTGTATAACTTACAGTGTCATCAAAGGCCGGTTGCTCTCATACCATGTCTATGTGGTGTGGGAAGTTAAAAATCCCTTGGGTCGGTAAAAGTGTAGGCTCGTGCTTTCTATCGACAAACTGGCCACAGCAGGAGTGTCCACATCGCGGCCCTGGGAATCAGCTATCTGATTGCAAATCCTGCTACCACCATCCACCACCGAGAGCATGTCCCACGAATAAAGATCATACCTCTGCTCGAAAATCCCTTGAGATAACTGGTGGAAGGACACGATGAAGAAGAACTGGCTTCCCTAGCGAGTGATCTTCCAGCCAAACTACATAAACGTTGCATAGATTTGGTAATTTTCTGAGATGACTATATTAGGTTGATCGCTAGTATCTACCTTGCATCAGTTTGAAGTAACTTTTATTTTAAATGGCTAACTTGAAGTGCAAACATGCACACGTAGTTTTGCCAAGCAAAGAATCGAATCGTTTCAGATTTTAATTTATTTAGGCGAATCGCACCTTTAATGCAAAGTGAGCATACTCATCTTTGTGACAGGTAAAATAGCATTATGTAACCGAGATTATTTCCCTGTAATAATTAGGCAATGATTTCAGCGATCGTCAATGATTGGCAAATTACAAATTGTGTACAATAAAAAAAGGCAACAACTAAACAAAAACATGAAATGCAAATAACCTATATTATAAGATGTACACACTGAGCCCATACCACATTTGAGGTCAGCTTAAAACTATTTTTTCTTTTATTTCCCCCCCCCCCTCTCATGTCCCCCCTCCTCGACCCCATTAATTATGTCTTTAACCAAGCATCGGTTTTATTGTAAAAAGGCCCAATAAATTCTAAGCAGTTAATTTTCATTACCGACTCCAATAGCCACATTAAATATGCAACGGAATGGTAATTTGTCATTACCTATTCAACCACGAATGGCCGACATGAATTCAAATAAAGAGACAATAACGCATACTGGAATAAACCCCCACACACTCTCACACACACCCTCATACACACACCCTCACACACCCACCCTCACACCCACCCTCACACACACACCCTCACACACATCCTCACATACAGATACCCTCACACACCCTCACAACACCCTCACACACACCCTCACACACATCCTCACATACACACACACCCTCACACACCATGACAGACCCTCAGCACACCCTCATACACACACACCCTCACACACATCTTCACATACACATACACCCTCACACACACACCCTCACATGCACACACACACAAAGTTTGTTTTATTTAACGACACCTCTAGAGCACATCAATTTTTATCATCGGCCATTGGACGTCCAAACATATGGTCATTCTGACATATTTCTTTGGAGGAAACCCGCTGCCGTCACATAGGCTACTCTTTCCGATAAGCAGCAAGGGGTCTTCTATATGCAATTTCCCACAGACAGGACTGCAGCTACCACATCCATTGATGAATCAGTTGTGGACCACTGGTTGGAATGGAAAATATCCCAAACTGCAAATGTGTCCACTGAGCAGCATCGATAGGATGACCCACACCATCACAGGGGGACACTCTACCGCCTGAGCTATGTCCCGTTCCACACACGCACACACACGTGCACACACATGCCGCGCTTACATTAGTTACAACCGAATGCTTGTAGAACAGGTGCGTGTTTAATCACAGTCCGCCCATATGGTCACCGATGTACAGCTCTAACCAAGCAGGTGGCGGGCGACCCGGCCCAACCCGCCCCGACCCGCCCCGACCCGCCCCGACCCGACCCGCCCCGACCCGCTCCGACCCGACCCGGCTCAGCCCGGTGTCGCAGTTTCAGCCGTGCACCAGTTTCAGCAGTGCGCATAGACTCAAACTCAAGGCATTGTCAATGGTCGTGAGTCACTAACCTTATACATTTAATATAATGTTTTTGGTAAAGATGTTTTCTATATGTGTACCAAGCGATTTGTTTCTAGGTGGTGTGGTTTTAGAGATATTTCACTTTTCTGTATTTTCTGTATGAAGATTGCTCATGACCATTGACAATGCCTTGAGTTTGACAGTACGCGCAGTGCAAAACATTAGTTTTATTCAAAATTAATAGAAATCAAGAACCCTAACCGTATAAATTTAATATAATCTGTTTGGTGAAGATGTTTTCTATATGTGTACCAAGCGATTTGTTAATACTAATAATAATAGGTGGTGTGGTTTTAGAGATATTTCACTTTTTCTGTATGAAGATTGCTCACGGCCATTGACAATGCATTTGAGTGTATGCGTACCACGGAAACTGGTGGACCGTGGAAACTGCGACACCGGCCCGACCCGGCCCGACCCGGCCCGACCCGGCCCGACCCGGCCCGACCCGGCCCGACCCGGCCCGACCCGGCCCGACCCGGCCCGACCCGGCCCGCCCCGGCCAGACTCGACCCGGCCAGACCCGACCCGGCCAGACCCGACCCTGCCAGACCGGCCCAACTAAGTTGGTTAGTTGGTTGTTGGAGTTTATGTCCTGGCAACATCTAAGGTCATATCAGGATGGGTAGTGACTTGTGACAGTGCGCACTCGTGGTGACTTTATAGTGCTGACTCACTGGGAAATCAGGCCGCTAGCACCATGACTCAATAGCCCACTATATTTAGGAAATACATAGATAAATGTAAAATCTGTTTGTTGTTGTTTTAAGTCCTAACAACATCTAAGATCATATCAGGATGGGTACCGACTTGTGACAGTGCACACTCATGGCAACTTTATAGTGCTGTCCCACTGGATAACCAGGCCGCCAGTGCCATGACCTGGTATCCCACTCAGTCACATTATCCTGACATTGAGCACACCAGTCCTTGCCCTGTCCTAATAATGCCGAGCGCCTGGCTAGGAAGCGACAAGTATCAATTTTTAAGTCATTGGTTTGACTCGACCAGGGTTCGAACCCATAACCCCACGATCTACCAGCATGGGAGACGGACGCTCTGAGTCATTCGGCCATCCCGTCTGGTATGTAAGATATGTATATGATATGTATATGGTGATACGATATAGACAACATATGACATGATGCATAGGATATATATAGGATCTAAATATATATGATACACAGGATATATATAGGATATAAATATGATATATTTGCGATATATACGATATATATACGATGTATATATATATATATTATAACCTTTATAAGTTATAATTTATATGCAATAGATATGTGTATCACTCAATTGTGCAATTTACCACATAAAAGAAATATTAAATCAATTTAACAGAACCTGTCACTGCAGAAGCCTATTAATTATTATGATATTCAGCATTTCGATGCGAATTCCAGAATTAATTCGACAGGTTTTCACTTCACAAATGACCAGACGGGATGGCCGAATGAGTTAGAGCGTCCGTCTCCCGTGTTGGTAGATCGTGGGGTTGTGGGTTCAAACCCTGGTCGAGTCAAACCAATGACTTAAAAATTGATACTTGTTGCTTCCTAGCCTGGCGCTCGGCATTATTAGGATAGGGCAAGGACTAGCTAGCTCAGTGTCAGGATAATGTGACTGAGTGGGATATCAGGTCATGGTGCTGGCGGCCTGGTCTTCCAGTGGGGCAGCACTATAAAGTCACCATGAGTGCGCACTGTCACAAGTCGGTACCCATCCTGATATGACCTTTAGATGTTGCTAGGATGCAAAACAACAACAAACAAACAAACAACAATCACTTCACAAATATTTCCTAAATTAACTTTTTTTTAAATATAAAGCTTTGTCAGAGTAAATTTGATTATAGTGATCAGCTTTATGTATTTTTCTCAAATACATGTCAGGAACACAAAAGGAACGCCCTGATTATGCACCTTCAATGAGCGCGATGTGTGTAAGTTGGACACGTAGAATGACGACTAAGGTAAATGCTTGTTGTTGTTTTGGTGGTTTAAAAAAAAAAAAAAGTTTATATTTTTAGCGGATTATGCTGCTCTGAACCGGACGCAGTGCCCAAATCTGTAGAGCACAGGCTTCACATTTGGGACTTTGAATGCCAGCCGAGTCAAACCAATGACCTTATAAAATTGATTCTTGTTGCTACCTAGCTTGGCGCTCGGCATTACTAGGAAAGGACAAGGACTGGTTAGCACAGGGTCAGGATAATGCGATATCGGGTCATGGTGCCAGTGGCCTGGTCTGCCAATGGGGCAGCACTATAAAGTCGCCATGAGTGCATATTGTCACAAATCGGTACCCGTCCTGGTATGACCTTAGATGGTGCCAGGGCGAAACACTACAATGGTGCCAGTGGCCTGGTCTGCCAATGGGGCAGCACTATAAAGTCGCCATAAGTGCATATTGTCACAAGTCGGTACCCGTCCTGATATGATCTCAGATGTTGCCAGGGCGAAAATCTACAGCAACTTATAGCTGCATAGTCAGATGAAGCATGACATTTTCACAACCAAAACAAATATCTAGATTTGATTCCACACATCTAACTTAGGTAATGATTGACTTATTAAACATTTGTTGCTCCAAAGAAGGGAATACTGAGGCAATTAAATCGAACCTATTTCTGCAGAAGCCTATGGTGTCAGACTTTTGGCATGCGTGCCAAAACTAATTGCACATGTTTACACTTCAAATATCTCAAAAGGTAGACATTTAAAATAAACGTTACTCCAAAATAAAGTAATGTAGATTATAACAATCAATTGAATATATTTATCTCAGAAAAATTACACAATTTCAAAACCATTGGACTATGCAACTTAAGTATGTTTGGTTAGTCTTCTTCTTTGTGACGGAATTTGTAACTTTGACAGTTTGGATAGTATCAAATAGGGACGCCGATTCGTTGGTACAACGTCCCCCCACCCCATACCCAGTAGACGCCTGGGCCGGGTCACGTGACTAGACGTAGCTACACGTCACGGCACTAAAGGAACGTCAGCGTCTCGCCTCATTTCAAGAAGAAAGAAAAACAAACAACAAAAAATCACCGAGTGTAACTTATGCCACTTAACACTCACACGCAGAGCGTGTGTGTGGGAGGGGGAGCAGGAGGGGGGGGGGGGGCTGGCGGGGCAGGGGGGATTTGTTGGTCTATTGATGACATTGTTCAGGTGTGCGTGCGACGAGGAAGGACACTTGCCAGATAGGTAAGTAGGTAAGTAAGTGCCCGTATAGAATCCTGAACATATCCCCTCCCCCTCCCCGGACCAAAAACAAAATTAAACAAAATAAAAATTGATACTTGTCGCTTCCTAGCCAGGCACTCGGCGTTAATAGGATAGGGCAAGAACTGGTTAGTTCAGTGTCAGGATAATGTGACTGGGTGGGCTATCAGGTCATGGTGCTGGCTAGATAAAGGATTCACCCTGTACTCGCAGTACACGGGTGAATACCAGCCCTCTATAAAAGCTGTTGAAAAAGCGAGGAAATGAAATGAGAGCATAAATCCACAATCTAAGAAGGAACATTTATTCTTTGTATATGACTTCATATTTCCCCGCTACCTTTGAGTTGAAAAATATAATAAAACATCTAGCTTAATCAGATTTAAAAGTGAAATTGATGGCGTTCTATGTCCGCCATCTTGTCTTTTTGCATTCTCTCCCATTTCACCAACTCTGAGCTGATATAAGTACCCATTTGATACTGGAGGCAGGCATTCTACTTCCTGTTCCATACTAAAGCTATTTTCGCCCGTATTTACACTATGTTGTCGTTCACCCGTGTACTACAAGTACAGGGTGAATCTTTTATCTAGATGTTGGCGGCCTGGTGTCCCAGTGGAGCAGCACTACAAAGTCATAATGAGTGCACACTGTCACACATCGGGACCTGTCCTGATATGACCTTAGATGTTGCCAGGATGTAAAACTCCAACAACCAACCAACTACTATTAGTACTACTACTATTCCATGGTTGAGTCCTAAATAACTCCTAGACGATAGGTTGTTTCAAGCTATACAAATAATGACTAGTCATATTTGATCATAATAACTGGGGAGATTTAAAGTTCTCTTGGTCCTGTTACAGTTCCTTTAATGAACTGTTTAAAACTTTTTTTCTGCTTGCTCTGTAGCGGGCATAAACATTGTGTCTTACCTGAATAAAGGCTGCATTCCATATACGCGTAATGCGTAATGCGTTATGCGTTACGCCTTATGCGTTATGCGAACGCCAGCATTCCATATACGCGTAATGCGTATTGCGTTATGCGTTATGCGTTATGCAGTGAAGTATATAAAAAGTATATAAAAGTGTGTGTGACTCTGTGTCTCTGTGTGTGTCTCTATGTGTGTGTCTGTGTCTCCGTGTCTCTGTGTGTGTCTCTGTCTGTGTCTCTGTGTGTGACTCTGTGTCTCTGTGTGTGTCTCTATGTGTGTGTCTGTGTCTCTGTGTCTCTGACAAAGAGACACACACAGACACATATACACACACAGACACACACAGAGACACACACAGACACACACAGACACAGATACACACACAGACACACACACAGACACAGAGACACAGAGACACACATAGAGACACAGAGATACACACACAGACACACAGACACACAGACACACACACATCAACAGAGACACAAAGACACAGAGACACAGACACACACACAGACACAGAGACACAACACAGAGACACACACAGAGACACACACAGACACACACAGAGACACACACAGAGACACACACAGACACAGATACACACACATATACACACAGACACAGAGACACAACACAGAGACACACACACAGAGACACACACACAGACACACACACACACACAGACACACACACAGAGACACAGATACCCACACAGAGACACACACACACAGAATGGGACGGTCCAAACATGGCTCAGTTTAGCTTGCTTAGAGGGATGTTAGGACCGTCCCAAATATGAAGACTGCTTCCTAACAGGTCCGCCGCATACACCTACATGTTTGCACCGGGTGTCCGTAATTATCAGTCGCCTCCTCCAGCCTTATATCAATGGACAAATGCGACTGATGCTTTTCTCTTCGCACCACCTTGTCCCGGCTGTCCGTAATTATCAGTCGCCTCCTCCAACCTTATATCAATGGACAAATGCGACTGATGATTTTCTATTCGCACCGCCTTTACGCATTACGCATTACGCACTGATCGCTACATGGAGCGATCGGGATAATGGATTTCTGACGCATTCGCATTCACATTACGCATTACGCGTGTATGGAATGTAGCTCATAGGTTTCAAGGCGTTTCGATTTTTTGTCGCATTCGCATTCGCATTCGCATTACGCATTACGCGTATATGGAATGCGCCCTTTACTCAACTAAGTATGGGGGAAGTGTGTGTGTGTGTGTGGAGGGGAGGAGGGGGGGGGGGCTGAAGAGGGGTAAACACAATTAGTTGGTTGTTGGAGTTTTACATCCTGGCAACATCTAAGGTCATATCAGTATGGCTACTGACATGTGGCAGTGTACACTCATGGTGACTTTATAGTGCTGCAGCACTGGAAGACCCTGGCCACTGGGACCAGGACCCGATATCCCACTCAGTCATATTATCCTGACACTGAGCCAACCGGTTCGTGCCCTTTCCTAATAATGCTGATCGCCTGGCTAGGAGTAGTGACAAGAATCAATTTTTAGGCCATTGGTTTGACTCGAATTCATTGGTTCGAATCCCACGATCTACCAATGCGGGAGATGGACGCTCAACTCATTCGGCCATCCCGTCTGGTCAACACAATTGGTAAATATGGTGACGGTGTGTGCGTAAGGGTTGAGGGTGTGGTGGGGGTGGGGGTGGGTGGAGAAGGGCGGGGTAATTGTCCTTCTGATCTAGATTTAATGTACCATGTAAACAGTTGGGTTTCTTTTCACTCACATTTGTAATGCAGGGTTTTAACCAAGGATACAACTGTCGACAGAGACTGATTATATAGTCTCATCCCAACTGTCTCATCCGAATGATGCCGGTGTGAGATAATATTCTGACTCCCATAATAAAGTGACTCCCCAGTCACTTGGTTGGTTCTTGGTCGGTGACCCCGCAGTCACTTTATTTATATTAAGCATAATAAAGCTAGTCCCCCTTTACAACAGACCAGACGGGATGACCGAATGAGTTAGCGCGTCCGTCTCCCGTGTTGGTAGATCGTGGGGTTGTGGGTTCGAACCCTGGTCGAGTCAAACCAATCACTTAAAAATTGATACTTGTTGCTTCCTAGCCTGGCGTTTGGCACTATTAGGATAGAACAAGGACTGGTTGGCTCAGTGTCAGGATAATGTGACAGAGTGGGATATCAGGGCATGGTGCTGGTGGCCTCGTCTTCCAGTGGGACAGGACTATAAAATCACCATGAGTGTGCACTGTCACAAGTCGGTACCCTTCCTGATATGACCTTAGATGTTGCTAGGACGTAAAACAACAAGAAACAAGCACACCCTTTACAATATTCTGACTCCCCACCAAGTCTCTTTCGTGAATGTCTAATTCTTTTCTAATATCAATCGATTGTTACTGTAGTAGTCTGCACTGCCCTCTCAGGCAAGTAACCACATAGCCAGGTAGGCGTGGGTACTGTGGTGATATCAGGGAGCCTAGGTGGTGTAATGGTTAGCACACTGGCCCGGAATGCAAAGAGATGTGGGTCCGAGTCCCGCTCTAGACACAATATTTCCCATTTTCATCACCCCCACGACATTACTTTTGGTTAAAAAGAATCACAAGTTTATTTTCGTAAATGTTTTAATTCTATTATGGTATAAATTGATTGATACATTCGGTTAAACTAATCACAAAGACTTATAAACACAACATTTTTAGTTCAAACAAATCATCTATAATATACATACACACATATACATCAACATACATAAAAATGAGTAGCTATACATATAATGTCTTTAAAATAATAAACTTTTCCACAACCCTCACCTTTCCCCCTCGCCCTCCCCACTACCCTCTCCCCCCTCCCCCTCCCACCCATCCTTCCCCATCCCTCCACACAATGTTCCCATCCAACCCTTTAGGAGCGGGACGTAGCTCAGGCGGTAGAGTGTCCACCTGTGAAGGTGTGGGCCATCCTATCGAATCCTGCTCAGTGGAACCCATTTGCAGTGTGGGCTATTTTCCGTTCCAACCAGTGGTCCACAACTGGTTCATCAAAGGCTGTAGTATGTGCTGTCCTGTCTGTCAGACAGTGCATATAAACGATCCCTTGCTGCTTATCGGAAAGAGTACCCTCTTCCTTCCCCACCCCTCCACAGCCTGGTCCATCCCGCCCTTCCAACCCCGCCCAATCTCCCCCACGCTCCGTTCCCATCCATCTCTCCCCACAATCCTCTCCCACCATCCCCTCCACCATCACCCTCCCCTCTTCATTCCCCACCCCTCCACAGCATGGTCCCCAACCCAGCCCTTCCAACCCCGCCCCGTCTCCCCCACGCACACCCTTCCCACAATCTCCACCACCTTCACCCTCCCCATCCATCTCTCCCATCATCCTCTTCCTCACCCCCTCCACCATACCCCTCCTCTCTTCCTTCCCCACCCCTCCAGACCATGGTCCCATCCCACCCTTCCAACGCCGCCCAATCTCCCCACGCTCCCCTCCCACAATCTCCAGCACCTTCCCCCCCCCACCCCCACTTCCCCATCCATCTCATCCCACGGCGTTCGGTTGAGATGGGGAGGTGGCGGCGGGTCATGAGGGTATTGTGCGGGAGTGAGGGTAGTGGTGGTAGAAGGGTGTGGGGGATGGGGTGGGAGGCTGGGAGGACTGGGGAGGATAGGCGGGGGAGGCTGGGTTGTAAGGGGTGGGAGGTTGTGGGGCCTGGGTTGGTGCTGGGGGTATATCACCAGTACTCCCAACACCCCCCTCCACGCATCATAAACCCTCCCCCTCTTTCACTCCCCACCCCTCAACCCCATGGTCCCATCTCCCCCACGCTCCCTTCCCACCAACCTCCACCACAATCACCCTCCCCTATCCATCTCCCCCCACACCCACCCACCCACATGGCACACAACCAGGGAGTCACTCGATTCCCTTACTTGGTCCCATACCTCCTTTATGCTGCGTCACCACACCATTAGCAGTAGCACTCAGTCCGGTTGTAGGCCAGGGTTCAACTAGTGAAAAGGCGTCCTTATCAACCACCCTTTTGTCCACCTGTGGGATTGCTCGGGAGCATCAGTGTATCTGCTTAATAATTCACACTTTGGACGGAGGTTCAGCCTTGTAAGGAGGCGCGGTGTTGGAAAAAGGGGTGGGTGGGGTGGGGCGTGGGGGTGGGGAGTGGGGGGCTGGGGTATGGGTGGGAGGGTGTGGGGCTGGGGTAGGGGATCGGGGGTGGGGGTTGGGATAGGAGTGGAGAGTTGGGTGGTCTGGGGGTAGGGGTGTGAGGGTGTGGGGCTGGGGTAGGGAGGGTGGGGCTGTGGGGGCTGAATTAGGGGTGGGAGGGTGTGGGCCCGGCGGTAGGGTGGGGGATGAGGGGTTGGGGTACGGTTGGGGGAAGTGGGGGGGGGGCTGTGGTGGGGGGGGGAGGGTGTGGGGCTGGGTAGGGTGGGAGGTTGTCGGGTGTTGGTAGCGGTAGCTGGTGTGGGGCTAGGGTAGGGTGTGGGTGTGGGGTAGGGGTGGAGGGCTGTGGAAGGGGTTGGAGGTTGGCGTAGGGGTGGCGGTGAGGGTGTGTGGCTGGGGTGAGGGTGGGGTATTGTGTGGGAGGTGAGGGTAGAGGTTGGAAGGGTGTGGGGGATGGGGTGGGAGGCTGGAGGTTGGGGGTAAGGGTGGAGGTTGTGGGGCTGGGTGCTTGGTGCTGGGGTATATCACAGTTATTTAAAAACTATAGGATGGCAGTTGAAAAAATGTTCAACCTAATATTTTCATCTGAAAGGATGACAACATCTCAAAGGCATAGATAGACCTGTGCAATTTAGAGTCAAATAACTACATATGATTTATATATATATAGCTAAACTAAATAATATTGTATTACTAGTCAAATTCTACAATAGGACACTATTTAATTTAGATGTTGGTGTAAAGAGATATGTACTTCTTTGTAGTCGGAGTCGGTGGTAGCAGGTTTTGGTGTTACAGCCTATTACCGGGTAGCTATCGCCCGAGTCGGGAAAACTGTGTCGAGTCGTATGGCGGAGCGCGTACACTTTCTTTATAGCTAAATGTGAATTTAATTATTAGATTTGGGGAAATCCCTATGCGTCCTGTAGCCATATATTAGGCTAAAATTAGTAAATTGCTATTCTTATTTAACAGAATTAGTACGCAATAGTGAAATTTGGATGAAATTAACTAAAATTCGAAGAGCAAATATTAAATGCTGCTGCCGCATCGGCGGCGATATTAATATTTTCGAACCGGACGAATGAAATCAACCGCCGCCGCGCAGTATGGAAAGCGGCGGTTTGTGGGGGGCGGTGGCAATTTATTAGGCAAATCTATTTCAATGGTGTCATATTTAACAGGAATACTACGCAATAAGTGAAAAAATTTCATGAAATTTAACCCTTAATTCGAAGCGAGATTAATTGCATACGGGCAGCGATATTAATATTTATATTTTCGAATCGACAAATCTAAAGTAAACAATCGCGCGCCGTATCCTCGACGTTCGCTTTTCCATACTGGAGCTGAAGCGATGTCGATGCGTTCGGCGGCGGGCGGCAGCGATTTGTTCTACTTTACGTTCGTTCGATTCGAAACTTAAATTTTAATATCGCCGCCCTATGCGGTGGCAGCGTTAAAATTGCTTCGAATTTAGGGTTAATTTCATTAAATTAACTTTATTGTGTAGTAATTCTGTTTAAATAAGACAGCATGTTTTAATAGATTGGGCGTTTGAACTCGCTATACTCTATTTAGCAGGGGTAGGTAACACCGGTTTAAGCTTTTGGTGTTAGGCCTATCACCGCCGCGTGCATACCATTTTTCGCCCCTACCGGGAAATTTCCCTCCTACCCACTGTTTTTTGGCTCGCTACACCGAAAATACCACTGACTCTGCATAAAGGCCCGGTCTTTATCAAATACATAGAAGCAAAGAAACATTGCAGGGAAGAGAAACATTAACACACCGTTTATTCTTTTCTTTTCTTTTTGGTCCGCCGCTCTCTGTGGGCATCACAGAACCAAGTGGACCTAACCCCCGACCAACTAGGTCGTAGGTAACCTCTCATGGCGGTGGTGGTGGGAGGGGGGGGGGGGGGGATAGCTGCTCGCCAGTCGCAGAAGCGGGTGGGACCACTTCTGGGTAGCCTGCTGCCACCTGTTGCCATGTACGGACAACAGTGGCCAGCATAGTCCCTGCTGCCACCAGGTGGCGATGAGGCTCATATACGGAGTACTTTGTTTGTTTTACGTCCTAGCAACATCTAAGGTCATATCAGGACAGGTACCGACTTGTGTGACAGTGTGCACTCATGGCGACTTTATAGTGCTGCCCCAGTGGAAGACCAGGCAGCAGCACCATGACCTGATATCCCACTCAGTCACATTATCCTGACACTGAACCAACTAGTCCTTCCCCTATCCTAATATTGCCGGCGACAAGTATCAATTTTTAAGGCATCGATTTGACTCAACCAGGGTTCGAACCCATGAACCCATGGGTTCCTATCCCCCGATCTCCCAAAACAGGAGATGGACGCTCAACTCAGTCAGCCATCCCGTCTGGTCCGGACTACACATACATATAATATATATTATATATATAGAACAGATATAGTGTAAAATGTATAATATCAGAGGTGCCCCTCCCACTGCAGAAACATACTAGATAGATATATCTAAAATGAGGATACAAATAGAGGCCATGAAGCTTAAAAGACGAGACACATGTTGATGTATTGCACTCCCTCCTACAGGAGGGGCGTGTGAACGCCAGCTGCAGATTTTGGTTTATTTCCTGTGGACCACAATGCAAAGCTGCACCTCTTTATGTGTGCATCCACTCCACTACCCCCCCCCCCCCCCACATACACACACACTCACCTTGACACACACATTCCCAACACACAAACACTTATTGCACAAAGTCCTTCTGACATACATGATATCTTATTTAAGTCAGTTAAACTTCTCAATAACACACAATGAACAACAAAACACGCATACACAACACATATTTATATATATTGGGAAAAATCCTTCTATGCGACTGATACTTGTCAACACCCATTGGAAGCGAGGTGGGCTGCAGGTGGCGCCACCTGTCAAGTGTGGAGTCTTACGGAGTATAACAATCGGTAATATCAATAATATCAGTAATATCAATTAATATCAATAATTAGAAATAATTCCCATCGTATGTTTATACTTGCATAATGCGTATATATGTATATATCTTTTTTGTTTGTTTTTGTTTTGTTTAGCGACGCCTGTAGAGCGCATTGATTTTTCTCATCGGCTGTTGGACGTCAAATATATATATGTATCTATATGATGTACAGCGTATTATGCGAGCATAAAAGCATGGTAGGGAATTATAATCATTATTATGTATAGTATCGATTATTATATATATATTGCCTCATCCGCTCAATGCTCATGACTGGTGGCGCCACCACTAGCTCTCTTCATCCCTACCTGGGGCGCGAAACCGCGCCAAAAGAACGTTGTGACACCAAAAGTTCGCACTATGATATCTGAAGATAACATTGTGACACTTGAAGATACAGTTGTGACACATGACGGTAGCATTGTAACACCGACAGGTAATACTATAACACCTGAAGGTAGCGTTGTGAGGGAACTTGTGACACCTAAATATGTCATTGTGACATCTAAAGGTAATTCTATAATGCCTAAAGGTATATTCCCATGTAATATCTATTCAATTATCAATTTTTTAATTTGACTCGAACAGGGTTCGAACCCACGAACCCATGATATACCAACACGGAAGACGGACGCTCTAACTCATTCGGCCATCCCGTATGGTCTATTCCCATGTCATATATATTCCCGTGTCATATATATTCCCATGTCATATATATTCCTATGTCATATATATTCCCATGTCATATATATTCCTGTGTCATATATATTCCCATGTCATATATATTCCCATGTCGTATATATCCCCATGTTATATATATTCCCATCTCATATGTATTCCCATGTCATATAGATTCCCATGTCATATATATTTTCCATAATGGAGCCCACACCTGACTCGGAAGCAACAATTATCAATTTTATAATCTGACACGAACAGGTTTTTTCTTTATTTTACTGAGGTACGGGCTGATAATATATATACTCATCCCACTATATTTGTCTTGTGTTCCTTCTGTGCTCACTTGCTATCCGGACCGCACTTCGTCCACACCTCTCTCTATCTCCTCTCTGCTGGCCTTGTTCCTCCTTGATAACGTCTGAAAAGACTTCCAGGAGGGGGAGCACGCCAGCATTTCCCTTTCTACTCTTATTCTGTCCGTGTCTTTGGCTTGCCGGCTGGTCATCATAGAGCAAAGAGACATGGTCCTTTGACTCAACTCTCACTTCGCTTTCCTATACTCTACCTTTTTTTTGGGGCCCTTTACCTTATCGTTTCTCTCACTTTGTTCTTGTTGCTGGAACCGCTGAATCCACGTTTACCCGTCCCTTCCTCCTGAACCCTTGCTGCTGTTGACTGGATACCAGTGCTCTGTTTCCGCCGGACCAGAGAGATTTGGGGCCACCCCAACGACTCGTCGTTTGATAGATTGTAAAGATTTCCCCAGCTTCTACAACCGCCCCACCAGAAGATTAATCTTCAACCAAAGATTGGACCAATTTATCAGTGCCTCTCTATATTGCTGCAGTTCTGCAGCTGGTAACCATTGTAATGTTACGAACCCCCCAGAAGTCAAGTCAAGTCCTTTTGTGCTGTACCTGCTCCTTTATACACCCATATATATGCATTTCATTTAGTTCCTGCTGTGAGGCGCTGTGATTGAAGTGAAAGTACTGATTAAACTAAACACCTCTAAATCCACTCAATTTAGACCGAGCTCAAAGCGACAAATTTACATATCGTTTCACACTCACACAAACACAGCCAGCGCCCCGTGCGATACTGGCGAGAGGCCAGTCCGATATTGGGCCATACTGGACTAGACTGGTTCCCGGCGCCATGTAATGGCTATCAAAATGCCCATAGCTATTTATAGACAACATACTATTGACAATGCGCCATAACTGACATTGTATTGAATATATGTTAAAGTTATTTTTGGCTGGCATTTTTCTGTCCACAAACAGTTGCTAAAACGCACCTCCGAGGGAGATGGATTGGTTGGTTGTTGGAGTTTTACGTCCGGGCAACATCTAAGGTCATATCAGGATGGGTACCGACTTGTGACAGTGCACGCTCATGGTGACTTTATAGTGCTGCTCCACTGGGAAATTATGCTGCCAGCACCATGACCCGACATCCCACTCAGTCTCATTATCCTGACACTGCACCAACCAGTCCTTGCCATATCCTAATATAATTAGTAATAATACCAAGCGTCTGGCAAGGAATCGACAAGTATCAATCTGATAAGTCATTGGTTTGACTCGACCGGGAACTACCGGGCGCGGTGGCCGAATCGGTAGAGCACAGGCCTCGCGTGCGGCAGATCGGGAGTTCGCGAGTTCGGTTCCCAGTCGAGTCAAACCAATGACTTAAAAATCGATACTTGTCACTTCCTAGCCTGGTGCTCGGCATTATTAGGATAGGGCAAGGGCTGGTTAGCTCGGTGTCAGGATAATGTGACCGAGTGGGATATCGGGTCATGGTGCCAGCGGCCTGATTTCCCAGTGGGGCAGCACTATGAAATCGCCATGAGTGCATACCGTCACAAGTCGGTACCCGTCCTGATATGACCTTAGATGTTATTAGGACGTAAAACAACAACAAACAAACAAATCGGCCGGGAACTGAACTCTCAATCTCCCACACGCGTGACAGCTCGCTCTACCGATTCGACCACCGCGGCCGGTATGTATATACCTAGTTACTTTTTAAGCTGGTATTTTCCTGCCCACAAACATTTGCTAAAACGCGGCCCCGGGGGAGATGGGGTGTCCTGTGTAAAAGCCAGTGGCCTGACGCGTCAGACACACCGGGGACATTAAAAGTCCATTAGTTTACGCTCGCCATTGTAGGCCGTAATTGATTTCAGTCAGCAATCATTTACAGAGTCTGGAAGGACTCTTGGCAAAGAACTATGTAGACAAACTGTCCCCGGGATGGTGATAGTTTACGCCGCTGGAATCCGCCCCCAGGCCCCCCTCGCCCCGCCCCCGGCCCCTCTTACCCTGTCCCCTCCATCCCCAGACCCCACAATAAATACAAAGAAATCCAACAAATTCCACCACGGTAGAAACACAAGTAGTTTGATTTGTTGTGCCGTTGCGGTGGACATTACCCAAAATATCATGGTAAAAAATCTAGGTGTTTTTTGTGTGTGTTTTTTTTTGTGGTTTTATTTTGTGGGTTTCTTTTGGTGTTTTTGGTGGGTTCTTTTTGTATGTTGTTGATTTTTGTAAGCGTTTCAATCAAGGGACAACTCCCACCCGGGTTATACTCGCGTTTTGGAGTTGGATTAGTCCTGCAAATAAACAGTAAAAGTAGACAGGAAATAGTCACGAGTCATCGAGATCGAACAAGTTTGCTGTGTATTTGGTTTTACGTGTGTTAAGTTGTTGCTTTCTTGTTAAAGTTAGTAAATTAACAAATTACAAAATAAAATCTCATATAGGGAAACCATAAAAACCCATACATGTAGGTCTATCATTCATTGGCCTCCTTTACCACACCTCTACCCCACCTCCACCCCGCCCCACCTCCATCCCACCTCCATCCCACCTCCATCCCACCTCCATCCCACCTCCACCCCACCCCATCTCAACCCTGGAACCATCGTGCCCCCGACATCCACACCACCTGCACCCCGCCACCAACCTGCACCCCACCTGCACCCAACCTGCACCTCAACTCCGCCCCGCCACCAACCTGCCCCCACCTCCACCCGCCCCACCCCACCTCCACCCCGCCACCAACCTGCCCCCCAACTCTACCCCCCCCCCCACTTCCAGCCCGCTCCATCCCACATCCACCCCGCCCACCCCACCTCCGCCCACCCCACCCACCTCGCCCACCCCACCCCACATCCACCCCGCCCCATCCCACCTCCACCCCACATTCACACTACCCCACCTCCACCACGGCCACCAACCCCGACCCCCATCTCCACCCCACCTGCACCCCACCTCCACCCCACCTCCAGCTCACCTGCACCCCACCTGCACCCCACCTCCACCCCGCCATCAACCTGCCCCCCACCTCCACCCCACCCCACCTCCACCCCCACCTCCACCCCACCTCCACCCCACCTCCACCCCGCCACTAACCTGCCCCCCACCTCCACCCCACCCCACCTTCACCCCACCTCCACCCCACCTCCACCCCCGCCCCACCTCACCTCTACCCGCCACCAACGTGCCCCCGCCACCTCCATCCAACCTCCACCCAACCTCCACCTCACCTCCACCCCACCTCCACCCCCTATCACTCCTCGCCCCACCCCATCCACACCCCACCCCCACCCTACACCCACCCCTCCCCAGCCTCCCACTGACCCACCATTCAGCGTTGACTTGTTTAGATACCGGAACGCGCTGCACCGTGCTGTGCTGAGAGATCTGCAAACAACTTCCATCACGAGGCTGGCTCGGCGCCACCGTCTCTTACATTAGTAATATGACCAGAACCTATTACACAATACATATATATATATATGTAAATATATATATATATATGTATATATATATATAAATATATATATTGAGACATGCAATTGTAAGTCGGGAGTTCGATTCCCGGTTGAATCAAACCAATGACTTACAAAATCGATACTTGTTGCTTCCTAGCCCGGCACTTGGGGTTACTAGGATACGGCAAGGACTGGTTAGCTCAGGATCAGGATAATATGACTGGGTGATAATGTGACTCAGGATAATGTGTCAGCAGCTTGATCTCCCAGTGGAGCAACATTATAACATCGTCATGAGTGCACACCGTCACAAGTCTGTACCCATGCTGATATCAACTTAGATGTTGCCAGGCTGTAAACCTCCAACAAGCAAATAAACAATCTTTTTAACTGTTGTATATAAAAACTAGCAGCACCATGAAGTCGCCATGAGTGCACACTCTCACAAGTCGGTACCCATCCTGATATGACTTTCGATGTTGCAAGGATGTAAAACTCCAACACACAAATAGACAATATTTAACTCTAAATCAAAACTGGCAGCACTATAACGTCGCCATGAGTGCACACTGTCACAAGTTGGTACCCGTTGTGATATGGCCTTAGATGTTGCCAGGACTCAAAACTCCAACAAACAAATAGACAATCATTCGCTCCCTATCAGGATTGGCAGCACGATGAGTATGAAGTCGCCATGACTGCACACTGTCACAAGTCAGTAGACATCATGACCTTAGATGTTGCCAGGACGCAACACTCCAACAAACAAATAGGAAATCTTCTATATAAAAAACAATCCCGCGTCAAACCCAAGCAAGTCGGGCAACCTGGCAGGTGCGGGCCGAGTTAATGGAGTTGAAGTGGCGCCACCTACCTGAACTTGGGGAACTAGTTTATCTATCAAAGTAGCACGAGCAGGTGCGTAATACATTCGTATGTTGCACGGACAGAGACACATATCGCACATGGAGCTTATTCATGTCAGACATGAAGCTTACACATGTCAGATATGGATATTATGCATGTCAGACATGGATGGCATACATGTCAGACAAGGAGCTTAGGCACGTCAGACATGGAGATTATGCACCCCCACCCCCACCCCCAGCCCCAACCGCACCCCCACACGACACCCACCCCCACACCCACCCACATCCACATCCACACCCACACCCACACACCACACCCACACCCACACCCACACCCACACCCACACTCACACTCACCCCCACACCCACACTCACACTCACCCCCACACCCACCCCCACCCCACACCACCCCCCACACACCTGCACCCACACCCACACCCGAACCCACCCCCACACCCACACCCACACTCACACCCCCCACACCCCCACACACACACCCACACTCACACCCACACCCTTACAATTGTCAGACATGGAGATTATGATTTTTTTTAAACAGTGTGTTGTGTTCTACCTAAATAATCTCCATGTCTGAAGTGTTTATTATCCATGTCCGATGTATCCATAGCATCCATGTCTGACATGTATAACTCCATGTTTCATATGTGTAGCATTATAAGTTGTCTTTCTGTTTTTATAATTTTCCATATCTGACATGTGTAACATCTAACATGTGTAACCTCCATATCTGAACTGTATAATCCCCATTTCTGACATGTATAAGCTCTATATATGACATGTGTAAGCTACATATCTGACATGGATATGTTCCATGTCTGATATTATGATATCCATGTCTGACATGCATAACCCCCATGTATGACATGCATAATATCTATGTCTTACATGTATAACCTCTATATCTGCTATGCTGTTTGGTTGTTGGAGTTTTAACCATCCTGGCAACATCTAAGGGCATATCATGACGGGTACCGACTTGTGCCAGTGTGCACTCATGGTGATGTTATAGTGCTGCTCCACTGGGAGACCAGGCCGCCAGCACCATGTCCTGATGCCCCACTCAGTCACATTATGCCGACACTGAGCCAACCAGTCCTTGCCCTATCCTAATAATGTCGAGCGCCTGTCTAGGAAGCGACAAGTATCAATTTGTAAGTCATTGGTCTGACCTTCCGCATGGCAGGCCAGCGCTGTATCGATTCGGGCCACATCCGGTATGAATGTTGTGTATAAGCTTCATGTTGGACAAGTATCAACTCCATCTCTGATATGTATAGCCTCCCTATCTGACATGTGTAAGCTCCATGTCTGACATGCATAAGCTCCATATCTCACATGCATAAGCTCCATGTATGACATGCGCAAGCTCCATGTTTGGCATGCATAAGCTCCATATCTGACACGCATAAGCTCCATATCTGACATGCATAAGCTCCATGTCTGACATGCATAAGCTCCATATCTGACACGCATAACCTCCATGTCGGACATGTATAAGCTCCATGTCTGATATGTATACCCTCCCTATCTGACATGTGTAAGCTCCATGTCTGCCATGTATAATATCCATGTCTGACATGTGTAAGCTCCATGTACGCTACCCATGGGGTGGGTGGGGTGTGGTTACTTTCTAGGTGAACTATTTATTTACAGCTATTTTCTCTTGGTCATTTTTTCCTTCTTTCCCCCCCAAAATTTTTATCGCAGTTGAATAATATTTTTTTCAGCACCGAGGCGCTCGTCTTCTGGCCTTATAATTACGGTGCATTTGAACTATTTATGGATGAGATGATGAGATGGTATGAACCCCA